>CM039473.1:32965179-33520938 GCA_022433065.1 Begonia loranthoides | reverse complement strand
CTCTCTCTCTCTCTCTCTCTCTCTCTCTCTCTCTCTCTCTGCAGAATCCTATGCAAAGGTCCATCTATGTTCTTGTCTTCATCACATTGTTTAGGACAAACCCCATCACTTTGGTTATATACTTTTGTCTTTGTTTTCCAACAACACATGACCTATAATTTGCTAAATACCCTTTTTTTTTTGGTTCTAGCCATAGATCTTATTAAGTGATTATTGGAAATTATTAACTTAAGGAGTATCGTTAGAGATCAAATGATTTATATGGAAAAATCTTTTCAAAAAAAAAAAAACACAGGTAGAGAAATAAATTTAGTATGAAAATCGAAATACAATCGCAAATTTTATTACTTTAACTTACATGAATTTATAGAGAAAATATAAACCCACCAGCCCAACCCAATAAAATTTATGTCACACCGAGCTGTGACAAGTACCAAACAATGTAAAAATGCGCTATCACAATTATTTCGAATCTCCTTTAATTAATTATTTATGACTAATTACAAAAGATTCTTGGGAGTCTTGTTAAAATTTTGCAATTATTTATTTATTAACTTTTAATTAGAATTACACTTGATATTTTAATATATCTGCCGTCCCATCTTTATTTTTCTTAATTATTTAAAACAATGACAACGTTGTTTGGTTGTTTAATTTTATTTTTGAATAATTATTTTATAAATTTTTGTCAATTAATTTAACGATTTATGTCTGCAACGTATTCGATATTATTAAGTCCATCCTAAAATTGTACGACCGACCCGACCCGATCCAAAGAAAGAAAATATTTTATTTAATTTTTTAATAAATTAAATAAAATTTGTAGTTGACTGATGGATTGACCGACCGACCTTCCTACGCTGGATTGCAGACATGGAAGTCATGGAAGAAGACGTAGTCATCAAAATTCACTAGATTCCATATTCCACCTGTTAGAGATCGAACGATAACCGGAAAAAGAAAATACGCTGTGGGACACATGATTTACGTGGAAAAACCCTTACAGGAAAAAAACCACGGGCAGAGGAATAATCTACTATGATGAAGATCTAAATACAACCGCGAGTTTTGCGACTCTAGCTTACATGAATTTATAGAGAAAACAAAACCCTAAATGAGATCTACAATGCGGGCCCACCGGCCTGGCCCAATAGAATTCGGGTCACACCGAAATCTAACAATCTCCACCTTGACATGAATTCTATGAAAGAGATCCATAGCACGTGCTCGTCAGCCCGGCCCAAAACGAATTCCAAACCCTGAATTCTGACAATCTCCTTCTCGAAACGAATTCTAATGCAAGTACCAAATTTTAAATCTTCAAAACTTCCTCTTCCACAAAGGCCCCTATTGAGCTAACTCAATATCTGGTACGGATCAAGTTTAAGCCCCACTTAAACTTAAGAGACACACTCGGAGAGAAATCACATCTTCTCCATTGTACCACCAAATTATCAGAGATGTCGCAACGAACTGCATGTGAATATGCTGAAGACCCTCCACTAGAATCTATACCCTCAAACACATTCAATGCATAATCCACTGTAGGTGTTTCACTATATCGCCATGGAGCTTTACCCTTTTCCTTGATTTTGCTTGTGACGATACCTCTCTGATGTGAAACTGTAACTGAACTGGTGACATCTTCAAATCCCAGTAAGAGTCAGCCAAATCTATGCGAGTATATCTCGCCTCTTGGCCTGCCATATGAAAGCCGTCTTTTAAAATCCTTTAAAATTCCACTATCGTTATCTTACCATAACGAAATCTTGAATCTCAATTCAAAAGTGGAAGATCTCCTTCAAAGATCTCATCGCCCAAGAAACATAATCTTTAACAAAATATCTGACCCAAAAGATCACTGACTTCAATAAAATATTCACCCTAAAATATTGAAGCGGAAAACCATAGATATCACAAGATTGCAAAAGATATCCCCAAAATTCAGATATTTTACCATAACAAATCATCTCCAAAATCAAATCAAATCTTATCGCCAGATACAAAATTCAAACCTTATTTGGATTTCAACTGAAAACAATCTCCATGATTGAGATATTCTCGCGATTCCAAATCTGCCACAAATCCATCAAATTTATTCTCCCAAATATCTTCCAAAAATCCTAATTATTTTAAAAAATATTTATCTTTGACAACAATCCAATTTTGCAAAGGACACTTTTGATGCAACCCTAATCGAAACGGCTTGGCAACAAGAATGGAGAACCCCAATGTTGATGATTTATGGGAACTGACGATAAATAAAAACCTCTCCAATGACGAACCTGTTGTTCGAAGACACAACTTTTCTGGAGAACTCCAAACAGAGATGAAAAACGAAATACTTATTTCTGATGGCGGCTAAACCAAGACGAATGGCAGGGGGAATAACTTTCCCTTTCCTTTTTTTTTTTTTCCTTTTCTTTTTCCCAAAAAATTGTAATTTTCTAAAAAATTACACAAACCTTGTTCGATGCGGAATGACTGGAGTGAATTTGTTTCACCACACTTGGAAACACGAACTCCCGAAACCAAAGCTCTGATACCATTTGTTAGAGTTTGGGGTGACCCGAATTCTAGTTGGGCCGGGTTGGGCCCATATCCAATATTAGGGTTATTTAGTTTCTCTATATATTGATGCTTGAGTCGCAAAACTCATTGTACCTTGATTTCATTCATAGTGATTTCTCCTCTGCCCGTGGTTTTTTCCCGTAAGGGTTTTCCACGTAAATCTTGGTGTCCCTGTTTCCGCAGTTTTCTTTTTCCGTTTCGCGTTCGATTCTCAACAATTGGTATCAGAGCTACGGTTCAGGTTATCTATATCAATTTTCAACAATTGGTATCAGAGCCCAGGTCAAATTCTCTATATCAATTTTCCAACAATTGATATCAGAGTGGAGTTAGAGTTTTAGTACTCGGATCGAACGAAATTTGGGATTTTTCAATTTTGTTACAAATTGAAATTTTGGTGAAAAAAAAAAAAAAAAAAACATTGAAGGAAAAATTCGATTTTTCCTTGGCGTCGCCCCTGCCCGAGAACTCCTTCAGCAACGAAGGAGTGTTGCCTTCGCCGTCCAGACCGACGAAGAAGAAGACTCGTCCGTCCCTCGCTGCCGTCCGTCGCACGCCGCGACCAGAAGCCGACGCCCAGCCGTCGCACGCGAAGAACAGAGAAGCTGTTCGCCGCGTCCGTTGCCTGAGCCATCGCCGAACTGCCTCACCGTCCGACGAAGGAAGACCGACCCACCGCCACTGCCGAACTCGCCGTCGTCTGTCGTTTCCGGCCATCCGTCCGACCACTCTCGCTGCTGTCTGTCGTCGTCGCGCGAGCAGAGTAGTCCTTAAAGGTTGAAGAATATCACAGGTGGATTTTTGTGGAGATATTGGATTTGGGTGGAATTATTTGGGTTCTTAAATTTGTGGGGCTGATATTTTTGGGTTCAGAAATTGTGGGAAAATTTCTGAAATTTTAGGGCAGGATGAGTTCAGTGAAATTCGATATTCCGTTGTTGGATCAGAATACGAGATTTCAGTTATGGCAGGTGAAGATGCGAGATGTGCTTGCTCATATGGATTTAGACGACGCGTTATTAGGGCTCGATAAAATGCCCACGTTATTGAGTGAAGAGGAGAAACTTCGAAAGGATCGGAAAGCCCTATCTATGATACGTCTGCATTTATCAAATCAGATTTTGCAGGATGTTTTGAACGAGAAGTCTGCCGCTGATTTATGGGTCAGATTGGAGCAATTATGTATGAAGAAAACCCTGACGAGTAAGCTGCATTTGAAGCAGCGGTTATATTCTCATCAGTTATTGGAAGAAGCCTCTATTACAGAGCACTTGACTGCATTCAAGGAGTTAGTTTCGGATTTGGAGACTATGGGATGCAAGTACGATGAGGAGGATTTGGGGTTGATTCTGTTATGCTCGTTGCCTGCTTCATATGGTTCTTTCAGAGATACGATTTTGTACAGTAGGGACAGTCTAACTCTGGAAGAGGTTTATGGTTCTTTGTTGTCAAAGGAAAAGATGAAGCAGCTTGTTAAGGAATCCGAATCTCGAGGTGAGGGATTCGTCGTTCGGGGTAGAACAAGAGATTCAAACAACAAAGGCAGTGATAATGTTCAAAGTTCGAAGGGCCGATCAAAGTCAAGGAACCGAGATAGAACCTGTTACTTCTGTCATGGAAGGGGGCACATCAAAGCTGAGTGCCGTAAATTGCAGAATGAGTTAAAGAGAGCTGAGAAGGGAAAACAACCGATGACGTCCGGTGCAGTAGTTGTCGCACAAGAAGAAGACTATAGTAATGGAGATCTTCTAATAGTGTCAGAGGGAAACTCAGAGCCAAACAAGGAGTGGATTCTGGATTCAGCGTGTTCGTTTCATATGTGCTACAATCGGGATTGGTTTACGACATATGAAACCGTTTCAGGAGGTGATGTGTTAATGGGCAATAACACACCTTGCAAGATAGCTGGTATTGGTACCATCAGAATCAGAATGTTTGATGGAGTTGTGAGGACACTGGGTAGCGTGCGACATGTTCCCGAGTTAAAGAAGAATCTGATCTCGTTGAGTACTCTGGATTCGAAAGGGTACAAGTACAGCGCTGTAGGTGGAGGTATAAAGATCAGTAGGGGTGCTCTCGTCAAGTTAAAGGGACACAGAAGCTCTGCAAATTTATACGTGTTACAGGGTTCTACGGTGATGGGTAATCAGGCTACAGAGTTTGTGAATTCACCTTCAAAAGGTTTGTTGGAGAAGACTCAGAGGAAGTTAGGTTCTCGAGTGAAGTTCAAGTTGGGTTCTGAATCCACATCAGAGCCGATTCGTCAGCCTATTACAGATGTTCAGCGTGATGCAGTCACCACATCGTCACCAATTTCAGTTACAGTTTCACGTCAGAGAGGTATCGTCAAAAGCAGAACCAAGGGAAAGGGTAAAGCTCCACGGCGATATAGTGAAACATCTACGGTGGGTTACGCATTGAGTGTGTTCGAGAGTATAGATTCAGCACATTCACATGCAGTTCGTTGCGACATCTCTGATAATTCGGTGGTACAATGGAGCAGATGTGATTTCTCTCCGAGTGTGTCTCTCAAGTTTAAGCGGGGCTTAAACTTGATCCGTACCAGATATTGAGTTGGCCCATCAGGGGCCTTTGTGGAAGAGGAGGTTATTTTTCGTTGGAGTTTTGCAGTTTGCCTTACATTGGAATTTCTTTGAAGGTGGAGATTGTCAGAGTTCAGTGTTCTGAATTCGTTTTGGGGTGGGCCGTGAAGCCTGCATTGGATCTCTCATGTGGAATTCGTGTCAAGGTGGAGATTGTTAGAGTTCGGATGTGACCCGAATTCTAGTTGGGCCGGGTTGGGCCCATATCCAATATTAGGGTTAATTAGTTTCTCTATATATTGATGCTTGAGTCGCAAAACTCATTGTACCTTGATTTTCATTCATAGTGATTTCTCCTCTGCCCGTGGTTTTTTCCCTTTAGGGTTTTCCACGTAAATCTTGGTGTCACTGTTTCCGTAGTTTTCTTTTTCCGTTTCTCGTTTGATTCTCAACACCACCTGTTTCTTCTTGTTTCTCTCTTCCCCGGGATTCTCTCTCTCTCTCTTTCTCTCTCCAGCAAGGTTTAATCCATGAAAGCTGCCTCAAGCAAGTCTTTGGGAGTAGGTGGATAAACTACTGTGCTTTCAGAGGGAGGGGAGGGAGATATCAGCTTCAATGGCCGGTGGAGTCGCCGGCGACGGACAGAGTACTCCCGGAGTTGTCTTGCTTAATCTCGTGCGAGACGTTATCTGTACGTCGGCGGGGAATACCACGGGCGACTTATTCAAGAAGGACTGTACCGATCTGGTGCGTCGGATTGCTCTCTTGAGTCACTTGTTTGAAGAGATTAGGGATTTGAAGACGGCTAATGCATTTGGAGCTGCCGATGCATCGACGTCGTTGCCTTCTTCTTCGAAAATGGCGACGGGTAGTGAGTTCTCCTCCTGGCTGTCCGATCTGGTTTTAGCTCTGAAGGCCGCTAAGCGTCTACTTTTCGTCGCTCGTACTTTCAACTCCGGCAATAGCTCTTCGGTGAGCGACCTTTTTTTTTCCCCAAATCACGATCTTTCTTTGCGGTTTGTTGTAATCTGATTGTTTACATGGAAAATTAATTTAGACAGTTCCCTACATCTCTCGGTCTCTTTCATTTGGAAGAGAAATCATGTAAGTAGGCCACCACAACTCTCTCATTTTACGAGCAGCTTTATCCATGAATTCCCCAATTTCTGAATGTCAATTTGGTGCATATTAGGACCATATAATTGTTATTTCTTTGTTCAATGAGTTCAAACTGGTCGTGGTTGTAGCTTATCTATTACTGATTTGGTGTATGCATCAGTCATCATCGATGACTTTACAATCTGGAATTTGTTTTGTCTGTAAAAAATCATTGTTTTCAATTGCATTTTTTTTATAGAAAAGCCTATCTTAAATATTCTACGACTTGATTCAAGGATGAAGCTGCCCAGAAAATAGAATTCCAGTTCAAATATGTTACTTGGAAGTTAGAGAAAGCTTTGGGAAATCTACCATTTGATCGATGTGATATCTCAGAGGAAGTTCAAGAACAGGTAGAAGAATTGAGATAATCATGCGTCGTATTTTATTTTCTTGTTTGGAAATTGGAAGTTGGTCTTATTTTCATATATCCTCGTAGGTTGAGTTGGTAAGAGCACAGTTGAGAAGAGCAGCCAACAAGTATGGATCGTCAGCTTCAATTACACCATCAGTTCTCTCCCAGTTGCTGGATAGAGAAATAGGCATTTTATTGTCTGACCAGTGGTTGAATGGTATTCCTTTCGAGAATTCTGGTAGTACAGATGATGATGATGATGCTACTGTGAAGATGGACGCTTTTGTTAACACTGATAGCTTGGTCTGCCATAGCAAGGAACAGAGAACTCGATTATTGGAAAAAATCAAGAATACTTCTACTTCTCAAGTCTCTCCAAACGATGCTAGTGCTGAAGCGCATGGAAATTCGGCAAAAGAGGGTGTCGATGAGAACAAGAAATCTGATGCAATTATTATTCCGGATGATTTTTTATGCCCCATATCTCTGGAATTAATGAGGGACCCTGTTATTGTGGCCACGGGACAGGTATATATTGTTAATTTATGTCCAAAATCTTACTGTCTTTCTCATACTTTGCTTGTAATCCCGGCCAAAGCCAATCAAGTCGTTGTTCTCTGCTGAGTTTATACGAATCTAGATTAGTTTATCTTATTACTGTAATTGAATGTAAGTTGTTATGTGCAAATCTTTTGTTCTACAGACGTATGAAAGATCCTACATTCAAAGATGGGTAGATTGCGGCAACATGACATGTCCGAAAACTCAACAGAAGCTTCAAAATTTAACCCTTACACCAAATTACGTTTTGAGAAGTCTCATCTCGCAGTGGTGTCTCAAGCACAACATTGAACAACCGACCGGATTAACCAACGGAAAAATGAAAAATTTTGACGGAACGTATCGTGACGTTTGCGAAGAAATAGCAGCCATCGAAGCGTTGGTTCACAAACTGTCCTGCCATTGCATTGAGGAGCAAAGAGCAGCTGTAACTGAACTCCGAGCCCTATCCAAAAGAAGTACAGATAACAGAATACTGATAGCAGAAGCAGGAGCCATTCCAGCTTTGGTCAAACTTTTGTTGACGGAAGACCCAGAAACACAAGAGAACGCAGTCACTTCCATTCTCAACCTTTCGATATACGAAAACAACAAAGGACTCATTATGCTAGCTGGAGCCGTCCCGTCGATTGTTCAGGTCCTTCAAATCGGAAGCATGGAGGCTAGAGAAAATGCAGCGGCTACCCTCTTTAGCCTCTCACTTGCAGATGAAAACAGGATCGTAATTGGCGCATCTGGGGCAATCCCAGCATTGGTTGAATTGCTGCAAAATGGGAGAACTAGAGGGAAAAAAGATGCAGCCACTGCACTCTTCAATTTATGCATTTATCAGGGAAACAAAGGCCGAGCTGTGAGGGCCGGGATCATCCCGGCTCTACTGAAGATGCTTACGGATCCAAGTTCATGCATGGTAGACGAGGCCCTCACCATAATGTCGGTTCTGGCCGACCATCAAGAGGCGAAAGCTGCCATCGTAAAAGCTAGCACCATACCCGTTTTGATAGACATTGCGAGGACGAGTTTGCCTCGGAACACTGAAAATGCGGCTGCCATTTTACTTGCATTATGTAAGAGAGATTCAGAAAATCTTGCCTGTATAAGTAGACTCGGAGCCGTTATACCATTGACTGAGCTTGCAAAGAGTGGCACAGAAAGAGCAAAACGGAAAGCGACTTCATTGCTGGAGCATCTTCGGAAGTTGCAGGAGCATTAGAAGGTGGTACATAAATCTCCATTTTTTCATCTGCGTCATCGCTTTCGATTATTTTGACGATCTATTAAACATCGTTTTCGCCCCCGAGTGCAATGACCAAGGTACAGCAATGCCGAACCATTGATTTTGTATAAAAATTGGCCTATTTGGATGCTCAATTCGTTGCAAAGAAATTGTTTTTCTGATTTTGCCTTTTGCTGTGATTGGATCTGACTCAAGTTCATAGTTTTGCAACTGAACTAAATGATAAGTTCGTCGGATCATAGTCTGTAACTCAGCGTTTGATAATTTAAATTTGGGGAGCGAGCAGAGAACTGCATATTGTTGAACTTTCTTTGGGAGTCAAATTCGATTTTGTATAAGATCTATCAAAATTCATCTTTTCATTTGATCTTCATTAAATTATGAAAAATGAACTAGTTAAACATCGTTGTTTTCTATTAAAAATTTAAATTTTTTTCTACAGTGCATAAGTCGTCATTTTGCAGTAGACCTGTACATAAAATAATTATAGTAAAATATTTACTTTTCGCACTAGAAGACAAGTATTCGCTGCAAATATTTATCTTCCGTTGCAGAATCTTAGTTTTCTCAGCGAAAACATGTCTCTCGCTAAAGAAAATACGTACGATGATTAAACTTCCTTAACCTTAATATATAACTTTACATTCCGCCCTCAGATAAAATACACCAGTCATAGCAATTTACAAACAAAACCCCAATCCTAACTTGCATTGTCTTCTTCAATGAATATTACCAGGTCCAAAAAATTTAATTTCTAGCAGAGAAAACATGAAAGCAATATTTGTCTCATTTATTTTTTATAATTTATTATTTTATTTATTAATAAAAATTATTGTCAGTCTATTTTGGTTGATTCTACGGTGTTTTTTATTTGTTAATTTCTTGTAACTTTAAATAAATAAATAAATAAATAAACAAAAGAAAGGTAAAAACGTGGAATTTAAAAAAAAGAAGCAAGTGAGCACGTTTATTTGAAGAATCACACTCCTACCTTTATTTTCAATTTGGTAGGTGTTGAAAATTTGGTCAAAAATGTGAAACCAAGAACATGAGTCAACCCTTTAATTTTTTTAATTTAAATTTATAAAGTGTCTGTCGACAAAACAAAAGTACGAGTTTCAACTTCCACGAATCATCTAAAACCAAATAATTTCGACTCTAAATTAATTAATTAATAAAAACATTTTTATTATTTTAATAATCTTCCCATCCAAGTAATTTCATCAATCAATACTAAATTCCAACTTATTGATCCTATATTATTTTTTTGACAAATTCTTAGTAGTAAAAATATTAAAAATTAAATAAAAAATCATGTTTTTCAAATTTTTTTTATAATTTCACAGTTGAAAAATACAATTTTTGTAGCAGATATTTGTATTCTGCTGATAAAAACAAGTTCTTAGAATATAATTTCATTTTTGCTGCAAAACCGCGAAAAGGCGATCTATTTGCTGCAAAAAAAAATTTAATTTTTAATAAAAAAATGTTACAACAATATTGATCTTGTTCATTTTTCATAATTCAGTATTTTATTTGATAACGAAATTTTTTTTTTTTTTTAAGTAGGAAACATTTTAGTGAATAAAACAAAACAAATTAATTATTTTTATATTAAATAATTTTTAAAATTTAATATAAAGGTAGGTGGCAAATTTAATGCGCAACTCACGCAATGAAATTTACAAACTTTTATCAAGTTTTTAATATTTTCATGGAGAATAAATATATTAAAAATATGGGTAAAGTGATAGATAAAATCTTAATCTAATTTTATTGATATATAAAATCTTAAATTATATTAAATGAATTAAGTAAACCTCGTAATCATGTTTGTTGTTTCAAAAACATCTTATGAACGTTCATGTCAATCTAGAGATGTTTGTATATATTCCTTTACATAAGGCTAACGGCTGTACTTATATAACGGACATTTGCGTCTTCACATTTACATCAATGTAGATGTTCATACTGTTAGCCTTTTTGTTAGGCTAAGTTTTATTTTGATGATGACTAAATTGTGTGTTAGTTTAGTAAATCAATAAGTTGTATTTTAATAGCATGTTGCTTGGATTAATTGATTTATAAATTGTATAACTTAATTGAATAAATCAAATATGCAATGTTTGTGGCACATGCTTAGGTTAGGAAATAAACAACTTTATATGTTTTGGACATCATCTATAAAGGAAATTGTTTAGACTATGTGATCTAGATGATGTGAAATTTAATAAAGTGTAAAAGTTGTTTATACATTGAATTCTTTTATATCATATTTCTCGATTAAATTGAGAATACCCTTGATTAAGGGTATTGGGAATGTTTAATGTGTTTCTCTAAGTCTATGCAGAAGAATGGAATGTTCGTATGACTTAGAGGAAACATTTTGTGAAAGTATGAAGTAGGCTATGCAGTTGCGGATGCTGTGGATGAGGCGGACGAAAGGCGTAGGCGTCCGATTTGCCTCTGTCCAATTCAGTGAGAAGCGGACGATGGTCGCGGACGAGGCGAACATGAAATGGCGTCCGCAGATCTTCAGGTGTGTGGACGGAAAAGAAGAAGAGGACGATGGTCTGGCGTCCCCTTTAAATTTGTGCAGTCGCGGACGATGGACCCAGTAGGTGCGGACGGTGTGGACGCGAATATTGGCGTCCGCTTTGAATCTTTCCAATTTTATTGAAGATGCGGACGCAGCGGACGATGAGAATGGCGTCCACAAATGCCCAGAATTGTGCAACGGTTATTTTTCTCAACGGGCATTTTTGCAACGGTCGTGCGGACGATAGGTGCGGATGCTAAGGTCGTCCGGAAGCTGCAGTGGCAGTGTGTATAAATAGAGGATCATTCTATGCTCTCCATAAGAAATGAATCGAATATTCGAGGCGAAGCCCTGGCAAAATCAATACTCGAATACTATTCTGTGAGCTTTTAATTGTGTTGTAAATCCAATTCTCCCTATTCCGAACTTGTGAGTTATATTTGGGAGAATTCGAATTAGCTAGATTTAAGCTTAAGTTTCCGAGTTTAGTATTGTGTTTGATTGTAAAGGGTGATTCCCTTAGAATTCATCACACTTGGGTGACGCCCCGCAATAGTCAAATTTAGGGTGACGACTCGTAAGAGTCTAAGGTTGACGACCTTATAATTAGTCAAGGGTGACGCCCCGTCTAATAGTCAATTTGTAAACGGTTTTATTGGCACCCGCAAGCCAATTACATAGTGTATCTCCAAGTGCAACTTGGAGCGCAGACGTAGGCTAGTTTGCCGAACTGCGTAAACAAATATTGTGTGCATTTCTCTAACCCTTACTTTTTATATTATTGCATATATTTGTTATCGATATTTTAATTATATGCATTAAATCTCTTAGGGTAATTAGAGATTAAAATATCGCACGAAAAAATTAAAACGCTATATTCACCCCCCTCTATAGGCGTATATCGATCCTACACATACTGTTGTGGTGAAACAATACGATTGAACATGTACAGAATAGAAAGAAAAAGAAAAGACAGATTAACGTGGTTCGAAAAAATAAAGTCCTACGTCCACGGACATAATCGGCGATCACTTTTATTATCATTTCAAGATTACAAGAACCAAATCTTTACCGCAAGAACACAGCAAACAAAGCAACCATTTAAAAAGAAAACAAAGCAACTATTTAAAAAGAAAAAATTGTTTTCCCACCATAACTGAATTAATAGTTATATTTTAGTAGCGCCATAAGGGACGTCCGTCCCTCTAGAGAAGAACGTCCGTCTTACTCGATTGTCAAATGTCCGTCTGGTTCTCCGTTAAAGGGATGTCCGCCCCTTTACAACGAGACATCTATTCCTCCTTATCGTCTTAACAGCCGTCTGGATTTCATTACAAGAGACGTCCATTCGTCCACTCGAGGCGTCCGTTCTTCAAAAATTGTTTCAACTTCACGCATACAAAAATAGTAGAAGTCCGATCTCTAGAAAGGACGTTTGCGTCTTCACATTTACATAAACGTGGACGTCCGTTATTTTATGAATGTTAATAGAAATGATGTTTATGCTTTTAAATATATATTTTTACACATTTTTGTTTAAGTTCAAACGTCTATACATTAAGAGCGAATGTTCTTTCAATTCTAAGAATCAGCCTTGGACATTCTCCAATGTCGATGGACGTCTAAGATTAGTTTTGGACATAAAGTTCCCAAAAAATCACCATTGTTCAACTTAGAAGCTTTTTTTTTTTTTTTTTGTTATATTAAACATATTTTATGAATTTAGCTACAATAAATAATGCAACTTGGAACATACGACTAGCTAAATTTGGCCAATTGTCAGCTTCTTCAAATGACTCTGATGATGACAAGATTACTAAGGAGTTTAATGAACTGATCAAAGTATCATTTGGATCCGTTACAAGAGCTAGAGTTAAACGATTCAAGGAATAACTCAATCATTTAATTCCGAAGCTTCAGGGAGTTGAAAGTGATCATTAATGAGGAACATCAAAGATTGGTTCACATCGTTAAAGTTAGTGAAGATGAAGAGCAAATATTAATAAAAGCTACCAATCTCTTTAATCAAAATGGCCAAGTTCATTAATAAAAGTGACTCAGTTATAAATCTATAACCTATTATTTAAATCGCTTTAGAGTAGAAGCCATTTAAAACAATTAAGACTATTGTAATTACCAAAATAAAGACATTTTATTGTAAGCAATAATGACTTAGTCTTTTAGGTGGTTATTAGAAACTCATCTTTATACTTTAAGCCTATATATAGACATGTAAGAAAGAAATAAAAGCATCTTATCATATCCATATTTAAGAGGATTCTTTTTTGTTCTTTAAATCTCTTTGAAATGGTTCTTCCATCCCTACTTGTGGTGTTTCCATTATACAAAAGTTCTTGCTTCAATACAAGCAATGAGTTGCGGTTTCCATACAAACCAATTTTCTTATACCAAGGTTCTTATTTCGATTTAAGTAACGGATTGTAGTTTCCATCAACATTATATTATAGTCGATCTTAGAGAATTAAGATACGGATTTATGTTGTTCTTTGAGGAATCTCTATCAAACTCATTTATCTTTTATTTCTAGACAGTTTGGATTGCATGTTACCGTTACTATGTTCAAGAGTTAGATCTCACCATTGATAAGAAAGAAGCATGCCTTCTAGATCCACTACAGCCACTCCTCTATCACAAAAAAAAAAAAACTAGTCATGAGGTTATGACAAGGGGATAATTGCATAAGTTCCTAAATATTGAATACCATTCATATTAATCTTATTTCACTAAATAAAGACTAATAAAAATTGTTTGTGCGTGGTCATGGACGCACACTCGCGTTGCAAGTTTAGGTTTAAATGGGTAAAGCCGAATCGAGCCAATGATTAAGGACCAGTTTGTTTCGGTTTTAATTTTTGAAAAACTGATGTCAGGACCAACCCAAGTAAAAGTGAAGTTCTAGGTTTGGTTCTCGATTTCTTTTTTAAAAATAAGTCGAAACTGAACCAAACTGAATCCATATTATATATATATATATATTTTTTTAAAAATTACAAAAAAAAAAAACAAACCAAACCGAGCTTAAACCGATTATAACTTATTCAAAACCGAGTCCAAACCAGATCAAACTTAACCTAAATCAAAAATTACAAAATCAAGACCAAATTGAAACAAAAAAAAAAAAAAAAAATCAATTAGGTTTTTGTTCAACTCAGGGATTGGCTCGGCTTCAATTATGGGCAGAACTGAACCGACTAAAACCAACCATCAATCGAGCCGAAGAAGACCCAAAATGAAATCCAACCGAGCAAAATTGAAAAATTCAGTAGATTTTGATATTTATCGCAGTTAATTTTCCAATTATCAACCATTAAATTACTAATTACTGAAAAATTATAAAATAATCACTTTTAAGGCATCCAAACAACGTCAAGCTGACCTATCATCTGTTTTTAGTCAATGAAGCATAGAAAACTATCATCACCATTACTCCTTTATTTCCAATTCGATAATTACGACCCATTTTAATTTGTTCAATCTCTGTTTTCCCGACGAGCTCCAAGTCAAACTTGAGCACAAATTAATGATCCTAATCAGACCCAAAAGTCTTGATTACTGTGTGATTAGCAGCCAAATTTTAAAGGTAAAATCTCAGCTGGCGGGCTCCTCCTCTTATTTTGGACGTTGAAAATCAGGAATGCGAAGACAAAATCTGTTTGGATGCTGAGAAAACTGCAACGTCCGATCAGTTTCTCGGAAAAGAAAGGGAAAGAAAATGACTGGTGAGTTGGGTTTTTCAAAAGCTAGTGCCCTTCTTTCTTGACTAAGCACTCTGAATAATTAATTCTTAATTATGATTTTTCCACTAATCAAATCATCCAATCATCCACCAACCCTGCCGTAAACAGTGCTAGAAATCCTGAAACCATTAACGACCATGCAAAAAGGCAAGCTCTCTTGTTGGTTCTTTGTGTAATTTCACGTTAAAAAGTGCTATATTTCTTTAAAATAATCAAGATTAATGGGTTAATTAAGACTCATTTCTATATAATCGACTCACTCAGATCAGCTTTGAGAGAAACAACTTCCCGGGTCTTATTTTTCTTCCATTTTAGTCCAATCATCCGAGCAGTAGAGAGAATGGGAAACAGTGTAGGAGGAAGGAAGAGAAAAGTGAAAGTGATGAAGATAAACGGAGAAACAATGAAGGTAGAGACAGGAACGGAAGCACGAGAGATAACTGGAACTCATCCAAACCACGTACTGTTAGAGTCAGAAGCAGTGAAGCATTTCGGCATCAGGGCGACGCCATTAAAACCGGACCAGAAGCTCGACCCAAAAAAGCTCTATTTCCTCTTAGAGTTACCGCAAATCCAAACAGAGAAAGTCCCCAGAAGGGTTCGATCGGGCATCGTCATGAGCGCCAAAGACAGGCTGGAGAGCCTCATGCTATCTCGCCGGTCGTCTTCGGACCTTTCGATCTTGAAGCAGACGAGCGGCTCAGGCGAGGAGGACGGCATGGGAGGGAGGAGGATGAGAGTGAAAATGAGGCTTCCGAGAAAAGAAGTCGAGAAGTTGATGAGAGAGAGCGGAAACGAAGAAGAAGCGTCAGAGAAGCTGATGAGTCTTTGTATGGAGAAATTCGGAAATGGTGGGAGCGAAGTTGCAGAAAAGGACGGCCATGGGAGAGCTCCACAGGGTTTCAAAGCTCGTGAGGTCAGTGGCAAACTCTTGTTTTTCTTAGTTCATATCGCCTGTTAACTCTCATTTTGCTCATTCTGAGTGCTTTCAATTTGCAGAAGAAGGTGAGTTTTCATCCACAATCAGAGATTCAAATTGCTGTTGCTTCATAAGAAATGCACCCCTTCTCTTTATATCAATCCAAACCCATGCTCCTTCAAGAAAAACCCTCGTCTCTCCGATGTCACGGGTTCATATGCTTGGACTCGCAAATCTAGTGGTTCAGAGATTAGATTTCAGTACTTTGGAGTTAGTTGTGAAATATATTGAATGTAATCCTTGCATCATGTTCCATCTAATTTTCATGTAGTTCACATGACTCGTTAAAGTTCATTTTCCTCCGAAGAAAAGTGTAAGTTAGAACACTCAAATTCCTCGTAGTTTTGTTTTTGGGGTTACCCTAAGACGCGTTATACCAGCTTCCTCATGTGAACTTTACTTATAAATCATTCACTTTTCACTCTCTCAAACGATACAAGATTGTGCACTCCCACTAGTATGGGTTGATCCTTCACAATCAACAGCATCTTGGGTCGTCTTTACCTTCACAAAACTAGCTGCCACGCTTAAGGAACAAACATTGGTAGGGACAATAAACTCGAATATGTACTACTATTGGTGATCGACACCATCACTTTCTTGTCTAATCAACGTTGCTTTTATGTTGTCGAAGAACATTTTTCTTTCCAGCCAAGCGCGTTAAACGCTTTCATTTAAATTCTTCGACAGATCATGGTGATCGGCCACTCGAGTCCTTTCGTGGCTGACCACACTCTTACTCCAGTCGGCATAACACGTTCCTAGCAGAGAAACAATTCAAATGATGAAGCCCAATAATTAGGCTTCTCAAGTATATCATTATATAGATGAGATGAAACGATACAAAGCATTCTCTTTGGTCTTTTACAAAGAGGGTCCATGGACAAAGGGTAGGAGAAGAAGAGATTGCTTTAACAAAAGAAATCTTTAAAGAAACATCCAATCTCCCCCAAAAACAAAGGGTTTACCTACAATGAACTTCACCCCTAATAAAAGGAAGGGATTTGCCACCTACCAGAGTCTTTTTCTGTTGCCTACTTATCACCCCCATTTGCACAAGGTAATGAAATTAAGAGAAAAAAATAAATTGAGAGGGAGAAATCTTACATTCTTCCCTTTTTTTAGCATCAATTGTAGTAATTCCTACTCCACTAACAAAGACTGAACAGATGAAGAGTTGGTGAAAGACTAGGAGCAAGATCATCACGAAGACCACTGATCCGGGACGGTGAGAAAATAAGAGGTCATTGCCTTTCTGAACCTTTTCTTGTATTGTTTAGGAGAAATAATGGTTGGAGAAGCATTCTTTGAACCTCCAAGTATTCCAGAAGCTTTTACCCATGTTTCCAAATGCTTGTCCCAAGTATATTGTCTCATAAAATCAATAATTCCTAAAACAAGTTCCTTCTTCTTCTCATCTATGCCAACCAACAGTGAATAATCCATCACATCAACAGACTGAGAAAGCAAAATCAAAATGAATCTGAATTAGTAAGTCGAAAGAGAACAATATAGTCTCGACCAAGTAAAACTAGGGAGTTTTGGATAGGTTTTGTTTGGTTTGATTTTAAGCCAAAATATGAAGTGGACCAATACAAAGATCATTTACAAACTATAAACATGTATAACCAAGAAAACTAAGTCTTTTTTAGTCCTATTCCAAATGCTTTTGCAAGATTGAGAAACCTAACAGCAAGATTAGGATAACTAACTTAACAATTTAGCTTACATCCATCTTCATGCAAGAGCCAAACTTCAAAATTTATTGACCATGTAGAAGCAGAATCAATAACCTTCATGCAACAATACCAATGCAACATAAAGACATCTTACCGCCAAAAAGGAAGTGTCATTCCAAATAGCTCTTTCCAGGCTTCGCTTTGCCTTGCTTCCAAGAAAGATGGGTTTCGCCTGCAATGTTTCTATCAAGTTCATATCTAGCAATACCTTGTTTGTGGCCGTGGTATCTGGGTTGTATCGAGATCGTGCAGATCCCTTCAAATCATATATCTTAGAGATACTTCTCTTGAAAAAGAGATTTTCCATCACCATTAGATCCATTTTCATTTCCTTGCCGCCTTTTAGGTGTTTCACAGTGACCTGCCAATACATAATCACAAAAAAAAACCCATTTAACCAGCTACTTCATGAACAATACCCACGCGGTAGTTTGATGAAAGAAATTTTGATAAATGAAGTTTGATAAAAGAATACTCACTCCATAGATTCCTAATATTTTGGCAAGGCATGTTGGACTTCCGGAGTTGAGAGAATGTGATAAATACTTGAAATATTCAGGAGCGAATTCCTGAAAGGAATCAAGTTCTGTCTTTGTCACTTGTTTGATTATGAATCTCTCATCAAGTGTCTTGGCAAAGTACACATTACTTTTCCCCCCTTGTGCATTCCATCTCTGGCAACGACTTAAAGATCGCACAAAGTCTACTTCACCCGGGCAACATTTTTTTCTGAGAGCATCAAATTGCTTTGCAAAATAACAAGTCACAGAAAACTTTGCTTTCCCTCCAGAACTTGAATAGTCATCTCCAAAAGAAATTCTCAGATGGGTAGAATTTTTGGGATCAGTAAATAGGGATCCTGAGGATGATGAACTTTCTTCAGATCCATACCTTCCGTAATGAATATATTCCAGATCAAGAGAGCCAAAGGAAGGCCAAGCTGGGAAGGTGGAAGCTGTGGCATCATCAGTGTGGTTGCTCGGGCTTTTTGGGCCTCCTGGATGCTCAATTGATTTATCTGAAACCCAATTTTCATAATCCTTGGAACTCAGAGCATAAGATATTATACTAGAGGGTTCATTGTCATAAACAGCGATAACCACATCATGGTTGCCTGTCTGAGGAAGAAGCAGTCGGACTCCATCAGCCATGTGAGATGCAGAGGAAAGAAAATAAGGAGTAGAGCTGAATAGTAAGTTCAACTTTTGTGCTTCCAATGTCAATATTTCAGAATTTATAGTCATTATATTAGAAACGGGATCCCTCACCATATCTCTGTAATCCCCAGAAGCATGAAAAGATCTAGTTGTCAACAAGTGTAATTTTGAAGGAGGCAATCCTTTCCTGATTCTTTCTCGAAGTCTCAATGCAGAATCAAAAGAATAAACTCGAACAGGTGACATGAGCCTTCTTCTATGAAGATTATCATCTTGACCCATCTCCTGGACCACATTAGACTTGAGTTCATCAGCCTGTACAGCATCAAGGTCTTGAGATTTCATCAAGATTTGTCCACTTCCTGACCACGCAGAATCTATTCTCTCTGTAAGAGTAGATCCGTGTAAGGGTAATCTTTCTAAGTATGCCTTTTTGAAACAATTTTCCCCGCACAAATGAATTTCCTCCTCTTTGTTAAAATGGCAAGATGTTATTGTTGAGGATTCTGAAACTTGTAATTCTTGCATCTCCTCTGACGGAGTATAATTTCCAACAGACTTGTGTTCACATGACGATTTAGGGGTGCTCCCTCCAGACCTGAGGCTCAGTTTACCATCTTCAACATAAGAATTGTTTCCAAAATATTTCACCTCAGCAAAAGCAGTGTCAGCTTTCAAACTAGAACCGCTTTTCAGGAGTGAATCCAATGAATATAGCTGACGATCCCAAAAATAAGAATTAATCACAAGAGACCGTTTCAACCGATTTATCTCAAGAATGTCCACAGAAATCAACCCTGGTAGCGAAGTTTCCCCCATGACAGGTTGCAGTATATCCTATAATTAAGCAAAAAAGAAAATTCATTACAGTGCGACATTTATCCACATTAACAAATTTTTTAGAATTACAGTAACGCTGGTACTTACATTGTAATCACTTCGTTCCTTTCTCAGCGTGTCTTTCAAATAAGTGATGTGATTCTGAACCTCACTACCATCTGAAAATTCCTGCACAAAAGATTTACTTTTTTGTTCCATGCCATCAACAATATCAAGAATCTCAGCATATAAAGTCTCCACTTTATGAATTAGCTGCCGAAAAAGACAAGATGTCAGTTGAATAACAGTCTCACAAATTTGTACATGGCACTCAATTAGCCCAGTAAAGTAATGTAATTTATCCAAACTTAAATTACCTCTGATGCCTCTTTTCTCATCCATTCCAGTTGAAAATAGCCATTGAAATCAAGTATAGATGGGGGCAACTGAACAGAAAGAATATCAATAGGAGAATATCGGAAGCACGAAACCATCCTCCCAAACCTGTTAAATTGAGAATTCTTAATCAATAATAACACTATCACACTCAACCATCATAGAAACATATAAATCTAGATCATTCTCCTGCTCTTTATCCTTAACAAACACACTTAAAAAAACTGAATCCACAAGCATACCCATAGAAACGCAGACAGTCCCTTTGCAGCGAATGCCCACAATTTGCAATACGATTGGCAGTCGCATGGTTTGAAAAGCCAAGTTCCAAAAACTTTCCAAAAGAAAGCCCCCATGCAGCATCAGACATGACCACCCTTCGAGTTGCTGGAGGAACACCATCTATTTGAGCACACTTTAGACAACGATGCCACATCCATATCTTCCCATCATGTTCTCCTGGGAGTTTAATGGATGGAAGTCGTCTAACAAGTATAGTAAGATTTCCTTGACGATGGGTATAACAGAAAACATGACTCTCGGCTAGCTCTTTGCAATACCTGCAGCAAGATGTCTGCAACAAATGTGCACAGTAACAAAAAAAATAAAACATTATATCACATACTTACCCTACAGAAGTCACTTCTAGTTTTTCATCAAATTGAAATGATTACCACTGACCTGGTCAAAAAGATCATCTCGAAGGTATCTCCCTAGAGGCTTATCAAAACAACCATAGAACTTTATGCGCAGAAGACGAGAGCGTTCACATACAGTTCCTTTAAGAGCACAATGGCTTGAAAAAGAAACCAAAATACTTTGGTGACTGTCTGCTGTAGAAAAGTATTCACTGGAGAGATCAGTTTCATCAACCAATTCAGATTTGGCCACATCATGATTTTTCCCAAATTGCTCACTATCATGACTAAGAACTTCTTGGAATTCAGAAAAATTTCCAATGGAAAAATGAGCTGAGCTGAGTCCAACTGAATCCTCGCACTCATTTAGAGAGCAAAGATTCAAACCTAAATCAAATGGTACATTGCCAGAGTAAGGATCCAATAGTGTACTCTCATAATCTATAGTACCAGCAGACAGTGGAAATGTAAGACCGCCATCAGAAAGTGGCTTCATTTTCTCAAGTTCTGAATTTATAATAAACTCGTCTTCAGTGGAGACATCAACCACAGAGTTTAACGAAACAAGGTCGTTATTGGCTGCTGGAGTGGATACATCAGCACTTGACTTTTCCAGAAAACTAGCTGAATGCTTCAGTGTTAATTTAGGTAGGGAAGCACCCTCATCAGCAAGGAAAGAAGTCTCGAGAGATAAATGATAGGCTGCGAAAATTGCATATTGACTAACATGTTTCACCTTTTTAAGTTCCTCTCGACACATGCCTTTCAGCAGGACCTATGAAACAATTTACAAGAGTCTGATTAAAAATAGAAAAAAAAAACTTATAACATTTGAAGTTGCAAATAAGATAAAAGGATTAGGATATAACATTACAACTCTTCTGTTTAATTAGCTGCCAAATATTTTAAGCGAAAAATTATTACCGTGCAGCCTAACCGCCTTGGGCACCCTTCAAAATACATAAGTGTTTTAGATGGCTTTCTGTTAAACTGGTTGGCATTCTCATGGTCTTCAGAAACCTTCTCTATACGGAATAATTCACAGTGTCCCAACTGTGACATGGAAATTTTATCAATAGACGGAGTGATAAGTGCACCAGTGCTCCTAGCTATTCGCTCCAGTAATGGCTTCTTGACATTAAGTACTAATGAAATATCTTTGGCTAATAAAATTTCTTGCGCAAATGAAGAGACACTTCTTTCAACCAGCAAAACATTAGGTCCCAGAGTTTCGATCTTTTGAATAATCATTTTGAGATGATCATTTTCCTGCAAAAAGATTTCAAGAAAAAACCATTCCAAAGAAATTCAATTCAAGACAACACAAAAAGTTATTTCAAAAAAATCAAGAATCAATAAAATTCAGGGTTAATTTATAAAACACCTGGTGTAGTAAAGTATCAAGAGAAGCCAATTGGTTGGGAACTCGCTGATATTCAAGTGATCCACCCAATAGAAGCAATCTCGGACTTTTATACTGGGAAGTCATGCGTTTATGCTTTATATTTTTTGTGCATACAACGCCTTTTATGAAAGTACTGCACACACGCAGAGATAAAAATTTCAAAATATGTGACAGAAAAATAAACAAGAAAATATAGACGGAGTGAGCAAGAGGTGTACTGATGATGTTTTACTAGAATTTATACCTCTCGCTTGGACTTCCTGATGCTATGCATTTAACCTTGACATAATCAACAGGATCCATACTACCTCCCCTGCTAGTGTCTGGTCTCACAAAATCTGCTGCCTGCCAGGCTATTGTGGTGACAATGTCTAGCCAATCCTCACCATTCCCCCTTCCAGATTTGATGCCCTCTCCCTGTAACAGTTGTGCAACAAGAGCTCTAAAATGTCCCTGTACAACAGCTTTCAGAGGTTCCTTGTTACAGTCAGATGGTTTTGATGGAAACATGCTAGGGAAGCTACTACTGGCTGAAAACGTCACACCAGATTCCCCAATATTATCTTCTTCGTCATCATAAGTAAAGAAATTATCTTCTGCCTCATTGTTTTCTACCTCTGATGGAGGAGGAAGCCAGATAAGACCATTGTTTTCAAAATCTAGTGGTCCTTGTAACTTATCATATTCGTTCTGGACAGTTGACAAGTTAACAGAGCAATCATCAGTAATATCTTGATCATCTATCCCCCTTACATGCCCAATTAAAGGCCGACTGAAGGAACCGTCATGAGGAGACAAAGGACTTTCCACTCTCCCCTGTTGTACAGGATGCCTGATTCTACTAGAAGGAGATTTGAACTTAGCAGGACTGTATGAAGGACTTGATTCCACTGAATAACTATAAGACTCATTTCTGACACTATTCGAATCCATGTCTGACCCATCTTGAAAATAATCACTTGTTGGGCTAAAATAGTGTCTCCCAGAATCTTCTGTGTACTCTTCATCACTCCTAGATTACCAAAAAAAAGTGTTCATAACAGAAGAAATCATGAATGCAAAATATTTTAAGCTATATTAGGATATCTACTTTGAATAAAAATTCCATGTTTAGGGCTCCAAAATGCACCAGAAAAAATTAGTTGACATGGTGAACACTTTATGCATGAGATATCCTAGAGATCATGTCCCCTCATGATAATATCAACAACTTAGGTTTGTGTGAAAAAAAAAATCCTCTAGGGCGGTGCATGGTTTCGTGGGAACAGTCATGAGTAACCTACCCGATACCCAAGAATAAAAAAGAACCAACTTACGAATAAGGTTGGTTTTGAAAATTTAAATTTCCCAAATAACAGCCTAGAAGAGTCTACAAATCTAAAATGAATGAAACTATTCTAATTATGACTCAATGGATCCAAAGGAGAAAGTTAATAGTTCACATCACCGTAGCTGCACAAGCTTTGAATCAATAGTAAATGCGAAAATAAAACACTAATTTTGTCTCAACAATAATTGCAACCTGAATCAACAATACCTGCAGGGAGAGGGACGAACAGATACAGGAGATGGATGACCGCTAAAGGAGCTCATTGTTTTGTATGACACTTGTGGAGAACACCCATAGTCCTGAAAGTTAAGCTGCTGATGATGGTAACCAGTCTGAACTGATTCAATATTCACTGTACACTCGATTCCTTCACCACTAAAACTTGGTGATGGAGGCTCGGGGCTTTCTCGAGGAGAAACAGAAGGATGCACTTTCTCACAATATTTTTTCACCCTTTCCTTCCTCGAAGTAATATTAGAACAATATTTGCACAATTTAATCATGTCTGCAGCTTTACCACCATCTATTACAGTATTTGATTCAACAACATAAGTTTCAAACCCATGAATACATTTTTCACATAAAAGGCGGCCACAGCTCTGGCAGCCATATCTCAGAGAAATCTCCCCACTTGAATAACACTCACAATGCATTTTGTAACTATTATCAGGTATGGCAAATTCCCTCAAAGAACACAATGATTTGTTACTGCCAAACAGAATCCAAGATCTAATCTTGTCAATTATATGTAGTAGTGAGCTACCAGGTATTCCCATATAAGGAAAATAACTATCTTGATTGAAAACCACAATTTTGAGTCCACAAAATCGAATTCTTCAGAATATGCAAATTTCACATTTGCTTAAACAGAAAATTGTGTCGAATCCAATAGAGAATCTGTTGCCAAATATAATGATAAAAACCCGCAATAAAAATAGTGGGCGATTTGGAAGTAAATATATGAATCTCAGAGTAGATTCTATTACTTTCTCTCTTTCTTTGTGGTTATAGAGGGACTAAAGTTTGAAAGAAAAAGAGGAAAAATCCTCCAGGAAGATTATATGAGGAGGAGCTTGAACTAAGATGCTCAAATCTAACACTATTTACACCGAAATACGATCGCAAATATGTCAAAAACAACCTAAGAGTAAGAAGAAGATGAGGAAGAACACTAAACCCTAAATCCTTCCGATTTAAGAGACCTCAAGAACGCATCTGGCAATCGATCTAAGCAGCCGAACAACAAAACGCAGGAAAACATAATCCTAAAACAGATTCTGATAGATAAACAAGTGGAAAACACAGATTGCGTGTTGTTCTTCAAAACCTCACATGAGCACAAAAACGAGCTGAAAGCGAGTCCCAAACTCGAAGAGAACGACACTGAGCGAGTATTTTCAGCGGGAAATGAAGGAGAAGAGATTGTATATCAGAAGAAAACCGCGAAAAGGAAAAATGGAGGAAAGATTTTGAATGCAGTGTAAGATCAAAACGAAAAGAAGAAAAAGGAAGAGTACGGAGTTAGCTCGCATCTCGACGCACATACAAACTTTGATTCTCTGATACATCCTCCATTAAACACACCACCATCTCCACCTCCCATCATCTGCTCCTGCTCCTGTTTGCTCCAACAATCTTTTTCACTTTTCCACTTCATCTTCCTTCCCCCATTTCTCCTCCCTGCTTCTCTTAAACTTCCCAAAAAGCACAACCCAACATGCCAAACCACCTCCCCTCTCTCTCTCTCTCTCTCTCTCTCTACTTGAACATCATGCTGCAAAGTCTTCAACAAGTCATAAGCTCACATGTCCTTCTTTAGCTAATTATTATCAATAAATTCCTAGTAGCCTTTTTTTTCCATTAATGATTACAATTACTATGAACATAACCTCTAATCACATTCATAATTCATCAAATTCATCCCAAACTAACTCCAATTCTTATTAATTATGATTATGGATTGATTTCTTCAAGTTAATTTACATAATTAGGGTTCTCCTATGTCAAAATTAAGCAAAACAAACGATTCTCAATTAAGGTTCTTAATCCCATTATTTAATTCCAATTCTAGTTTTATTAGTCTGTGACGCAGCTAAAAGGAGGAGGGCTGTAGCTTTTACTAACACAGTGGACTTTGTGTTATAAAAGAAAACGAGCGGAATAATTTATTCACGCGCTTAGTATGCGCGTGTAGTGCACGCCATTGACAAGGACTAGAGAGGGGACAAACTGGTCTTAGGTGGGTCACAATCAAAACCCGGATGCTAGATTTTGCTTAGTTGACCATTTATCCAATTAATTTATTTATTTTATCTAATAATTAAATAAACTCCTCTAATTAAACCCACATGGCTTTATTTTTTATAAAAAAAAATAATCATATTATTAGAATTTTTTCTACTCCAATCTCAATCTTCCATCAACTTCAAAATTGAGCAAATTATAATAATTAGGATTATAGGTCAATAATATTATTGATTTATCCATAAAAAGTCAATAAATGTTTTTGTTATTTTCAATTGGGTCATGAAAATCGTTATTCTTTATTGTCAAGTATATACGTAGTCATTGAATCTCGGTAACCAAAATTATGTTATGATCAATCTAAAAAGCCAAGGGAGCGATAGGTGTCAATAAATTGTAAGAACCGTAAATTTTTAAATATATAATTTCACGTGTAAGTTATGTTCATGTTATTATTAGGCGCAATCTCCTGGTCATGACAATCAAGTTATAAGAACTTTTAAGAGATTTACAGTTATAGCAGAAACATCGAGACGATAAAACTTATATCATAACATTTTTTTAAATATGTTACCTATTTTTAACCAAGCTTTTATTATATTACGTTATTTATGGTTGATATCGCAAATTTTTTTTCTTACTAGTCACTTTTTTCAAGCAAATCTTACTCTTTTTTGAAGAGTTTGCAAGTAAAATTGGGTCTTTTTTATTTCGTTTTCATTATATAAGAAAATTAACAAAACAACCTATGAACTATGATATCAATAACAAGTCAACCATTAAACAATTTTTGTTAACAAATAAAACACTAAACTATGAAAAATGAACGGAGCATACATTGTAGTTGTATTTTTCGTTAAAAAACGTTGTCATTCCGCACGTTGTCTTTCTACTAAACATTTATTTAAATAATTTAATAAAAATTATTTATACCCACCAATCAAACGTTTATAAAAGAGAAAATATAAAATATATTAGTCCTCAAAATGGACTTTTAAAATATTAAAAAATAAATATATTCTCCCATGCTGGGATTGACAATTACGTATCATGAAACAAAAGTCATTGATTTGAACATTTTCTCCTCATTCTAAGTGAAGTCATGTATTACGCAGCCACTTCCATAAGTAAAACCCAAAATTGTATTTCAAGCAATTATTAATATTAAATAATTTAGTTATTATTCAAATAATATATTCTTTCATATTTATTGTCAAACACCATGAAATAATTGAAAAAAAAAATGTTATAATATTTACTATAATTATATTATTTAAAATTATAATTTATGGGGTGACGTAGGTGGAATGTCAAAAAAGCATACCAAAAAAGAAAAATATTGAAATTTCTATTAAATTAAAATAAATTAAAGTAAGTTAATATAATTAAAATAAAATAAAGATAAGGTTGGATAGGGATTGCTTTGGCAATGGTTTGGTGGGAGGACAATGTCTACAAATCCTGTGTGTGTGCAGCCAAGAGTTTTGTCGAAAGATAGGCCTTAAAATAATTACATATTTATATTTTTTTCATACTTTATTTTAATAATTCTTTTTTATTTACCATCATCTTGAAATTAAGCTTTGAATTCATCATCCTCTCATTATGTGAATTACTTTTTTTCAAGTAAACTAATATAAATTTAACTTTTTTTAGCCCAAGTTGATCGAGTGTATTGTTAAATAATTAGATAAGATGTTACGGAGATGATGTATTTTCTTTCGGTTTGAGTTTTTGGACTTATAATATAGACTTTTTAAACCCCGGAAACTAAATTGAAGAAAAATATAATAATTATCAGGCATATAATTCCAAATTTTGACGATATTCGTAATTCATAACCCTAAAACCTAAATTAAATTTTATAACAAAATGTGAACTATATTGAGAAATATTAGGCCTCGAAAAATGTCACAAAACAAAGCATTGGAGAGAGAGAGAGAGAGAGAGATATAGATGTATTAAAAGAAACTAGTATAGGGTGGCCAACCATGTAATAGATGAAGTTAGAATTTCTCAAAAGTTGAATAATGTTGTAAAAATAAACATATGTAATCTTAGCATTTGGGTATTTTAATCAGCAATAATGTGCTTTTAATGTTTATAATATGGTGCATGTCCAAGCTAAGACCCTATAAAAAATAATAACAATTGTGGGTCTCTAAAAATCCAAAATAGAACCTAGTGTTTAAAAAGTAGCACGCTTAGGATTTTGACTGGTTCGGTTTCAATTTTTGAAAGACCAAGCTTGATTCGGTTGGGTTTTATTTTAAAAAATTGATACAGATTCATTTTGGCTTTTTTAAAAGAAAAAAAAATTGAAGACTTAATAGACTAAGCCAAATAAAAATAGAATCAAATCCAACTAAATCAAATCGAAATGAAATGAAAAACCAAATGGAATTTGGGTTTGGTTCTTAACCTTGTTCAGCTCAGTTTCAATTCTATTGAACCGATTTGGTTTAGTTCTAATATACGGTGTTGCCTAACCAAACCACTTGGGCCTTTAACGCGTTATTTTATTAAAAAGAATTAAAATAATAAATATTCAATTTTTGATGGCATAGTTGCCCATGACTAAGATTAATTTCAGTTGAAATTGGACCAAACCCAACTAGTATTTTTGATGAATTATTAACCAAAATCGAACAAAAAACCAAATCAAACAAGAAAAACCAATTGCAATATCAGTGTACTTTCGAACCTTATTCGGTTTGATTTTTGGTTCGATTCAAAATTGAGGCAAAACCTAACCGAATCAGTTTAGTCCAACCCCCAGACAAGACATTTTATTAAACAATATTTAATTTTTTGGTGGGAGAGATGTGACTAAGATTATTTTTCTCTAATTAAAAAAGAAAGAAGAAAAGATAGAATAGAAAGAAGAGGGTGAGCCGCCCACAAGACAATTTCTTCATTGCCATCATCATAATCTTCTATTTGTGAGTCATATCCATGTGTAGGATATCTTTTTTTTTATTTTTTTAATTAACTTCTTTTAGTTGTTGTTCTTCTAATATATTTTTATTTGGGTCCCCACATTATACTTTCTTTTTTCTTCCCTTATTTTTTATCATTCATGTATTGAATGTAATAAATCAATTAAAGCAAAAGGTCTTGAAAAAGGAGGTGTTTAAAAACAAAGAATTGAAAATATTTTTTTAAAATATATATAATTAATGAAATAGTTATCATCCACAAATATTATTTCTTTACAAAATTTAATTAAATTTTGATTGCTAAAAGCAATTTATATATCTTTTATTAATACTTAAAAATATATTTGGATTATTAAGTATATAGTTTAGAAATAAAGAAAAAAAATATAGCTATATGAAAATGGAAAAACAAAATTCAAAAACTATAAAAAGAGAAAATAAATATACAATGAAAAAATAATGTTTAAGAAAAAGAAAATTTTCAGTTAATTTATTCGAAATTGATTCTTGTATCAAAATAGAAAATTTCTAGTTAAATATTTCGTTTATTTTCTATAGTTGAATGTTTTATTTGTTAGCAAAAATTATTTAGTAGTGGACTTGTCATTAATCTCATAATTCAGTGGTTGTTTCGTTAATTTCCCATTGAAAAATGGAGATTGTACTTTAAAGTTTATTTTTTAAGAAATTAATGAAGTTTTGTAAGAAAGAATAGGCATGATGTTATTGTCTAGCAAGTAGCCACCTACTTGACAACAAATTAGCCATAGATTAAAAAAAGTCAAGCACTAGGTAAAAGCATCTTATAGCATTACAAAGGCAATTACAAATTGTAATTAACCCTAATTAATTGCTAATGAAAAGAGTCTTTTAGTTGATTAACTCTCAAATATAAGAAGTAAACTAAAAATAATAAAAGTATATTATTATTTTAAATTTTGGAAATAAAAGTAGGAACCATGTTAAACAACCAACCACAATGTGTTTTTAAACATATTTTTTAGGCATTAAAAAAAATTAAAACTACGAAAATTTACTAGCAAGTCTTCAAGTTCTTCATGAAATCTGAATAAAGACGTAAAGATGTGCAAGAATTCGCTTGAATATCAGTGTGATTTTGACCGAATATACTTTGACGACTCAAATTATTATATTGTAACTTTCCTTAAGGATAAAACCTTAAATTTATAGAGGACTTTGTTGGCTAAAATAATTGTTAGATTTCATTAAACACGTACTCGGACAATAACAAGGTCGAATGACATTGATTTATAAAATATAAACACAACTATCTTTTGATTTCTTAGAAATTAATGTCTTTGATAGAAAAATTAAGCTACGATGAAAAAGTAATATAAGATTACGACGAACCAAATGAAAAGGGAAATAAAAGTTTAGTTGAAAGGATGAAGCCTCGCAATCAATGCTTTGGTCTTATAGACGTGTTATTGATGACATACGTGTTGGCATTACCACATTTGACGCTGAAGTTTTTTTTGTTTTGATCTTCTAATCCTATGTCAAGAAGACGCTCATATAACATATGTTTTTTGAATGTTTTTTTTTATGATTCAATTTATGTTTATTTTCTCGCGAGTTAATGTCATTGTATTGTTACGTGATCAATAGAATATGTATGAAAGTTAGAATTATGTATGAGTATTATCAAAAGACAATAATGAAACATGAAGAAATAGCGTTGTTGCCTTTCCAAAAAAATCGAGTTAAGTCTCTCACGCAATAAGACTCGAGATTCGAAATAAGACGATTACTTGTCTTAGAGAAACAAGTGAGTTGAGGAAAATCGAAAACAAGGTTTAGAAAGAAGTATGAAACATTACAAGTTCTTCAAACACAACTCGAAATATAAATCTTTTAAATGATATGTCTAGTTTGCCAACCCGTTTAGCTATTCTCAGCCGCTACCATTGTTGTTAACCGACTGCACCCATTGATCGACTGACTCGACTATTCGACGACGACGTCCAACTAAGTTACACATGCAACTTTTCTCAAGAAAATGGTTTCATTAAAACCCTAAAAAATAATCCTAAATTATTGTTATTTATGTTGTGTTATTTAGAAATAATGTTAGGAATTTGGCCGGCCAAGACAATCCCACTTCAAATGACATGGACTGTATTGCTTTTGATGTCATTATTTTCTACTTTTTGAATTCTTTTATCTATACATGAGTCGGTAAATATCCTAATCCTACTCCCTCCTAAAGTGCTTAGCTTTTGTCTTCTTTCCACCATTTAGATTCCTTGCGTCTTTCTCAAGCACAACACTTCTTATGAATGTGATTTTCACCATGTATTACTTGCTTCGGATAACGTATTGAATTTCGATTAATATTTTGATTGACAATTATTATACGTAATTGTGACGTGTTTTTAATCTTGGCATTCGTTTTCAATTAGCCAACATCTGCGATAATTAGTTTGGTCGAACCCGTCGAAGAACCAATAAGAAAATGCCAATTGCAATTCTAAAAATGACAAAGATCTAAATGTGTAAAACTCGAAATCATACTAACTTGACAAACCTTTGTTTCTTCCTCAAATTTCTTTGATCAAATATACTCTCACAAGTTGTAACCTGCCTGAAGTTTCTTCCTCAAATTCATCTACTATAATTTATATTCTTTGATCAAAACAATATAGTACAAAAGATGTCACGTGCAACTTACCATAAAATTTAGGATAATTATCAAAATTAACTATGAGTATGAGATCTTTTTAACTAACACATTTAACTTTTATTTTTATTATTTAATATTTCAAAGTTTGAGACGGTTAGTAACGGATACCATCATCTTTATGGGGTCTGTTAAATGACCAATACTAACACTTTGTGGCCACGTGTCTTTCTGAAATTAAATATTTGCATTTCGATGACAAAACAATGTCCTAAATTGTGCGAGTATTGAAAATGGAAAAATATTCATTTTGAAGTAAATTTTTTTCCTTATTGGATAAAACGTCTTTCCATAACGAATTCGTAAATGAAGTAGTTGTAGTTAATTACTTACTTTCCGCAGCAAAAAAGACATTTTCTACAACGGAAAAAATAATTTTTTCAAGCATTTAACAGACTTTGTAACAATGAGGGTAACCATTACTAATATCTCAAACTTTGAAGTGTTATATAACAAAAATAAAAGTTCAAATTATTAATTAAAAAAATCTCATACTTTAAAATTAATATTGATAATTACCCTAAAATTTATAAGCCAGATACTTACATAGTTATGTTTGCTATTTTATAAAAATCTCATTAATTTTTAAAGTACTTTTTGCTTATAATCCTTTTGAAGTGAGCAGGCCAGATAGAGCATCTCAATGGTCTGAATGAATTTAGCCCAAATCAAGTCACTACTCCATTATATAATTCTATCAAAAAGTTGTTTACCAGGCAAACTAAATTTTCATGAGTATATTTTGGGCTCATAGTGTTATATATATATATATATATATAAACTCAATTAGGTCTAATTCTCCTCATTCATACACGACTTATCCTCATTCAAATGAGTGCATAGGTCTAACTTTCTCATCCATAAACTTAATATTATTTATTTGAGAGTTAGGTTCTAAATTGTATTTTACATTTTCTCATTTTTGTAAAATGTTATATCAAAGGTGAGGCCACGCAACAATTAGAAGCTAGATTGACGCCCATGTAAATCAATCTAGAGGGTAACGCCTTAAGAACAGTCTGTAAACTTTTTATTGATACCCGTGAAGTCAATCATCACTAGCCGGGGAGGTTGGGTGATTAAGAATCTCCAAATGGGAAGTTTGAAGCGCAAACGTAGGGCAGGGTTGCTAAACCGCGTGAACAAACATGTTTACATTCTCTAACCTTCTTTCTTATACTTGCAATCATTTGTTTATTTATTATTGCTAAATTACTTAAGATTAGAAAAATTAATATTGCACGAAAAAATTTAGATATCCTAATTCAACCCCCCTCTCTCTCTCTCTCACACACACACACATATATATATATATAGGCGCATACAATCCAACAAGCGGTATTAGAGCGGGTTAATAAAACTTTTTGTGTGATATTATGTAAATTTGCATCTATTGGGATAAATTTCTTTTTATAAATTATATGATAATTTAGTTTGAATTCTTTGATTGGATAAATTGATTGTGGATTTCAATATGTGCATTGAAAGTCAATTTATTTTTAGGCCTCCGTATTTTGATGGAAATGACTATTTATATTGAAAGTTTAGAACGAAAATATTTGTTCAATCCATAGATTTTGATTTGTGATTAACTCTTGAAAATAATATAAACATTCATAAATTAGCTTATGAGTTTGATGAATTTGACAAGCACAGTTTGAATACAAATGCAAATGTAATGAATATCCTAGTAGTGTCCTATACGACAAAACATCTCTCTAATCTTACTCACTTTCCAAGCCAAAAATATATATATTTTTATAAGAATTTGAAAATTTCAACGAAAAATCTTGTAGTGATCTTGAAAGAAAGATGATATTATAAGGGAACTTACTCAATAAATTAAATTGGAAAATTTTGACACAAACAATAGTGCTCGCTTAGTACGTTTGCCAACTTGAAGGGTCAACTCTATCAATCTCGAGAGATATGTCGAGCTTTCTTCAACTTATTTTAGGCTTGAATTTGTGATTAATTCGTCTTAAATAAGATTTTTAATGTTTTGACATATAATATAAGTCTATAAAATAAACTTTTTAGGCACATTGTGAAGAGGGGGTCAACCCTAGTTCAAGTTTTTGGGCTCGTAAATAATGTTGCCAAGTGGGTAGGCTAGCTATGGCCATTACTTCAAACCACATTGATTGGTCACTTTGAGTCCAAGCTTCTTTTAATTCTCCACAGTCTTTCAAACCCAACTTTTGGTCCTACAAAATTACTTTATTTTTTTTGTCTTTAATGTTCATAGATTTCAATATTTCAACATTGTATCCTCAAATTAGGATTCATTATTTTTGTTGAGAGTCGAACGCGAAACGGAAAAAAAAAACTGTGGAAGTAGGGACACCAAGATTTACATAGAAAACCCTTACGGGAAAAAACTACGGGCAGAGGACAAATCACTAGTTGGAAATAAAAGTATAATGAGTTTTGCGACTCAAGTATCAATATATAGAGAAAATAAATAACCCTAATATTGGATATGGGCCTGACCCGACCCAACTAGAATTCGGGTCACTCCGAACTCTAACAATTTTAATTAAAACATTTGATTTCTTGAGCTCTTTTCTCCGTCTTTAATACTATTCTAGGGACGTATTTCAAATTATAAGATAACTCGGGAAAGAAAATTTTTATTAATTTCCTGACTCATGTTTACATTTTTTTTTCTATTGTCGTCTCATTTGCTCGTCCGTAACGTATCAAAATAATGCAAACACGAGTCACTTACTCTTCAATGGAAAACAAAAAAAAAATGCAAACAAATCTTATATTATAACAAGGTTTCTTAGTCAGTCTCATTTGATCGTCCGTAACATATCAAAATAATGCAAACACGAGTCACTTATTCTTCAAATGGGAAACAAAAAAACTATGTGACAAATGTTCCTGAGTAGTTTTAATGCCATGTTTGGCCAAGGAAAACCTTATTGATCAATGAGAAGATGTTACACTTTTCAAATGTGGAGAATATTAGGTTGGAAGACTTGAGACTTGTAGGTAAGAAAGTTAGGACAACTCTATATCACATTCAAGCATAGGATTTGTTGATCAATCACTGTCCTAAATTTTATTACCCATCATTTATTTTGATCGGCCTTGAAAACCCCAATTTAAGTGATGTATCAACTTATTAATGTTTTTTAAAATCTGTGGTATTAACTAGTCTTTATTTATTTCACAAATTTGTTCTAAGATTTTTATTAATATTTCATTATTTCCACACAAAATTTTGTTCTCGAAGTCTTTTTTTCATACGTATTCTTCACCTAAGTCTGCATATTATTTTTCTTTATAATCACGTTTTTTTTCATATATATATATATATATATATATTACATTCTCAATCATTAATTGATCAAATTAATATTTAATTTTAACTATTTATAATTTATATTAATTATTATAAAAATTGATAAGCATCATGTAAGATGTCAAATTTAGAAGATAAAATTTTATATATATATTATACTCCAACTTTTATATTTTTGACATGATATTTATTAATTAATATAAATTATAAATAGTTAAAATATAATGTTAATTTAACCAATTAATTAGAGACATATTAAGAAAGTAAAATTGAGAATTTAAAATTAAAAGACAAATTTAATATTATATATATATTATAAGTAGTATTTGTATGTAAATTGGAGTGCACTAGCTAGCTGACATAGTGTTTGATTGTAGGAAAAAATAATAATTAAAATTAATGTGACGACAGATGACAAATTGATGATGCGTGACAGAGAATTGTTATCGACATAAATTACCTTTCTTAATCTCGGGTAACTATGTCTTTTATAATACAATGCACATTAGATTTCTCACGATGATGTACATACGTGTACCATAATTTAACGTTGAAAATAAACTTAATTCAAAAAATGTTTTTTTAAAATTAATTTATATATGCCTGAAAAATAATTAATCATACATGTCACATTGCACACATGACGTATGAGAATCAACATTTTTTTTTTCTATGACAATGTGATTACAAATACGATTAAAAAGCCAAAAAAGTGAGACATCCCCCCATCAATATTTCCAAAATCCATCATCAAACACTAAGAACAATGTGATTGTGAGAAGATTATGCATCTTTTTCTCATGCCAATTGATGGAAATTTTGAAAATAGTTTAGGGATTGAATACGGTTTTTATCGAAATATCGTACGAATATCGATTCAATTCGACTCCATTTTTTTGGGAATCGGAAATAAGCCATTCAGTTTCGTTCGTTCCAAAAATTTGGACGATGCCCGATAACCCTAATTCTAAATTATGGAGGTTTTTGTATTTCTCTCTCTAACTCTCTCTATATTGACTGTTAGATATGGAATGGAAGCAATGGCCATCTGCAGCATAGAGCGAACACTGTGAAGTGAATGCAGATGACTTGAAATTCGATCATTCATTTTCAATGCTTAGTTTTCTGTTTCTCCGACTCCTCAGCTTCTTCCCCTTCAACTTCCCAACGTCTTGATTTCATAAACTAGTCAATCGACTTTGTTGTGCATTTTCGATGAATAGTTTAAGTCTTTTTCATCTTCCTTTTTAATATTTCTTACTTTGAATCTTTTTGGTTTTGGACAGTGATTACAAACTTTGATAAAGGTTGCTTCATTTGGGTGAAAAACCAACGTCAAATCTATCAACTTCTTAAACAAACTTGTTGAAAGAAGATCATAAAATAACCTTTCTCTAAAAGAGTAAGATAGATTATACAAAGAGTGACAACAAAAGAAAAAATTATATACGGACGAGAAGAATGAGCTACGTCAAAATGGGGAGTTTATGTGTGTTAAACGAGTTTTTTTTTACGCTGAGATTATGAGGTAAGCAATGTTGCATCTGCAACTGTGGAAATGTTGGTGTTTGTAAAAGTGTTGGTATCCGCAGATGGGTGCGTTTGTACAAATATTTAATTTCAAAATGACACAACAATATTGGTGTCCGCAAAATGGTGCGATCGTGAAAATGTTAGTGTTCACAAAAGTGTTAGTACCCGCAAATGGGTGCGTTTGTGCAAATATTTAATTTCAGAATGACACATGGCCTCAAAAATGTTGGTGTTCGCAGAATGGTGCTACTGTGGAAATGTTGGTGATCACAAAAGTGTTGGTATCCGCAGATGGGTGCATTTGTGCAGATATTTAATTTCATAATGACACATGGCCGGGAAAAAGTTGGTGTTCGCAACATGGTGCGATTGTAGAGATGTTGGTGTTCAGAAAAGTGTTGTATCCATAGATAGGTGCATTTGTGTAGATATTTAATTTCAGAATGACACATGACTGCGAAAATATTGGTGTCCGCAAAATGGTGCGACTGTAGAGATGTTGGTGTTCAGAAAAGTGTTGTATCCATAGATAGGTGCATTTGTGTAAATATTTAATTTCATAATGACACACGGCTGGAAAAAAGTTGGTGTCCGCAACATGGTGCGACTGTAGAGATGTTGGTGTTCAGAAAATTGTTGTATTCATAGATAGATGCATTTGTGTAGATATTTAATTTCAGAATGACACATGACTGGGAAAATATTGGTGTCCGCAAAATGGTGTTACTGTAGAGATGTTGGTGTTTAGAAAAGTGTTGTATCCATAGATAGGTGCATTTGTGTAGATATTTACGTATGGTGGCAAAAATGTTGGTGTCTGTGATTGAAATATGTGCATTTGTTATTAATGCCCCGTAATATATAAAATAATGTTATGTAGAAAAGACATGTGGCCCGGAATCATCAATGTCAAGGCCAACAATTTCAGACCCCACAATGTTGACCTTATTACTCCAAAACATTTAATCCATTTTTGAGATTGGACGAGTGGAGTGGAGTAAAACTCACTCGTAAATTCTTATCCTATTCTGCAGTACTTCTGCTTGCTATGTTGGGCAAACTCTGAGCAGCTTTTTTTGTTAAAATTCATGTTTGAAATATTTGTTTGTTTTTTTTTTAATATTTTAATATAAACAAACATTTTTTATTTGTACACAAAAAACCAAATGGATAAGGGAGAGACTGGTCCACTTGGGTTCCATTCTATCCAAAACAAATTGAATCGTCGGTTTTGATTGCTCGATCTAGGAACCAAAATCGAGCATCATTCCGAGCCGAAAAAATCGAGTTTGGTCATTCGATTGCTGTAAAACCCACATTTTTATGCGATCGGATGCGACTATAAATTTATTAATTAAGCATTATTTGTCTATAGTTTTGGCTTAGTGTCGTTAAAAAATAATCATTCAAAAAGCTTGATTAATTCTGCAAAATTAATTAAACGTAAACAAATTAATAAGATAAAGCGATAATGTTATTCCCGTTATTCACTTTCACCGGATAAAAGTAGACATTTGTATTATTATTTTATAAATGATTGAGTATTATTTTTATAATAATAATAAAAAATAATTTTAAAAGATAACTAAGGCACTAGTTTAAGAGTATGGATGAGGATGATATAACATTAGTATAAGAAAATCTCTAATGTGATTGGATAATCTTAGAAATATTAGATAAATCATTAAATTCATTGGAGTTCAAGAGTCCAAGTATTAGAAGTGGTTGATAATTTAACAATTACTGTCAATAATTTCAACGACGGATAGCTGTCATAGCAAGTTAGAGCAGTAATAAATAATCTAGGGCTTCACAGCCATAAATTGATGTAATGTTCATACAACAAGGCACGAAAAGTTGGAAAAGACAGTACTCATATCATATATAAGACTACTTCTACATCATTTACTGATTCCAGGAGAACATAGAACTTTTCTAAGCCTTCCAAAATTCTTGAAGGTTGATGATCTGAATTTTTTTTTTTAATATTTTGGACAAACTGGACATACCCAGATGAGATCATGTTCTTGAGATTCATAAAACAAGTCTCAAAACACAATAAATGAGCCTATTTCTAACTTTAATAATCTAATATAGAGTAAGTGCTGGGGAGGAAGAGAAATCAATGGATTTTTCTTAAGAAAAAGTGACGGAAATGGTTGGATCGATGTTCAAATCAGGTAACAGCCCACCTGATTCAAAGATTTGATCATCTTTTGCAGAGCTTTTTTTACCAGATGAAGTTGCAGACATGGAGGCTTGTGGTTTTTGAGTTATTCTGTGGTTATTTGGATCTATACCCATGTTTAGAAGCTTCTTTCTTAGGTGAGAATTCCAGTAGTTCTTCACTTCATTATCTGTTCTTCCTGGCAATCTTCCAGCTATTAGAGACCACCTGCAACGTTTCATTTTACATTTCCAAACTTAACCCAATATCGCAATCTACTATCGATAGCATAAAAATTCGTATGCGCATACATGAATTTATCTCGCAGGACTTATACCGAGTCGAGATCATTTGTGTAAATCGAGACTTAGGCGATGACGATAAATTCAAACTCTAAACCTTGACAAATAGGATAATTTCAAGGCCATTAGGCTCTACATAGTTATAAACCACCAAATTATTACTACAAATTAGATTAAAGGGTGTTACTTAGATTCTCTGAGCTTGGAATTCCACTACCACCAACCAATTTGATGGTAGTAGTGTGATTGTTGAAATATTTCAATTAAAAGATTTGCAATTTTGAATTAATTTCTGGAAGGTAAAAAATTAAATTATGCATATATAAAGAAACTTAAATGATATTTGTGCCTTTTATTTATTATAATTAGTTGTTTTAATTGTTAATAATAATTGTAACTGAGTTTTATTTTTGTTAATTTTCGTTAAATTTATATTCATTAATGACGAATTAAAGTTTTGGGAATTGTAGTTAATTTATACTCACCGGTTTCCGAGGAGGGCATGAAGCTTGATGATGAGGTCTTCTTCATCTTCAGCAAAGTTACCTCTTTTAAGGTCCGGCCTTAAGTAGTTTATCCATCTCAGTCTGCAACTTTTACCGCAACGAAGTAGACCTAAACATCAATACAAAGAAAACCCGTGTTTGAATGTCAATCTTTGTCTCTTTCTGTGTCATTTTCTCTCTCTAAGAAAAGATGAAAAGGTAAGAATCAGAGACCTGCAGCCTGAGGGAGGGTTCGCCAGGAGCCTTTGCCGTGTTTTCTGATGTAATCGATGAGTTTTTGGTCTTCCTGCTTAGACCAAGCTCCTCTGTTTGTGTCTTGCTTCTCACAGCAAGGCTTCCTCATCATCTAGAGATTGAACGATAATGAAAGATTCTAGTAGAATCAACCACTAATTGCTTTTTTAGAGAGAGAAAGAGGAGCGAGAGAGAGAGAGAGAAAGAGGAGATAATGAGGTTGAAGATTAAGAATGTGGGTAGAGGTATATATCATGGCTGTTGGAGTTTTGGATATGGAGAAAAATGAGGTTGACTTGGACTGGTGGGTTTGGCCATGCGTGATACTGCTTCTGGGCATGCCATTTGACCCACCAAGTATTAGGGTTTTTACAACGTTGTTAGTTGCCGGCAGGGACTAACCTATCTTGCTCGCCTCGCTCTACTCTCTCCCTCTCTCTCTTCTTTCTCTCTCCTCTCTCTTCTGCGACTCAACTTTTTCTCTCCCTCTACATTTTTTTAAATGACAGAAAGATTTTCTTCCACAAATAGTAGGACACAATTTTTTGTGCTAAAATGGTTCATCATTTGATAAGCTCTTAACTCATTTTAATATGATATAAATAAAACAAAACTAGTATAATTAGTAAAATAACTCTTGTGAACTCAAAATAAAATGGAGAACAATTTGATCCCAAAACAAATTGAATTGCTCAACCTAAAACTTAAATTATTCGAAATAGCAGCGAAAGTCATTAATAAAAATAAGGCGAGACTCAAAAACATCCAAGCGAATACAAAATCTAATGAAAACAAATATCCAAAGTTATTCCCCCCTTAGAAAAATAAACTCTCGAAAGAACAATGATAAGACTGGTAAATACTTGCCAAACATGAACCTGCGTCGCCAACTGATGATCTTTCGAAATATATCTTGTAAGAGGGGGAATCAATTGATGTGAGTCGACTAAACTTAATATAGGTAGAGTTTTACATTTAACATATGGGTGATAAAAATTTATGAGTATGCTATTACAAAACATTTCATAAAACTGAGTTCAAAATCTACAATGGGGCAAACTTAGAAACAACATACTATAATGTGGGGTATATATAAAATATGCTTTTACTGTCAAAAGATAAAAGCTCAGTGAAAAGAGAGTCAATCACATATTCTAAGCATACCGTGCCATCGGTAGTAACGAAAATAAACAACGATGATATTCAGGCGATTGTAACAACCACAACAACCATAATTAAGTTTAGAGTTTTGCATCTTATGACACAACATATACAGTTGTCTCATTACTCCAGTTAACAATAGCACAAACAAACATATCCTTCAATGGTCGAATTTGCCTAATGAAAATAAGACATCTACATGGATTAATCAAACTTGTTTATACGACCATAATGATCAATGAGAATAATATGTATGCTCGAAATAAAACATGAATAGTGAAAATGCACATGTAAATTGATGAGCCATAAAAAATAAACTTATCATTTTATATAAAAACATGTCTCAAAATAAATATTTTGAAAATAATGCAATACTGGGTATAAAAATAAATTCTTACCTCACAATGGGCTTACCTAAAAACCAAAGCTCAAGTCAATCCGAGAAGTCCAGTATTATGGGCCAAATCCAATTCTTAAATCTTGGTACTTAACCATAAAGTCATCGTAAAATCAACATTGAAATTTCACACTTTAAAGTCCTAAACTTTAGGTTTAGAATGACTTAAGAACGATCGAGTCAAAAGTCCAATTTGAAACTCAAAATAGGCAACCCAAAACATCTCAAGTCGCGTCCCAAACGGGGTCTAAGTTGAGGCCCAAACAGGCCAAGCTGTGTCTAGAAACCGGGCTTAAGCCACAACACAACACCTCTTGAGCTATAGCCCAACGTCGTCCTCTCCGGCGCTAGCTGCACTTTTTGTCGGATTTCACAATTCTTTTCCGATCAAATCTTTACCGAATTATTTTATAACCTTTATGTGAATCTATTCATGCATATAATCTCACTTGTTGGACCTATTAAGCCAACGTTTGTTGGACCCATACTTATAATTAAATGTTTTAAGACTTCCGTTGCTAATTAATAAATTTAAAGTGAAAAAGGGTTAGACAATTCGGTTCTTTCGGGTCAGATTGTTTTCCGTTCTGTCTCGAGTTTTTTGTGGGTTGTGACAAATTCAGTAACCTTATATCCATTTCCATGCACTTTTCTTTTTCAATTCTTTTATGAAATTTCATTATCTTATATTACTTGTTGTTCTAACAAACGATAAACCATGATTCAATTTCTATTACTTAATAAAAAAAGATATGGGTAATCAATACAAACCCATCTGGGTTTAATAAAAAAGATAAATAACATATATTAAATTGCTTGCCAATATTCGAGAGATTAATCATAAAATATACAAACGAATTTATTTGATGAACTAAATAGATTTTTTTTTATATATCTTCAATCTCCCAATAAAAAAAATTAACTAAGGTTCGATGCATAACGTGATTCTCATGTTTTCTCATCATTTATGTAACTTATGACAAAGTATGTACCACATTGGTAGCCCCAATGCTCTAATATAGCCTACAGCTGAGCTAGTCCCAAAGCTATCAATGGAACTGTCTATACATCAATCCATCCACACCGTTCGTTTCGGTCTATTTCAATTTCAAACTCAGAATCGTATTTATCAGCTCCAATTTTCACTAAAATGAAGCAAAGATCAAATTGTGTGTAGGAAGGAACCATACCAAACCTTGGATATAGCATTTTGATTTCCGCCTCGTATAATATTATCTGTTTTGCGCTGAGCTATGTTGACCCATTTTTGTGAGGACTTATTGGGTTGAAGATCAAGTGATATGACCACAATTTCATATTGAAAATTTGTAGTTTTGGAGTGCACTATATGATTAGCTTAGGTTCATCATCAGGCCATGCCTAGCCCGGTCGCAAGTTGGGCCTGTAATTTTTTTCGGCTAAGGCTCGGTCGGGGTTTGGCTCGACCTCGAGATGGGCATGGGCCTACTCTTTGGAGGGTAGGTCGACCAGTAGGCTTTGTTCGACGAGCTAGCTAGGGAGCTTCGTCGGATTCCAATCGGCTGCCCGCATTTTGCTAGAATTCAAAAATTTTCGCCAAACCTAGGCCCCTCGGTTGGGTTGCAGGCCGACCTAGTACGGCCTAACTCATTGTTGAGGTTGATAAGTAGCATTTCATCTTCAACTAATATAAAAACTTTTGAGGTAAAATTAAAAAACAAAACCATTTGAACCTTAGCCCAAATCTCAATAACAAAGTTGCTCGTCTTTCGTGACATCATAAGGTACATTGAGCAATATAATATTGTCTACTTTAGATCAATACCCAAACAGTTTTGCTTTTGAATTCTATTCAAATCTTTGTATTAATGAGAACTGAGATCTTACTTGTATATATTATTACAAGAACAAACCATGATTCAGTATAGTTAAACCATTTTTAGTTTTACTCTTGCTCATACACACTTGTACATATGTGTGTGTTATGTGAGAAATAATCAAAATATTAAATCAAATAACAACTATTATTTTAGATGTACTAGAACATGTTCTGATTAGATTGATTTCATTGTCTAAGCATATTATGAGCGCATGTTTTTTTTATTTCTTTTTAATTGTTCAAGATATCCAAAACCAATTGAACACTTCCAAGTTTTACTTGATGAAAGTATAGACACAAGTTGAAAATGAGAGGTACCCATCAATTTGAACAACTGGCAATGAAAACTCTTATGGTTTTTGGGTTCTTTCTCACGATAAAATTATTGCTGTTTGTAACACCTATAAAAACATAAATAGATAATTATTATAATATATTAATAATCATGTATTAAAAATATTTTATTTTAGATTTAAATATGTATTAACCTTTCATTTCAATTTATAATAGAGCTAAATTGATAATCAGTTAATCTCTTATATTACTATTAATTTTTTTATTAAATAATTAATTAATAAAGATTATGAATTGCACGTTAAATATTCGATCTCCAAACTAACAAACAAGAAAATCTATAGAAATGAATTTCATTGTATCGATGTTAACATTCTCAACTATTCACTTTAATTTATGTCTAATATACAAAGTATACGAATTGCAATTCATACAAAACATTACCTAGTAAATCAAAAAATAAATTAAAATAACACAGAAGTTTCTTATGTACGACGAATTAGAATCATACATATATTACCATCATTATCATAAAATTAATTATTCTATATTTAACGAAAATTATCATAATAATATCATTTTATCTTGTCAAATCTTATATAATCATATTATATAAAATATATTTATTTTATATCATTACATATATAGTTGAGATATGTTTATACATTCTAAATGAGATAAACTGTGTTTATGACTATGAATTATTTGAAAATTTAATATTTTAAATATAAATCACAGACTTATTTTAATTATTACCCTTTATATTTTATTTCAACTACATACCATATATAAGTTAAAAGAAAATTTATATAAATAATCCAGAAATGTTTTTATAAGTTTTATAAAATATAAACATAGGATTAATTAATATAAATATATTTATATATTACAAAAAATTATTGTATTATATATATTTGTGGTGCCCATTATGCCTATCAAACTAATGAGGATAAACTTTCAAACTCATTGTCAACAGCTCAGCCACTTGAAAAAGAAAGGGAGATAATGAGACAATTCGAACAAACAAATCATATAAAATAATAAATTAACCATTTTTTATTTTATCATGTATTTTATTTTATTTTTCTTAGATCGCAATTCATTGTGTTCATTCTAACCATGTTCTTGCCATCGATACGATATCACGACTAGCAAAAATGGAGCAACCTTACTCGATCTTTTGAAGCTATTTGGGATTCGATTGATTAATACTAGAATTTGACTTGATTTTATTTCGTTAAGTAATACGGGGGTTTTAACAGGCTTTTTGTTAGAAATCAAATAACAACCCGAAGAAAATACGAAAGCAAGACCAGTAAAATAAAAATGCGATAATGTAAGATGTTTTGAGGTTCAACTATATAATTATAAATATTAAACTGAAATTCTAAATATAAATTCACAATGCAGACCCATTCGGTCGAGTCAAATAGTATCCGAGTCATTCCAAACTTTCTTATCAGTCTTCGTACATAAGGTCGAGTCAAATAGTATTCGAGTCACTCTAAACTTTCTTATCCGTCTTCATACATAATTTATCAACTATGAGAGAGAAAGAGAGTAGGGTATGTATGATACATATATAACACATTTAAGTAGGTTTTTAATGCACACATAAAACGTACATTTTTTGTGCTTACATGTCATAAACCTACTTAAAATGCGTTAATGTAGAGAGAGAGAGAGAGATTGAACGATGAGGAAGAATATTGGATAGAGTCAAGACCCTTTGTACAAAACTAGCCTCTAATTTTTTAATTTATCTTAATATATTCAATATTAGAAACTCGAGTTTTGGTACTTAAAAACCTCGATGACATAAAATAATAATTGAAAAATAAAGTAGATGAGAGAGAAAAGAGTAGGTGAGTTATGAAGTCGCATGCGCATTCCTTCTTCAAGACTTTTAGGGTTTAGAGACCTTCCACAATTCATGCTTTCCATTCATAATTCCTCTCTATTTTCAACAACTAAATTACAAATAAACAAACATTACTATAAAAAAACAAACTTATGCTCTTCAAACTTCTCTTTATACTTTCTACCCTTTCGTACCCAAGAAGAATAAAATGTGTGCGTGCAGTGTACATGTGAAAAAGTTTCGGTGAAATGCTCGATCTCTATGCTCAATACCCTAAATGTGTGAACTCCCAATAGTGTCGACTTAGCGTTCGACGCACAACAACATGTTTAGGTCGGGCCTAAATTTTGGTTTTACGTACCAAGGCTGGGTCGGGATCGCGGTTGATTTGGGTTAGGTTTCATGCAGTGGTTTTCACACACGCTTCGGTGTAACTATATGTACATGAAAAGATGTTACAGCTATTGAAAAAATGAGCGAGTTTGGTGTATAATGTTGTTGATGAGGACAGTGCACAGCAATCCAAAGTGATGAACTTGTGTTGATACTCTATGCACTGTACCGACAATTGTGGTCCTGTGGCACGACAACATAGACGATGATATTATGTAATGTACGTATGCTTATATACACATAAAATAACTTATTTAAATACAAATGAGATATCAGATGTTGACTGCTTGATGGGCACGTGCTCTTTGTTCTTAATAGTCAAATGGAAGAACGATGGTTATACGTCAAATTACTACTTTCACAGAAGAGAGAGAGAGAGAGAGAGATGGAGTAGAGGTCGAAGCACAATAACTCCATCGTGGAGGAAACTTTAATATCAATTTGTTTATTATAAGTTTTATTCAACTCAATTTAGAGATGGTTCGAGCAATAGTTGCAGAGACAGTGGGGAGAAACAGAGTGCAGGAGAATTCAAAGAATGGTGGTAGTTTCTCTCTGTACATCAAGCATGAAGATGATGGCTATTTCTAAAATAAATACCAACCCACCATCGATCGCTATCTTGCTATATCGTAAACCAAATTACGCGTGTAAACAAAGAATGAATCTTTTTAACTTTCTTTCGAAACTCCCCCACCCGCCCGTTGAGTCTAGAATCGATTCCTCCGGCGGGACTCCGGCCGCCTTAGCTACAATGGTTTGACTGAGAACTCCAATCCTCGACTAGATTCGTAATGGATTCTTCAAAGCCTTTTGCCTGTGGGCCTGGCTTCAAAATATTGACGTCCCTCCATTCAGAGCATGGATCCATCCACCAGCTGTTTTGCCCAAAGCACCATGCCCCTGCAAACAAACCATCCCAATTGAGGGATGTTCTATTATTATTGACATTTTGGCTCGTTGAGAGAATTATTATGGTATGATATAAATATTTAAACTAATAGATTGTATGAATCAATGAATGAAAGTGTAACATTAAGGTGTGAGATTGGAGTGTAAATCAAAGTATACAAAGAAACATTATTCTTTTTTAAATCAGTTGGCATATCTGAGACCCATTTCATTTCACCTGGAACGGGCCGATTTCGCCTGCGATTGAGGATGTTTTGATCAAGCATGTTCAACACGGCATCGTCCTTCTTAAAGTGGCGAGCAAAAGCAGCTCCGCTGAGGATCATTTCGTCGAAGTTCGAGGAGTCAAGGAAGTGGGGTTCCATCTTTGGGGGATTGTCCCAAACCATATATCTCAGATCACTATTCACGGTTTTGTTCTGAAAATCGGGCGAATTGCAGGCGACGGAATGAAAGTATCCCTCCTCAGGTAATACCACATTCGTAAAATACATCAAAAGGGTCCTCGGAAGATTATCCCAACCGAAAACGCAGAATTCCAAAAACGATCGACTAAGAATGACCCAAGGGGAGCCTGCAAATTAGAAAATCGACAATTGCTAAATACTTCTTTCTACAAAACTGAAGAAATAGCTGTTGGAGAAATTGAGATTAGACTTTGCCTGTAAAAATTTTGAAAGCATCTGGGGTTTGGCGCTTCTCGGTGGCATGAAAAATTTGACTTCTCCTAGCCAAGTATAGCCCGGGATCGACCACAATGGGCTGAACCCTCTGAGATCTAAATCAAAACAACCACCCCAGATTTTGAGTCAGAAAATTCGAGCAAAGGAATGATTATAGATCCCTGCAAGAAATAGAGTTCCTTACTCTTTCCATCCAAGATCGCCCGTATGATCGATGAAATTGAGATCTCTTCTAACAGAGGAAAACACATACGAGAGATCTGCAAGTAGATAACAGATACCGAAAGTAAACATCAAAATGATATAAAAGTCCATTATAGAGCAAAGAAGACGATGATAGTTGGTTTCCTGAGTTTCTGGACTAATCTATGGGACAATGGTACATAAACTAATTCTCTCCCAAGAAATGATCATTTTCTAATAATCAAATTGAGCGTCAAAAACAAGAAAAAAAGAACAAAATCAGTACATGAAACTTTACTTCAAAGATGACTAAATTAAGCTAAAGCAGACAAATATTGACAATAAATTAATTTCTGCTAGCACCTGCCAATTAGATAGAACACTTAAGAAAAATGGTTCATCTTTTATTATAAGAACATATTTCTGCATTAAACCTACCAAAATACCAAGTGTTCAGGCATAAGCTTAGTGTAGAATAGATTGAAAACATATTGTTACTTTGCTCTGTCAAAGCAGATACATATTTTCAAAGATGGTGTTGATCCCCTCTATTCAAAATGCAGAAAGTTACTCAGATTACATGAAGTAATAATGTCACACCACCATTGTTGATGTCTTTCAACTTTAACTGACTAATTCTAGGGGATTTATGCAAATTGCAGTAAGTTGCAGGTATTCCCACTAGAAATCGAACTTTTGACCATTAAAGAAGTCTTCGTTGAAGGATAAGCTCTTCATGATAAACCCTTTGATTTGAGCTTTTCTAAACATCAAGCAATTTTAGTTTGCATCACCAGTGTAAATCACTTTCTGCATTGCATATGGAATTCATAACAATTTAACTGTCAAACATTTCAATCAGGAGATTCAAATATGTCCAAACAAAGAGTCCATAGATGATCGAAATATGTCCAAGCAAACAACATATCTCTTGGAACTCAAATGAAAATGAAGAACAAGCAATGATCGTGGGTAATAAATGAATTAATGTATCAATCACAGATAGAAATGTACCATCCTGAGTGATTAGTGGGTAATCCATCGCACTCAAAGTGATAAACCAATCCCACCCATCATCAATTTTGAGCAAAATCGACGCAGCACGTAACGTAGTGGCAACGTTAGAGGATCCCATATAAGTTACCCGATCAGGTTTTCCGACCACATCAACGTTTCCAAACGCCTGAATGGCAGGCACGGATTTAACCGCCATGGCCAGCTGTTGCCTTTCATGGTCGGAGGCGTCAGTCGTGAGATGTAAGAGATACGTATTTCTTGGGTGGTATACTGCAAGCAATAGCCGGAAGATCTGATCCCCTTCATCCCTTCCGCCGGAAATGTAGTAGGCAAAAGCGGGTGGATTGTGCAATCCGTGATGAACTATGGAAGGAAGAGGCCTGGATGAACTGAAAACAGAATTTGAGCTAAACATGAGGAGGAGCAGAGAGAGAAATACGGCGGAGAAGAGCGTAAACAGCCATTTCTTCTCTGCTCCCATAAGGGCGTTAAGTAATTCTTCGTCTTGTTCCGTTTGAAATCAGCAATCACGGAAAAATTCCCTCGCTGTTGGAGCATATGGGAATCGCACAAAGCAGGAAATTTCTATGCGGGTATGGCTAAATTTTGGTTTTAACAGAGTTCAATTACATGGATCAATGGCGATCTTGATTTCTCTCCTTATCGCTAATTTGAATACACAAAAATCTTTGAATTCAAACCAAAAAATTCCTTCCTTTCTATATTTCAGTCTCACTCTCAATCTCTCTTCCCAGTGTAAATCTATTCGTCAATCTCTACGCCAGAAACTGGGGGGAAACTAGGTTTAGGGTTCTCAGGTACAGATTTGTTGAAGAAGATTGGAAAATGGAGAAATTAGTTGCAGAGAAATCTTCAAATTAAAATTGTATTCAACTTTCTCGCTCGCTACTCAGAAACATCAAAGGCGCCATAATATTCTATCCGACGCGCAAACTTCACAAGAATGCACCACGCGCCGTTGGCCACCAAACGTTGAATTTGGGCCAAATTTGTTAAGAATACGTTCGTGTTCCAAATCAACTAAAATAATATTTAATATTTCCTCCAATTCAACCTATAAATTACAAAAATTTAACGCATAGATTCTTGAAAATTGTATAAAGTCCAAAACAGTGATAAACAATCTCCAGAGACCAAATAGATTATTGAAGCAACAAAAACAACGATTTTTAAAAACAAAAATAAAAAATGGAAGCAACTCCTAAATCCAAGCAAAAATCAAAATTTCGGTCAAAATTGCAAACCATAAATCTCAAATCCTAAATTCAGAAGCAACGATTTTTTCACCAGACGTACTATCAGAATCAGGAGAGCAAGAGTTAGAAGCACCAATTTCACTGGTTCGTCTTCACGGATTTGCCTTCGCGATCGCAGGTTCGTCTTTGGGAACGCAAAATCGCAACGCCTCTCAGTTTCAGGTTCCTGGTTCGCAGCTATTGTCTCCCTGTTTTACGTCAATGAAACTATTGGTTCTCGATTCTTGGTTTATGGAACCGAGAACCGAACCGCACAGAGAACAAAAAACAAAAACCTGAACCATTTAAGAATTTAAGAAACAAGAACCAGAACCAGTCTCAGGTTGATTCTCGGTTCTGGTCAGTTCTTACCCACCCCTATGTATAATAATATTCCTAACGATGTCACTCTAATTTAGTTTGACACATTTTTGAACACCGAATCAAACCATTTAGACTAATGTCATTCTATTAAAATCACACCGATACATAACCGTGTGCAAAGAAAGTATTAAAGTTCAAAATATTAAATAATATTTCACTTAATTTTTATTTTTATTTTAATATCACATTCATATTATTAATTATTTATAATTTATTATATTAATTAAAAATAAAAAATAAGCTTAAGGTTATCCATATTATTTTTGATTAAAAATATAGAGTTAGGTGCGACCCGGGGGTGAGCATGGATTAATTTGTCAAATTTATTATAGTCATTTCCAAATCAAGGTGCACGTGAGATCTACGTTCTCACTATGCGCGTGGATACAATTACTATATTATTAAAGTAATCCTCCATCTTACTACTCCCGGTCTGAGTGTGAAAACAGCAAAATTGAGGGTTTTAATAGTCATTTCGCGAAATCACGAGTTGGCATTTAATTATGATATTTTGGTCATTTCACATTTTCGTGCAATTAAACAATGCGAGATCAATTTATGTTGCTTATTGACTTTAATTAATTTGTTGTCATAAAATAAATGAATATAACCTTAAACTAATTATTATATTTAAAATTAATAATAATTACCATGAACAAAATTAGGCTGATAAAACCTACTAGTCATGTAAATCTCGCCTAAACTTGAAAGATGGTGTGCGATAAAAAGACTTAACCCATCTGCTAATGTGACTTAACTTTTTATTAATTTTATTTAAAAATGACTTGATATTATTAATATTTTATTTTAATTATTTATAATTTATCTACCAAACCTTGGTTCAATTCTAATTTAGGGTGGAACCATACACAAAAATTAATTAAAAATTCAACAATCTAATTTATGTTATAAATTCCGACTATGTAGATTCTAATGTACACCTGGATTGTATTTTTCAAATTAGTAATCAAGATTTCTATTTCTAAATTTGTATTTTTGACTAGCCAATGTTTGTTAAATATATAATTATTTTATTCCGTTGCCGGTAAAGATAATATATAATAAATATAAGTTAATTTTGTTCTAATTTGATCTTTGCAGAAGTGGATGCAAAGCTGGGTTGTGAGACTATGTCACATCTCATAATCTTAGAAATACAGGTCATAGTTACAATTTCATGAGGCACGCACATTGAAGAACACAGGTCCTTTGATCATACCATGTTGCACGTACCATTCTAGGGTCTTCCACCGACAATTATTTGGAGTTTGTTCTTCCCAACCAGTGTTGTTTGCTCATTTTTTACCTAAAGTGGAGTTGCCTTTGCTCATTCACACCTGATCAACTACACGAATGAAATAATGACTCGTAAAATAATTACTTCAAACTGATCTAATTATGTAGTCTATGCCACCGTAATGACTCTTATTATTCTTTAAACTGCAATTTCTGATAAATGCAATTAGGGTTTCTAGTGGTTGCTATGTGTCAGCTCTTGTACTCGGGCTAAAGTTATCGATCTACTCTGCACAGTTTCTTTGAACCTTGCCAGAGACAAGGGTTTCAGATTATAAGAACTTGTATTATTGAAGCAGGAGTTTAGGGTTTCCTTGTTACAAACAAGAATACGATTTTGCTGCTTCTGCAGATCCTCACTTCCATTACTTTCAAAAGGGTCTGTCCACTTTGACCTGTAATATAAAAGGGTCAAAGAGAATGGTCAGAAACAAACTGATTTCTGATAAGATTAATTGAAGAAGGACGAGTGCTGGGAGATTAAGGGAGCTCCCTTCAGTCCAAGAAGTGCCAGCCATAACCGAACTAGACTCCTGCTTCGTTAAATCAGAAAATCACCATTGTTGATGAGTTTTTGAGCTAACGAGTCAGCAGTTTAGTTTCAGTTCTGTAGCTGTCTCAGACTGGACTGAAGAGAGCTCCCCATCTTCTTTTCCCAGCTCTCCATAGTTTGAAAGAGAACATGCATTAGAAAAGAAACATATAATCCACATTCTCAAAACACAGACGCTAGTAAATAAATGTCATTAGAGGAAGAAAGATGGAGCTACACCAAGAAAATTAGTATTCTAGTCTTCCCAATCTGCTCATAATCTCAGAAAGAAGAGAAAGCGAATGCACATAAGGGAGAGAAATAGTTGTAAAAGGGTAGGTACGAGGAACGCAGGAGGGGTGATTGAATATATAAAGGCAGGTCGGGGGAGATAACATAGTACGTATTGAATAATTGTTTTTTTTTTAATTTTCTGTATATTTAATATTTATAAGATAATAATAATAATAATAATAGTAGGCTCTGTGAAAGCTTTCAAATTGAGTAGACAAGTCTCTACTTTTCGTACTCTGTTTGATAATCATACATACAGCTGGACGGCTCAAAATTTTTCTTTGCTGACCAGTTAAGGCAGATTGAAGATTTTATTGGAAGGATTGTGGAGGAATTGGAGAAACGATTTCTGCCAAGTGTCAAAAGAATTGGTTGTGACAAAGTAAAGGGTAATGGACAAATCAATTATCACGATTTATAATAAATGACAAGTTAATTATTGTGAAATATTTTGTAATAAGTTAACCACTTGTTTATATTAAAATAATAAATTTAATATTATATAGATATTTACTGTTAAAAAATTAGGTATCAATGTCCGAATGTCAGAATGACTCGCTCATGTGTTCTAATTTTCTGAAGAATTCAGAACGCCCAATGCGAGACGTTCTGAATTCTCCAAACTTTCCGTCATCAAAATGCCCAAAAGATTAAATACTATTTATGAGAAGCAAACTCCCCAAAATTCCAGTAAGTAAAAGAAATCTGAAACCACTAGACAAGTACGTTGTATTTCTGGAAAAAAAAATTCAGAAATTCTTCAGTTGTTCATCTTAGATTCGATACCCACAAAAACAGAAACAAGAGTATAGAAGAAAACCAATCTGCTAAAAACTTACAAGCGAGAAATCTGCAAATTTGGTAGCTTAGATGAGATCTAGAATCGTGTTCTTCCCTAAAGAAGGTGACCCCAAACTCTGAAAAGGAACGCTTGCTGTGACCCAAAACTCTGAAAATCGCGGTGTCTTGCGCAGACACTGCAAAAATCGCCATCTCTCACAGGAAGACACCGCGATTTTGTGGTGTCTTGCGCAGACATCGGAGCTGGTCGTTCCAGCGTTTCGGACGTTAGCACCTAGCTTTTTAACAATAAACGTCTATGTGATGTTGGATTTGTCATTTTATCATACGTGAATGGTTAACTTGTTACAAAATATTCCACAGTAGTTGACTTGTCATTGAGTGTAAACCACGATGGTTGATTTGTCATTTACCCTAAAGTAAAATTCTTTAGACTCCAAAACCTAAAATTGTGAAAGTTTTGGTTCAATTTTTGGAAGGGAATTGTGTGGATTAGAGAGTGGAAGGAGCATTGCGTTTCTGCTGTATGTCGCAATAGAGGCTTCCGCAATCCGAACCGGAGTTAAAGCTAGAGGTATAAAAATTAGATTTTTCTTCCCTTCGATATTTTCTTGTTTACTGGCAAATTGGTTTGAGTTTTGGATTTTTCGACGGCAGGAAATTTGGACAAAATTGGAGATTATATCGCTTAGTTAGCGTCGACAATAAAATGTCAAAACGCGACCCAACAAACACTAAGTCACACTGTCACAGTGATTAATGTTTCCAATTTCAACCAAATTGGGCGACTGATTGAGACAGAAAGTCTCTCCCAAGGGAGTTGTAGGTTTGTGATGAGGATGGCGATTGAGCGATGTCGTCTTCGTCCGCGAGCCTCGACCATAGTCCAAAGACTTGTGTGGACTACGAGCCGGACAAGATTATTGGGTCGTGATCTTGGTCTGCAAAAATTGCATGCCTGACTAGTGGGCCGCGGTCCCGTGCTTAATTTAGGCATGTTTTGAGCCAAATTTTGGTTATTTTCTACCCAATTAATTTTGAGTTAATTTTAAATAATAATTGAGGATTTTAATGTATAAAAATTTAACCCAAAATTTGATGACTTTATTTTTGGATAGTGATGCGAACTTAGGGTATTAAAGAATCCTAGACCCAACAAGAAACGCAGAATTTGACGACGAATCGTTGTACGAATCAAGAAAGTGTAGAAAGGAACTTGACTCTAGTCAAATTTGTCCACTAGAACCAGAGTTATCAGAAGAGCAGTTTGACCCTAACCAAACCCGTTGGTTGAACCAAAGCTATGAAAAACATGATCTTTCAAGATGGATGTTAGAAAAGACCAAGTTCTTCATAAAGAAGAAAAAGAGAGGAAACCTCACCAAAACACACAACGGGCAGCGTTGGTTGGCTGGGCCTGGTGCGTGCGGGTGAGTGCGCTGTCGAGCGGTGTCGGATCGGGTGCTGGTGGCGGACGAGGCACGCTGACTGGCGCAGGATGCACGGGATGATGAGGCGGGGGTGGGCAACGATGGGCTGCATACGGACTGGGCCGTGCGCTGCAGGCGAGAGATGGCAACGTGCGCTGTGTGCACTGTAGATAGGCCTTCGGGCCTTCTTGAAAATAGCCTCTTTTTACATTCTTTGACTTGTGTTTCCTCTTTTATCTCTGCTCCAATGCTTAGCAAGCTCTTCAAGGCTTTTGGATCATGGTTTTTTGGGCTCTCGTTCTTGGACTTCTTTCACAAATTTATGGTTTTACCTTCACTTTCTTTATTCTTGTTTTTGTCTTTGGGCCTCCAATGTCTCATAATAGATCTTGGCCTTTGTAGCTTTCTCGGATTACATCAGATAGGTACTCTAAAAATTGGATTTTTTGGATAATTGGGTTTGGACCGGTGATAAACTCACTTTGAGGCACATATTTAATTTTATGTACAACATTGCATAAATTTTTCCAAAAATAATATTTTGTGACATGTCTCATATAAAATGATGTGCTCATTTTATGGCTCGTCATATTTTTATACTATATGTAGTTTTTCATTGTACATAATTTGTTAAAGCATGCATATAGAAATTATTAGATCAACTGGGTCCTTTGAACCGAGTTCGATCGACCCGATTTAGGATCTTATTTTACTTTACGCATATTCAACCGTGGGAGGATGTGTTTGTTTGTTGTTAACTAGAGTAATGAGATAGTTGTATGTGTCGTGTTCCTAGATTCAAAACCCTAAATCTGATCAAGGTCTTTATGTGGCTTTTGCAATCACTGAATATCGCTTTTATTATGTGATATGTCTATGATATGTTGTGACCGAAGTCCGCAAGTTACTCAATTTTCACTGAAATTTTATATAGTATAACAATGATCTATTTTAATGACATATCACATTATCGTGAGTTGTTTTAAACGCGTGCCCTTCTATATAAATTTTCTAAAATTGAATTTATGAAGTATAATTTTTAAGTTAATGCATGTTTAATCATTATTATAAATTAATTGTTAAATATAAAATTTGATCCCCATTAAGTTTAGTCAACTCACCTCAATGACACTATTTCAGAATTTTATTAACAAGTTTTCCAGTTGCCAAATCAATAGTAAAAATTCGGCTGAATTTATTTATTCATTCTAGCTTTTTAATAAATTTTCCTTGAGAGAACTTGAGAGGTAAATTTTATTATGGATAATTGTAATTTCTATTTTACAATTTTATTTTGCTTAGCTACTTTTGGATTTTATTATTATGCTAAATTAAGACTTGTTGAACCTGTTTAGTCCATATATTGTTGAGGCCTCGCATATAATTCATGTTTTAAGATTTTCCTTGCTAATTATTAAAAATTATATTAAAATAGGTTGGATGATTTAGTTCATTCGGGTTGAGTCGTTTCCCGTTCTGTCTCGAAGCCCTTGCTGGTCGTTATAGAAATCTTGAATTTTTATGGAATTTGGTACACAGTGTTGAAAGGAAAAAACCGAGTTGTTCTTGGTGCGGGTTTGGAAGGGAAGGGTGACAATTCTCGTTGTGTCGATCGGAAGTTCAGTGTAATACCCGTGTTCCTCCATTTTCCTCGTTATTGTAAATTGGATCCATTTNTCCGCTATGTTTTTATTTATGAAAAAGGGGTTTTAAAAGACGGGTCGTTACATTCAGTGACAAACATTTCTTGGCCAAAGGTATAAAAATTTCGAAATTTTCCTCTTAAGCACTTTTTTGTTTGCTAGCAATTTTACTAGATTATTGAACTACTGAAATAGGATTTTAGGTTTGAAAAATTAGGTTTAATGGAAAATCAATGTTAGTGGCATATGGTTGGTAGAAATCCTGCGATGAAATCACACGAATAACGTCTGAGAGGGAAACGCTGAACTGCGACTTAAGATCATTGAGTCGCAACACAGGTCGCCTCGGCCTCAGCCTGGGCTTGTAGAATGGTAGTTCGATACAAGGAGCTTCACTAACAACAAGCTCGCCTCCATCACTGTGGAAGGAGATAAACATCAGCCGCAAGCTAACTTCTTTTACACTGTGAATTCAGGCATTGAATTAAAATCGTGGACTATTGGATTTTGGCTTTTTAATAATTGGGCTTCAACTGGTGATAGATCCAATTTGAGGTAGATATTTAATTTTTAAGTACAACACTGCACATTTTTTTTAAAATAACAATTTGAGACATGTCTCATATAAAAAGTTGTGTTCATTTTGTAGCTCATCGGATTTTTATATTATATGTAGTTTTTTTCACTGGACATATTTAATGAAACATGCATATAAAAATTAATGGATCGACTTGGTCGTTTGAACCAAGTTCAACTGAGCCGATTTGAGGTCCTGTTTTACTTTATGCACATTAGACCGCGGGAGAATGTGTTTGTTTGTTGTTAATTAGAGTAATGAGACAGCTATATATATCATGTGCCTGTACGCCAAACCGTAAATTTGATCAGGGTTTTATGTGGCTTTCGCGATCGCTGAGCATCGTTGTTATTATGTGATATGTCTATGACGTAGTGTGCCCGAAGTCCATTAGTGAGTCCATTTTCACTAGGATTTCATATGAAACAACAATGGTCTATTTTAATTATGTACTGCATTATATTGGGTTGTTTAAAATGCGTGTCATTCTGTACAATTTTCTAAAATGAATTTATGAAACATCAGTTTTAAGATCATGCGTTCTTAATCAATGTTTTAATTTAATTAATGAATATAAAAAACTTTATCTCTATTAAGTTAAGTCAACTCACCTCAATGACACTACATTTTAGGACTTTATTAGCAGAACTTCCAATTGCTGAATTGGGAGTAAATTCTGCAAGATTTACATTTTTCTAACATTTTTATAATTTTATTTTAGAGTTATTTTCGTGAGATTAGACCTGCTACGAATTTTGCAAACCTTTAATTTTATTATTTCTTTCAGCATAATTATTTTGTATCATATTATTACATTATCTTGTTATCACTTGGAACCTGTTTATTTATTATGACTTTCACTGCTAATTAAAACAGTTAAGGAAAATGTTTGGTTAGGAGAAATATATTGGTTGTGGATCTGAAATATTATACACTGATATGTTACCGTTGTGGGATTGGTTCTGTTGGTGAAAGAAGTTTTGATTTTTGAATAAATTTGTCAATATGTTAAAGTTGGATATTTTAGTCGGTTCATAATTTTTATCTGGATTTTAAATAGATCATGGGGCTGAACTTATTGAGGTTACAGTTGGTTATGAAATTTAAAAGTTTTAGTTTCAAGTTGGTTGAAGTGAAAATCTGTCAAGTTTAAGTAAATGAGAATTGGATATTTAAAATCGCTTAAGTATATAAAGTTGGGTTTTGGGTTAAAGAATGTTGTTGAATAAGGTTTGGAAAATTTATTGGGATTTGAGGTTATCACTCACACTTCGGTTGGGCTTCTAATCCCGGTATAGGGCCCTTCGCTTATTTTCTAGAATTAATTTATAAATTCCCGCATTCCTACCTTTGTCAGGCTTTGACGATTTCGGCGAGTGTGCCACCATTCCTGAAGAGATAGTTGCTCCGCTCAACAAGAAAGAACGCCGAAAAGGTAGGGATTTCTATACCTCTTGCGTTATATTGCATCTTATCCCGTTTTCCAAAATAATTATTTTGTGGACTACCACACTTGGAAAGTGACGGGGACTGTTCGATAGCACGTCCGTTTTTATTAGTAGTATGTTTTCTCAAGTTTAATTCCGTACATGGTTTGAGATTTATTGTGCACATGTTGAGGGATGGATCCGCCATCCCCTTTGATACCTTCTGCTGCGTGAAGGTTGATTGTTTGACGTGCGAAAAATATAGGTGGGGCATTGGTGACGTGTCCTCAGGTTGAAACTCCTGAAAGTCGTAAACCTCGTATGGGAGGGTGATGACGCCTCCTTGGGTCGCAAGCCCCTAAACCTGGCTAGGATTTGTCCCACGGATCAGACGGTTGTCAATCGCTGAGACTTGTTTATCCTAAGTCCACATATAGCGAGCATCTGTATCCGTTTTATTTGATTATACGATTATACGAGTTGTGTCGTGCAGCCAGGTGCGCCGGCAACTCAGGTGACGTACGGAATCTTCGGATCGTCGTCATTATTCCTGCCTCATAAGGTGTTGTCATCGATGGGTGACCACCTCTTCCATGTTGTGTGGCGGGTGAGTCCATGAGTGACCACCCCTTTTCACTGACGACGTTCTCAAATTGGAAAACGATGATGGCCTATTTTACGAGGTATAGCTGTCTATGTATACAGCAAGATTTTTAATAAAAGCCTCATCGATGGCCCTTGGGTCGGTTTGGTAAAATGATAAAGAGTTTGAAGTGATTTTAAAAATCCATGTACGATAGTATGAAACATAACCTTGTTCTCGAAAAATGTACAATACCAGTTTTGCATGAGGTACATTTAGTATAGCCATACTTTATTGAGTTAGTCACTCACCCCAAACGACTCCTCCCCCAAAACTTCAGGTAAGGGCAAAGAGTAGCTGAGGATCAGGAGTTGAAGCGTTTTATTATTTCTACTTGAGTGATTCATCGTTATTTGGTGAGGACATTTATGTTTCCATTTGGGTCTGTAAACCTTAAACACAGTTGGTTTTGGATTTGTTGCACAGTACTTGGATTTCATTTTAATTTATGCACTGTTATCTTCTCGTAATCCCTACTCGGACCTAGGCCCATATTATCTTGGGCCGAATTAAATATTATAAGTCTTCCGCGAAAACTCACGCCTTGGGCTGGGTGATCGGGTTCTCTATGAGGATCGGGTCGCCTGACTCGGCGGTTCTGTTAGGCCCGTCTTCGGGTCGTGACAAAAACAGAGAACAAAAGTCGAGTTTCCCTTTGGCCAACAACTTTCGACTACCTGGAGTTTCTACCAAGGAGAATCTTCACAACCCAAATCCCTGCCAAAAATCAAATCAATAATAAAAATTTTCATCACTTAATCAACATATGAGGTCAAAGAATATCGACATACTGTGCTAAAGTCCTATGCGATTTTTGCTGAGAGAGAGCACGAAGTGAAACGAGAAGTAGGGTGAAGTCGAGGAGAGGTAAACTGCAAGGAAATAGTGCTCGCTTTGATGGAGGAAGAGAGGATCGGGGAGGAGTTTCCTTCTCGGTCACTAATGATCTACTGGCTGGGGGAGACATTTTCCAAAAACGTATTCCCCAAATTAAAACTTTTCCTTTTTTTTTTATCGGATATTACAGCTTGATCGAAGCTGGAATGCGACTCCTCTTGTTGTCCAAACTCTCAACTCTGTAGAGAGTTTTCTCCTCTCAAAATTTTGCAGTTGTAGAGGCAGAGACAGAAACAGAAGAGAGCTGCTTATTTAATGGAAAAAAGACTCAAGCAGAAAGGGGAGAGAAATAAAGGATTGATGTCGATATACACTCAAAATGAGGGGAAGGCGTCCTTATTTTCATCGTGGTGGTTACCTATGCCCTATTACCTTGAAGTTGCTACGCTCCACTCGGTCGAAGTTGCTACATTTGTTTTTGAATATTTTCATCTTCAATAAATATTTTGTGATTTTTTTTGGGTTTTTTTTTGTCTTGTTAAATTATTTATTAGGGTTTTTTCTTAAGGACAAAATTTCAAACTTTGAGTTTCTTTGGGATTTGCTTATCCATCACTCAATAATTCTTAATGAAGCCAAAATTATAAAGTGATAAAGCACTCGCATAATGACATATTTGAATGTCATTAGGGTTTAGTTAGGATCATGAACTTAAATAATTAATATGTTAGCAAGTTTAACGTTGGGCAAACACTTGCATACAAAACAAAGGGCTCGTGATGTCTAAATGGGTTTTTGTTATGCCTTTCCCTTTGTATGAATCAAACCAATTCAATTTGCAGACGCAATCTTTTTTTGTTTTTTCCCCTCGTTTTCTACTTCGTTTTCTCAGGGAAAAATGAAAGAATCTCACAAACTTTCACCTGTACCAGAAAGACAAATAAAATAAGTCAGATTAACCTACTTCCGTCTTCCTGCCAGTAGAAGAAGATGACAAAATCAAAAGGTTGCCTTAGTTTCCATGATTCAGTCCATTTCAAACTGTTTCTTTTTTCTTCTTCGTTTTTTTGGTTGGATTTGTTATTTTCTTTCATAAATAAATGATTTTCCAAATTTACAAATAAAGCTTCTGCATTTTTTTGATATCTCACAGAGCTTCAAATAAGGATATGTCTAAAATTTATAAAGAGTGGCAATGGGAGAAGTTAGGATCATCGTTCAAGTATATATTGATCTATTACTCTAACTTTGATTAATGAAAGTCATCTTCCATCGTTTAGTTGAATCCAAACCAAATCCGAGCTGGTTTCTTGGTCATATTTGGATTTCCATACCATTCCAACTAGTTTCCCACAGAACCCATTCAGTTTCTTTCTTATGAAACCCTAAAACTGGGTTGTAACATCGAAAAAGTGGAGACCAAAATCTGGAAAGAAAAGGACAATGTAACATCAAACTAATGAACAACTGCAAAGAGTTGTACGTTCTGGGGAGGGTTTGTCCTTTGCATGTAAATGACTCGTGGTGACTCAGTACATTTCATGGGTTTAAGATTTTGCGAAAAGACTAAGAATCCTATCCAGAATCTTACATCACATAACCAATCCATCTGACTTGTCCTTTCACCTCTTTTATGTGAACTTTGTCTTCTTCACACTCTCGCCACTAACCCTAGCACCAATTTTAACCTACCAAAGAGGAGGACGTGATTGCATGGGCAGACAGAACCCAGGTCCATCTGTCATACACTGGCCTGGACAAAAGTCCGGGCCTGGGCCCCAACCTCCTTAAATTTTTTTCAGAGGCATTGGTGCCATGACACCAGATTATGGCATCGCGGCTCCTATACCTCTATTTGACAACAAATTATGGTAGAACAATCAGCCTCTTGACTCACAATTATGCAGTTATGGTGCCAACTGTTCTTGCATTATTTGTTTTAAAGTTGGCGTCACAGCTTTGTAATATGCCGTTGTGGCGGCAACTTGTCACGCTTCAAAATGGATCCGCGACAGAATGAGAAATGATCTGACCCAAAAGACCGAATTATCCAACTCATCTCTTAATCCAAAATTTATAAGCAACGGAAATATAATTAAAGTTAAACTTACAAGCCAAGTCCAAATAAAAAGGTCCATCAGTGACTTTCAAATAACGTGAATTAATAAGTCTAAATTATAAAAGACAGTAAATAAAATTTTAATTAAATAGAAACTAAGTGCGAACTTCACTAAAATAACTAAATGTCTTTAGAAAGTGAAAAATAGCTTAAGTAAGATGAACTTCCGAATTTCTACTCCTTAGGTGGAATTTGGGGATTAATTGGATTAATTCTTGAAAAAAAATAAAGTTAATTTGAGATGAGTCGACTAAACTCAGTAGAGATTTATCTTATATTTAACTTTTATGTCATATGAATTTATCATGTTTTCCAGTTAATTAAATTAACAAATTAACATATAAAGAGATGTTGATGAACAATAAATTAAATAACAAAATTGAATAACGGAGATACTAAGGCAATCGCAAATAGCAAAAAAGAACTTGATCAGGTTTAGAGTTTTGCGTCTTGGGACACAATACATACAACTGTTCCATTACTCTAGTTAACAATAAAGTAAATAAATATAAAATAAATGTAAATGAACTGAAAAGTAAAAATAACATGCTCGAATTAAATTGAATGTTTACATTTTTGGAATTAAGGTACGTTAAATATAAAATAACCTCTAACTCGAAATTTGGTCTAACAATACCAAGCCCAACCGAAGAGCCCAACAACAAAAAACTCCAAAAAATTTCTAAGTGTTGGAACCTAAACACAATAATTTAGTAAAAATTAGGATTTAATTTTAAACCCATTATTTATATTTTTTAGGTGTACAACTATAACCCAAATCGGAGATCGCCCGTTCAATAAACTTTATAATAACTCCAGAACAACAGTGTAAATTTAAACTTGATCCAATAAAATATATGATCAGCCCAAACACCAGGTCATAGACTAGGCCTAAGCCCAATCAAAGTAGTGACCCATAACTTGCATAGTCCATGGTTAGATAGCCCATAATTCGTCAACCCACATGGATAGAATCCTCCTCTGCCCATGGCCAGAGTTTGATCACTTCGAAGTGATTGTTCTCACCGACACTTGACGGGAGAAATAGGAAACAAGGGTTCCGATTGGAACTCTCTCTTGAAATTCTCAAGCGAAAGTTTAATTCTTGACCATTTAATAGAGTCGTCGGTGGAAGGGAAGCCTTCATTGATTATGTCAAATCGCTAATTGGCCGAAAGGCCAAAGCTTTGGGTTGGAGTCGTTCTATTAACCTTATTAGTGCTCAAATGAAAAGGAAAAAATCAGAAGTTTGGAATCATTTTACTATGATAGAAAACACTGATAACAACCCTAGAGCGAAATGTAATCATTGTTCACAGACATATGCATGTCATCCAACGAAGATATGCATGTAATCATTGACAACGGATACATGTAATCATTGTTCATAGATAGATGCATGTAATCATTAACTACAGATACATGGACTTTAATTCAAAATTTGAATTATAAGGTTTTAACTGCGCATTATGTTGATAGTGATTGGACTTTGCATAAGAATATTGTCAATTTTTGTTTGATTGCAAATCATAAAGGTGAAACGATTGGTAAAGAAGTAGAAATATGTTTATATGAATGGGGGATTGAAAATGTTCTGAAAATCACAGTGGATAATGTTTCTTCGAATGATGTGGCCATTTCATATTTGATTAAAAATATTCAAAATTGGAATGGATTAGTTTTGAATGGGATTACATGCATATGCGATGTTTTGCGCATATTTTGAATTTGATAGTATATGATGGTTTAAAAGATCATTACGAATCTATCACGAGAGTACGTCGAGCTGTGAAGTACGTTCGATCTTCGCCTACAAGACTACAAAATTTTAAGAAATGTATTGAAAATGTTAAAATTGTGTGCAAAAGCAGTGTTTCTCCTGATGTGCCTACCAGATGGAATTCCATATATTTGATGTTGGAAAGCACAAAAAAAATTGAAAAAGCTTTTGAGAAATTAAAGAAAACTGATATTCAATATATTGTAGATTTGGGTGGGGAAAGACCTTCCACGACAGAAGATTGGAGTAATATTCAAGAACTTATCAAGTTTTTGAAGATTTTTTATGATACGACTGTAAATGTATTAGGCTCCTTGCATGTTATTGCGAATATTTATTTTAGTGAAGTATGTAATTTAAAAGTTGTTATCTAAGAGTACGCTAAGTATGATAATCCATTATTAAGGAAAATGACTATTGGAATGCGAGGAAAGTTTGATAAATATTGGGGAAGCTACGATAAAATAAATTTTTTAATGTTTGTGACAGTTGTATTAGATCCGAGATGTAAAACAAAAATTTTGAAACATTGTCTTACCGCATTAGTTGATAATGATAAGACAAATGATTTGATCAGCCAAGTATAATTTGTGATTGAAAGTTTATATCTTGAGTACAAAGGTGATTCGGGGTTTGAAAATTTAAGAAAATTGTAGTACTATAAGTGTTGCAACAACTTCTACAATGTTGATATATGAGACGTTCTATAGTCATCATGAAGAACACGATGTTTCAAATACTATGACAGAAGTTGATCAATATTTATATGAAGGGTTGGAAAAATTTTTGGACAAGCAAGATATTCTAATATGGTGGAAATTGAATTATTTGAAATTTTCAATTTTAAGCAATTTGACAAGAGATGTATTGGTTATTTCTATTTCAACTGTTGCATCAGAGTCAGCTTTTAGTAGTGGAGGGTGGGTACTTGATTCATTTCGCAGTTCTTTGTCCCCAAAGACTGTCGAGGCGCTTATTTGCACTCAAAGCTAGATTCGATCATCAAAACATCAATCAATCAACTTTAATGATGATATGGATGATATTGAACAAGATATGTTTTATATTGATAGTGTGTTTTCTTTATATTTGTTTTATTAATTACTATTTTTTATATATTTGTTTTGAATTTATATTTTTCAGAGATTATACCAATTAATGAAGATGATGAAGTGAATTAGTCAGAATTTAATAGTGATGACAACTTAAAAGAAGGTATTTATATTTTTTTTCAACTAGTTACTCTAAACTGTATTTATTTTTTTGCAGTTTATAATCTGAAATCTGAAGACACTAGATAATGTACATTACGAAATGCAAGAATAAATTTTTTTTGGTGATAAGTCTTAAAATTTTTTTTTTTTTCATAATTTTTTTTTGGTTTTGTAACTTTAAATTTTTTATTTTTATACTTGTTTTTTCATTTTATATATTTGTTAGTTTAGAGTTGTTTTATTTATAAGGTAACGGGTTGATGATGTGAATTATATGTTTTTTTTTCTTCTTTTCATTATCATACAAGTTTTTAAAACTTGATAATCTGTGTTTCTTTGCATAGAAACAGAGGATCAATATGAGATTTCACACAATCTGAGTGAGTGTCATTGTTGCCATCTAAAAGTGTATTATATTGTTATTTTTTGGTTTTATTTCAATTTTGTATATTGTTATTTAATGGCCATTGTTGCCATCTAAAAGACTAAAAGTATTCAAAACTTGAGTTTTATTATAATTTTTAAATAAAAAAAAATTAAAAAAGGAAAAATCGGAACTAAAATTTTGGTTCGGTACCAGTTTAGTTCGATTCTACATCAAAACTAAACCGAACCATACCATGCACATTAGTATACATAGGTTATACATGTTACTGTTGTTATGAACATCGATGATTCTGCTGTGCAATGAAACCTAAAAACCAACACTTTTCACTTCAACCGCATGAGTTACAATTAATTGAACTTTAAGGGTGTCAATCTAACCTTACAATGAATTCATTGTCTCACACTCAATAAACAATTGTTTGTTTACAAATTTCAAAACACAAATCATCACTCTCAATATGGAAATCTCCAAAGGTTACACACAAAATGACGTATCTTAAGTAATAGCAAAAAGACTCAAATGATCACACAATTTGACAGTATTTCGTCTTTGATAGATAGCTTAAGATAATTTTCACTCGAAGTCTTCACCTATTTATAGATTTCTTCAGCTAGGCTGCTGTGTGGTTGACCACTCAACCAATTTGGTCGACCGCCATTTGACTGTTACGTGCATTTCTTCTCTATACTGGTCAACCAATTTCTTCAGATTTGTCGACCGTGCCAGTCAACCATTTTCTTGGTGGTCGACCGCTTTTCACTGCTTCAAGAAAACAGAGCAATCTGTAAGATTGGCCGGTCGATCATTTTGCTCTTGGTCGACCACTTTTTTGACATGCTCACTGTAAAGAAATTAGGTCGACTAATTCTACTTTGACGGTCGACCATTTTTCACTGTGTCCAAAAAACAGAGTGTTCTGTAACTTGTGTTGGTCAACCATTTTGCACTTGGTCAACCCCATTTTTGTCTTGTACACCGTGAAGAATATTGGTCAACCACCTCCTTTGATTTCCTTCAATGTAGAAGTTCTTCATCTCATGAATCTCATCATTTGCTACAAAGACTTAAACACATATGTTAGAACACTAAATACTCATTTTAATTGTCTTGTTCTATATGCCTATGTCATCTATGTGTCCAGAGCCCGTGAGTAACTTCATTTTTACTGAAATTTTGTGGGTCATATTTTACGTACATACTACATTATAGTGGATGTTTTCCACTTTTGCCTCACTAGTCGAATTTTACTCAGTTTTAATCACATGTTTTATTTATGAAATGCTCCCTCATTTATTTTATAAAATTCTAATTATTAAATATAAAATCTTACCCCTATTGAATTTACTTGATTCACCCCAATGACATCCATTCGAGTATAAATTTGAAAGATCACCAATTGACATCGTAGGGATGAGCCTACATTTTCTTTATTATTTCAGTATTTTATTCCAAGAGTTTTGTGAAGTTAGACTTATTTATTAAAATATGTAATAATATTTATATTAATTCTTATAATTTTGGGCACTTTTATTTCACACATATATTATCACTTTATTTCGTTATTACTATTGGACCTTCGGTATAGTCTAACTGACCCAACCCTGACATATTGTAACTCACTAAAGATTTTCGTTGGTTAGATAAATAATTTAAAAATGAAAGGGTTGGACGACAGGGTTTGGGTACGGACCAAATCTCTCTCTACTTTGTCTCGGATTCATTTTGAAATGTGATACGTTCAAAATAAAAAATAGCACAATAAAAGAAGATAATAAAAACCAACACAAATTTAAACAAGGTTTTAATCTCACAAAAATCTATTTAATTAAATAAATATTATTTGACTGAGTTGGTAACAGCCCTAACTTAAAACTTTTTACCTTGGGAAACAAAATGTCGGTTCACACAAACTAAGGAAGTTTTCTCGATGAATGTAAGCAAAGTTTTCAGTGTTAATGCATCAACACGCGGTTACTTGAGAATTTATCAAGTAAAAGAATAGTCATATAATAATAGTGCATCAGACTTGTATGAATAGGTATCCAGAGGATCATCATTTATCACCATTTCTTTAAATAGCAATAGAATAGTGATTGGAGATGGAATGATTCCATCTCAGATCTTTGTGGTGTGTCTTGTCTTCTTCATTTGTTACTTCTGCATTTGCTGTTGTCATAATGGTCTTCTCAGGGAGAGTTCAATCTTTCTGGCAGAGTGAATGTAAGTCTCTTAGTTTTCGAAAGACAAAGTTACTTAGAATTGGATTAAATAGATATGCATTCATAAACTGATATATTATGTGATTCAGCTTCTGCTGCGTACTTAAATACTTAAACCGGGCAGACATCCTTTCTCCCACCATATCCATCACAGTCCTCTATCGGGTTCTGACAGCGAAGAAGATGACGTTTCTGCATTTTAGGAGATAGATACTCACTTAGTAGGTGACATGTGTGTAAGGCCAGCCATAACTTTATTTTGCGTGGCCCACCCAATTAAATGTTGAAATATCTTTGATAATAAACTTAGTTTGAAGTGACTCCGATGAACTCAATTAAGCACAAGTACACCGGCAAAGTTTATACATTAATAGTTCAATCAAATATCAAAAGCGAAAAAATTTCAAATATTTTAATATAATATTATCTGTTTTAAGTCAAATTTTGTGCAGTTATATTATTATAGTTATTTTGAAACACATTATACTAAATAAGGAAGAAAACTTTACTTATAAACTATTTATTTTTCACTACCTTAAATAATGTGGGTATTAGAGATCGAACGATAACCGAAAAAAGAAAATACGATGTGAGATACCAGATTAACGTGAAAAAACCATTTAGAGAAAAAACTACGGACAGATGAATAAATCTACTATGAAGATCAAAATACAACCACTAATTTTGCGATTATAGCTTACATCAATTTATAGAAAAAATATAATACTAAATGAGATTTACAGTTCGGGCCTATCGACATAGCTCGATAGAATTCAGATCACACCGAACTCAAACAATGACATTATGCACTCCTACTCATATGAGCTGAAGTCTTATCATTCTTCTTTCTTTCACATGGCAAACAGTCACAAAATAATTGTTAAATAGTGCCTCCGACTTGTATAGATAGGTATCAAAGGATCATCATTTACCACCACTTCTTTGATTTCTTGCTCTACAAAATCAGCTTTATTTCGTTTCCACAATTTGGAAGAGAATGGGTTTGAAATATAGATTGGAGACTGAATTAGAACTGAAAGAGTCTGCTAAAGAGTTCTACAAAATGTTCAAAGGCCAGTGTTTCCTCATTCCCAAAGCTTCTCCTGCTTGGATTCAAGATGTTAAAGTTCATGAAGGCGATTGGGAAACTGATGGCTCTATCATGATCTGGAACTATACAGCGGGTAATCTCTCTAACTCAAATTCTCAAAATTTCCACTCTTTTTTACTGATTATCTGTTTTAATTTCTAAAATAATGGGTCTGTTGGTTTCATCTTCCTTTTTTTCCCCACAGAGAACATAACAGTTTATATCAACGTTATCTGTTCTAACGTTTTCAAATTATTTCCATTGGGATTGATTTTGCCTACCAGATGGAAAGAAAGAGGTCTACAAGGAGAGAGTTGAATTTGATGATGAGAATACTACAGCAACCCTAGTGGGGTTAGATGGAGACTTTTTGAAACTGTACAAAGGAGATGACTATAAAGCAACCTTTAAATTCACTCCAAAAGGCAGTGGGTCTGTCGCTAATCTCAGCATAGTTTATGAGAAAGTGAGCGATGATGTTCCTCCTCCTGAGAAGTACGTGCAGGTAATGGTTGGCATGACGAAGGACATTGAAGACTACCTTTGCAAGAAATAGAAAGGAACTATCCCTGTCCCCGTGCATGCAATGTCATAAGCTCAGGCTAATGTTTGATATGTATTTGAATAAATAAGACATTAAGCACGTTCAAATATTTATGTATATAATGTGATTTGGTATGTGTACTTTAAATATCTATGAAATAAAATGTTTGTGAGAGATACTATAACTGTGATTTCCAATGGTTTATCGCATCGTGTTTTTCTTTTGTTAGATTTCAATTACCAAAATTCTTTATGCTTAGACTTTGATGGTAAAATCCACAATTTATTGATCTTAAATTTTTATAATTAAATTTTTCATTTTAGTTTAAGTCAAATTTACGTTGAGCATGTTTTTGTCACGTGTCATAGATATTCTATCATATGTGAGAATTCTGTTAAATCAGTGAATTCGTGTGTTACCGTGTAGTTTGAACTATGCGACTACATTAAGTAATTTAAGTTAAGTCGTGCTAGCGTGAATTATTTTTGTCAAATAAATATTTATTTAATATATATAATATAGTTTTTAAATATTACATAAATTAAATTAAATTATTTTTATTTTTTATTATTTTACATTTTTTCCCTCTTCATTTTGATAGATCACATAACAAGATTCGATTTGAATATTATTAGTCAAAAAGGGCCGCACCGTTGGGAGAAGGAGATTGTCTAAATCGTCATCGAAATAGTTTCGGTCAAAACTTTAAATGCTCAGTGGCGAGGATCTCAATGTCCGATCACAACGTTTGACCTAAGGTTGGAAAGCTTTCGGCGTGGAAAATTATTTAGACCTAAAGATCGGTTGAATCTGTGGCCAGATGAAATCTCGAAGCTTCACCGAAAAAAGTAGCGACCGTGACTTTAATCATCGATCCCGACCGTTCTGGCTTCATCTTAGAAAACAGACGCCACCATTGGATTCAGAGCTCGAAACCTTTAAAACTCGACCCTTCTCGTGATACTTTGATGCCAAGACTGCCCAAAACATCAAGAAGATTAATCTCCCCAGATATACAAATAACAAAAATCAGATTATCATGTATGATAAATTAAATGTGAAAAATATATGTATATATACGTATTGTCGTACACTCCCTGTCGAATTTTCATATGTGGCAATCCACAAAATAATGATTTGAAAACCATGATGCAATACAGTGCATAAAGTATAAAAATCTCTATCTCGATGACGATAGAAGCCTAAACGACCAGCCACACGCGCAATTGGATACAAGTATCAAAATCTGTAAAATCTTCGAAACGTAAGATATAATCGATGTTAAAATCTCAACCATCACACTAGGGATAAAATATAGGTAATATATCGAGGCTATGAACCTAAATCGATATGAAACGACAAATGAGCCCAAATCTAGAAGAGTCATATGTACAGCGGTGACAAAATTTGAAGTTTAAATCAAATAAGTACAATACCCGAAACTCTATAATTAATAAACTTCCAAAATTTATATAAGAAATAACTCCTATTGACCGATGACTGCCTTTCTATATTGGGTGCCCGATGGGTTATTGTGTGACCATCCTATTTCACTGAGGACGTTTTTAAATGAAAGATGATGCATACATGTTTTTGAGATATAGTAGTCTATGTATACAACACGTTTTACAAAAGCCTCTTTGATAGCCATGAGGCCCGTTTTTGAATAAAATGAAGAATAAATTTTAAAAGTGATTTAAAAAATCTATATACGATAATAAGATACATTAAGTCATAATTGTTTTTTAAAGAAATGTAAAACCAGTTTTTTCATGAATAGCATTTAGTATACATTTCCTTACTGAGTTGGTCATTCATCCCTCGACCTTATTTTTTTCTTAGGTTTAGATCGTGATGGTCATTGTCTCCCTGTTGTCCTTGGTGTAGATTTTTTTTTCTTGTATTAGTTTTATTAGATTTTCAATGGTGTTGAACGGTCTCATTTCCTGCATAGTATTTTTTTTCTTTATTATTTTTACGTTATTTTTAACTTTTGTTGATCATTCTGTGCACCCTCACCAATTTTTTTTTGGTTTTAGACTTATTTTTATATTAAGACTTCCATTGACAATCTAGTCTTGGCTGACTGATTAGGTCCTTTCTGAGGATTGAATCGCTTGACACGAAGTTTTTGTTAGACCCGCCTACGGGTCGTGACATCGATGGCCCAAATTCTTCGTGAGTTAAGCCGATGAGCCAATATTAAATATCATTTTTATGAATTTTTTACTCTATATATAGAAATAGGGAAATTAACAAATCAACCACTGAATTATGGGATCAATGACAAATCAAACACTGAACAATTTTTTAACAACTTAAACATTGAACTATGAGAAATGAACGGAGCAAATATTGTTGTTAGCTTTTTAAGAACTCGCAATGGAAAAGAGCAAATACCTATGGAAAAAATGGAAAGAATTTCTAATTTTAGAGATTTTCAGTGAAAAAGATTTAATATCTATGGAGAATGAATTTGAAAAAATAGTATATAAGTTGATTTTAATTTTTTTAGTTTTATAATTTAGAAGATTTTGTAAAAGAATATTAATGTCTTAGATTTTGGATGATTTAAAATTGTTTTACTATCCATTCAAGGATCACAGTTTGTCTGTGTTTTTTTACGAAGAATACAATGATTTTTTTTTATCTGCAGACTTTCCTCTGCAGAAAGACAACTTTCCCCTGTTGAACAATGTCTTTCCGTAGCGAAACATAGTTTTTTCGCAACGGAAAGTCGTCTTTTCTTTGAGCAAAGTTATCTTTCTACAGAGTAAAGTTGTCTTTCCTCTGCGGAAAGACATAAGGGAAAGACGTATTTCCTCTGCGGAAGGATGAGTTTCTTGAGTTCTATTTTAAGGATTCACTTTTCGCAACAAAAAGACAATGTTCCTCTGCAAAAAGCTAATGTTCTGCAGAGGAAATATAATGTTCTGTAGAGGAACGACAACACTATTTAACGAAAAACATAACTACGGATTTTACTTCGTCCGTTTCTCATAGTTCAATATTTAATTTATTAGAAAAAATTGTTGAGTGGTTGACTTGTTATTGATCTTATAGTCCAGTAATTGATTTGTTAATTTTCCATAGAAATACTTATACATTTAAGTCCCATAATTCTTAATTGTAGTTTGATTGTATTTTACTCTAAAAAAAATGCTTAGAATCTCAAATAAAAGTTAATTTATTCGTGAAACTAATTAATTTCATTGGATTTAGTTATCGTAGAGTTTAAATTATAAACCTACTCTCCTTTTTGCCATTTATTACTTAATTTTGTTGTTTATAGGTACATAAAATATACTTTTTAACGTGAGATTTATATGAATGGGATGACAAAGACATAAACTCGAAGAAAATTATAAACCAGCTGTCTTGTTTCTTGTCCCATCACTTTCTCACGAAGATAACATCTTGGGAAAATGACAAATTAACCATCGTGATTTTCGATCAATGATAAGTTAACCACTGTGGTATATTTGCTCACAAGTTAACTACTAATGTATGAGAAATTGACAAATCCAACATCGCACTTAAGTTAACCCAGGCAAACAAAAGCCTGGATGCCGCGCGGCGTCCAGGAAAAAAGGCCTGGACACTGCGGCGTCTCTGGAACTCTCTATTTGTCATGCATAGCGTTCTCGATCAATTGTGTTTCATGGTTACTTTGAATTCGTTATGTATATGTTTTACGAATGCAATGTTTTTATTGATTTTTTGACCTCTGCACCTTCAAACTAGCATAACTTTTGTTACGGATGTCGGAATTGGGCGCCGAAGGTATCAAATCGAAGCTCTCTCAGAGATCTATAATATTCATGGGGTAAACTGTTTGATCGCAAATTTGAGGGCTTAAACGATTGATTTTGGGGCTGAGAAAGGCGGTCATGGTATTGACCCTATGAAGATTATAGATCTCTGAGAGAGCTTCGATTTGATACCTTTTGCGCCCAATTCTGACATCTGTAGCAAAAGTTATGCTAGTTTGAAGGTGCAGAGGTAAAAAAACCAATAAAAACATTGCATTTGTAAAACATATACATAACGAATTCGAAGTAACCATGAAACACAATTGATCGAGAATGCCATGCATGACAAATAGAGAGTTCCAGAGACGCCGCCGTGTCCAGGCCTTTTTGCCTGGACGCCGCGTTTGTCTGGACGCCTTTTGTTTGCCTGGACGCCGGGCTTGCTTGGACGCCGCGGCGTCCAGGCTTTTGTTCGATGTCCAGGCTTGTGTTTGCTTGGACGCCAGCGTCCAGGCTCGCGGCGTCCAAGCTTTTGTTTGCCTGGGTTGACTTGAGTGTGATGTTGAATTTGTTAATTTCTCATACGTTAGTGGTTAACTTGTTAACAAATATACCACAATGGTTAACTTGTTATTGATTAAAAACTACGATGGTTGATTTGTCATTTTCCCAAACATCTTAGTAGCAGACACATTTACATGAAACCCATGTTTCTTTCTCGCTTGGAATACTTGACACCTGGTTCATTTGACTTGTTCTTTTCATGAGTGCGTATGTTTGTTGTAAAAGACATAAATACGTATTTGTCTCCAATGGAAATAATATCTTTAAATTCATTTAATTTATCCATTTTTTTCAAACTCTCATGATTTCAGCATGTTAATCACACCAAAAGATATCAGAAAATATTCAAAATATCATCGCTTTTGTTTTGCAATCTAGTTTTAAGAGTTTCTTCTTCTTTAAGAGTTACTTTACATCAATAGGAATAATAGATCAAATTTAGGCAGAAGGAATTTGCTCTTTGATCATTGAAAAACTTTATTGAGCTATCTTTCTTTGCCGTAACAAATAATGGAGCTCCCCACTTGGAAAAAATAATAATTCCTTGCCCAATAATTCTTCAAGTTGAGTGCCAATCTATTTGGTATTCTAGGGCATGAGTCTATATCAAGCTTCGTGCCAATCACAAACGACTCGAACAATAAACCATCCATAGTGCTGATAATTAAACGAAGAGAAGAGAAGTTGGTACTACAAATTCTATAAAATGAGTATGATTTTAAATGCTAAGATGGATTTCCTACATATAGAGATTATGTTCTCAATCTGGTACCTGTCGTTGGAAAAATCTTAGATGATTTAAATCTAAGAGTAGTTTCAACCACCAGCACCTCGTTTTTTGCTTGACATTGATTCCTGTCATTGTGGTTGATCTATCTCCTACTAAAAGCCCTAAACTTGACTCACGCATTTGATTCAACCAGCAAATTTTACTTCCAAATGTAAATTTTGATGTTATTTTAATTTTCTTTTATACTTATTGTTAGAGATCGAACGATAACCGGAAAAAGAAAATACCATGTGGGACATCAGGAAAAACCCTTATAGGGAAAAAACCACGAACAGAGGAATAATCTACTATGAAGATCAAAATACAACCGCGAGTTTTGCGACTCTAGGTTACATTAATTTATAGAGAAAACAAAACCCTAAATGAGATCTACAATGCGGGTCCACCGGCTCAGCCCAATAGAATTCTCGGGTCAGACCGAAATCTAACACTTATGGAAACTATATAGATGAGATTTCTTTTTTATCTTCGTCATGACCCGAACGAGGAGTATTCCGATGCTTGTTTGGATTTTAAACATGTTTCCTTTTCTTTAATTACGTTAATTGTTGGAGTTAAATTTTTTAAAATTGTTTTGCTGTGTTAGAAAGGATTAAAGAATGACCTACTTTGGAGGAGGAAATCGTCGGTCTCGCGTTGTCGGTCGAAGTTTCTGGTGGTCGGGAGTAGATAGATCAAAGATATAAAAATTCGATTTTTATTTCTCTATTATGGTTATGGAATTTCATATTAAAGATTTGATTTTTGGATTTGAAACTTTCGATTAATAGATGTGAATCATATTTCATTGAAAAATCATGAATTTGTTATCGTTGAAGTTTCGATTTCACCAAAAAAATAGTGAAGTCCGGTTAAGTCAAAAAAGAGCACAACCAGTGTCAAGAAAAAGACGTGGCTGCGGCTAAAAAAAAAGAGCATAGTGAAGTAAAAAAAGAGCATAGTATTTTTCTCTTTGTTATATTTATGTTATCTTTAACTATTATTGATCATTCTATAGGCAATGTCCAATTTGTTTTTGGTTTTGGACTTATTTTTATATTAAAACTTCCACTAACAATCTAGTAGTAGGATGAATAATTGGGTCCTCTCTAAGTATCGAGTTGCTTGTTCTGACGTTTTTTTAGGCCCGCTTCCGAGTCTTAGCATCGATGACCCAAATTCTTAGTGATTCAAGCCGATGAGCCAATATTAAATATTATTTTTAGGATTTTGTTTTACTCTATAAATAGAAATATTTATACATTTAAGTTGCAAAATTCTTAATTGTAGTTTTATTGTATTTTACTCTAAAAAAATGCTCAGAATGTCAAATAAAAGTTAATTTATTAGTGAAACTAACTAATTTCAGTGGATTTAGTTCTTGTAGAGTTTAAATTATAAACCTACTCTTCTTTTTGCCATTTATTACTTAATTTTGTTGTTCATAGGTACATAAAATATACATTTTTAACTTGGGATTTATATGAATGGTATGATAAAGATATAACTCGAGAAAATTATAAACCACATGTCTTGTTTATTGTCCCATCACATTTCATAAGAAAACAACTCAGAATATATAGTTGTAGACACATTTACATCAAACCCATGTTTCTTTCTCGCTTGGAATTGTTGACAACTGGTTCATTTAACTTGTTTTTCATCAGTACCTAGAACCCACATTTTTTTATCTGATTAGTTGGAGGTCTGAAAATGCGTATGTTTGTCGTGAAAGACATAAATACTTATTTTTCTCCAATGGAAATAATATCTTTAAATTCATATAATTTATCTATTTTTTCCCCTAAATTATCATAAATGTGTTAAGTGGTGGTCATGGGAAAATTTGATTGAATGAATTAATCAATGATGAATTGGAGAGAGTTTAAAAGGGATGGAGAGGAGTATTAATGGGAAAATTAAAATACAGATAGTTAAATACAATGAATAGTTTATTAATGGAATAAATAGGAGTAACATTTAATTAAAAAGCAATACTACATTTATTCTTTATTTTTAATTTCTAATTCTTATTTCATGAAATGTCAAATATTGATTGATATAATTAATATAATAAATTACAAATAGTTTAATATTTGACACATCAAGAAATAAAAATAGAGAGTAAATATAGTATTATTCTTAATTAAAAAAGATGTAATTAAATTAATGAAGGAGGCCGAAGGATTAAGTGGTAAAATGGAAGAGGGCAAGGGAGAGATTTGTGCAAGAGTTAAAGGGTAAATTTGAAAACAAAATTGTAGGATTTTATTTATTTAAAAACAATTTATCATAAACATAAATGAATCATTGTTGTAATATAATAATAATTATATGTGTTAAATAATCTTTAATTTTTAGATATAATATAAAATATTAAGAAATTATATTTTTGTAACTTTTTTCACACGGATACAAAATTTGAGAGCTTTGATAATAATTTCCTCAACTTTGAAACCTCTCATCTTCTCCGTCAATACTCCTCACCTCGAATAAGCACGTGTGGGCGTAAAAAACACAACAAGATCACGTGTCCTTGGGTTTCAAATCCTTAAACTTGATCAGAGTTTGTTTGACTTTTTACGATCGCATGAGTATCACCGTTATTTAAATTCTATTATTTAATTTATTGTTCGTCATTAATAATTTTTTCACACATTGATCTGTTAAAAATGAATAATTGAAAAAATATGCTTAATTCATATGATATAAATATTGAATATAAAATTAAATCTCTACTGAGTTAGTTGACTCACTTCATATTCAAAGTGCTTTAATATATAGACTGTCTGAGCGGTCAACCATTATCCGATTATTAAAATATAGTTGTTATGTTTTTGATCGTCCAATTTTTGCTTGATCTATCACTCTGGTTGACCTATCCAACGTAGGTCGACTACCCCCACTGTTTTGAAAACAGAATTTGTAATCTGTCTTCATTTTGGTCTACTACTTTAGCTTTGATTGACCGCTCTCATTGTTTTGGCTCACTCAGTGAAGTTGGGGCAATGGCGACAGCGATCTCAAAGTGTACTTGTTAAACCAGATAGCTAGAAGCATTCATGCAAATGGGAGAAAGAAAGGGTTGCATTTAAACCGAAAGCACGGCATGAAATATTTATTGCATGATTGATATATGCAGGGGTCGCAAATAATTAATATTTTTTAAAATTAACACCTAATCCCACTGAATACTTTCTTGTTATTATTTAAGAAACCATTAATGTAGCAAGCTTGCAACCACCAAATCCTGGTTATGATTGCCAAAGAAAGTAGCAAACTTTCTTTTTAATAATTTTTAGAAAAATTAACAAAAAAACTGTTGTACTATTTGAACAATAATAAATCTAATTATAAAACAATTTTCACAAATAACTTAAATATTAAATTATGATAAATAAATAAAGTAAATATTGTGATTATATTTTTCTTTAAAAAACGTTGTCTTTATTTTGCAGAATGCTATCTTTTCATTGCGAAAAGTGAATCTTTAAAATATGTCAGAGGAAATTTTATTTTCTTTGTGGAAAAGACAACATTCTGCAGAAAAATCTTTGAAATTACTAGTTTTTCCTCTTTTTTTTTCATTGATAGTAGTTCTTTTCTACTACAAGTTATTTGAAACAATATGGTTTAGTCATTTTCTTCAAGTTAACGGCGATATTTGCTCTGTTCATTTATCATAATCTAGTGCTTAAATTGTTAATAAAAATTATTTAGTGGTTGGCTGATTATTGATCATATAATATAGTGATTGTTTTGTTCATTTTCTTAATTTTTAATGTTTTCTTAGACGCATCATGGAAAATATAAAAATAGTTTTGATTACTTAGGCAAACACCATAATCTTTAGTCAAATTTCGATTTTTCTTGTAGATTAATGACCTAATTTGATAAATTAAGTATCTGAAGCGTTTTGGAGTTATATTTTACTCATGAAGCAAGTCTTCAAAGAAAACCCAGATTTTATTTCATAGATATTTTGTCACACACAACTTCTCAAACCATATTACAAGCAGAAATAATTTATTTATTCATTGGAACACAGTTCCATCATTGGACTTGAGCTTATGACACATAGATAATATGTCATTTGAAAGAGGGACATTTCCTCTCTATTTCTTGCAAAGGTAGTCTTCAATGTCCTTCGTCATGCCAACCATTACCTGCACGTACTTCTCAGGAGGAGGAACATCATCACTCACTTTCTCATAAACTTGGCTGAGATTAGCGACAGACCCACTGCCTTTTGGAGTGAATTTAAAGGTTGCTTTATAGTCATCTCCTTTGTACAGTTTCAAAAAGTCTCCATCTAACCCCACTAGGGTTACTGTAGTATTCTCATCATCAAATTCAACTCTCTCCTTGTAGACCTCTTTCTTTCCATCTGGTAGGCAAAATCAATCCCAATGGAAATATTTTGAAAACGTTAGAACAGATAACGTAGATATAAACTACTATGTTTTCTGAGGTGCAAAAAAAGAAGATGAAGCCATGAGACCCATTTTTTGACGAATTAAAACAGATAATCAGCAAAAAAGAGTGGAAATTATGAGAATTGGAGTATGAGATTACCCGCTGTATAGTTCCAGATCCTGATAGAGCCATGAGTTTCCCAATCGCCTTCATGAATATTAACATCTTGAATCCAAGCGGGAGAAGCTTTGGGAACGTGGAAACACTGGCCTTTGAACATTTTGTAGAACTCCTTAGCAGACTCTTTCAGTTCTATTTCAGTCTCCAATCTGTATTTCAAACCCATTCTCTTCCAAACAGTGGAAACGAAATAAAGCAGATTTTGCAAAGCGAGGAGTCAAACAAGTGGTGTAAAATGGCGATCCTTTCTATACCTATTTATTTAACTATGATGCACAAGGACAACCTAAAATTTTATTGATCATTGAGAGTGGGACTCGCATTAATAGAGATGCATAATTTTATTTTAGTTGAAAAAGTGAAAAATAAATAATTATAAATAAATTTTTTTTTCTTATATAATGCAATACATTTTGAGCTAATATTAAATAAGGGTGTTCACAATACCAGTTCGGTTTGGTTTCACAGTGGTACAGCACCGAACCGATCGATACCAGTTTTGGATTTCCAAAACCGGTATCGATCCCATGAGAATAAGGTACCGAACTAGTTTTTTTAGTACTGGTTTTGGTTCGGTACCGGTTTGGTACCAAATTTTTTTTTTAATATTAGAAATTATAATAAAAATTTATAAAAATATAAAATGCAAAAAAAAAATCCTAAATAATTACACTGTTTGTGAACTCTGTGATCGAGAAGCCCTAGAGCACCTAGACGGGAAGAAGAACCAAGAACAGCGAGAACAACGAAGCACGCCTGGACAGGACTGGAACGGAAATACGACAGAGAAGAACGCCAGAACTGGAATGGAGGAACTGGAAGAAGAACACCATTCACCGTTGATCGTCGGACTCATTTTGTTGGGGATCGAGAGACGGAGTCCCGGGAGACGGGAGTCACCGATTCGGGAGTGGAGAGTGAGTTTGAGTCTGAGAGACGGATTGAGAATGAGTGAGAGTTGAGAGAGACAGAGTTGCCGATTTGGTCTCTGTGTCGAGTGCAATGAGAGAGACTGAGAGAGTTGAGACTGAGAAGTGAAGTAAGAGTCCAGACCAGAGAGGACTGAGAAAGTGAGGAACCCTAATTTCCTCGGTTCTATTGGGTGGTACCGGTTCTGCAAATTGGGAATCGAGAGTCGGACCAAAATTTTCGATGCTGCTCAAACAGAACCGAACTTCGGTCCGGTTCTATCCAAAATAGCACCGAACAGGTACCTAAACCGCCGGTTCCGGTTCGGTTCTTGGTACCGGTTCAGTTTTGCACACCCTTAATCTTAAGAACAAAATTGAACAGATTTTACCTCAAAACAAATAATATTATATTAAAAATATTTGATACTTGATAGATGTATAAACTTTTCTTGTTTACTTTATGCTTAGTTGAGTTGATCAAACTTATTTCCACCAACGTGTATTATCTAAGATATTTCAACAGTTAATTGGGTGGAGCACGCAAAATAAAGTCATGGCTGGCTTTGCACGTCACCTATTATATCCAGCACATTTAAAAAAATATAAATAAATAATTTGGATTTAAAAAGAAAAAAAAAAAAATTAACCCACTTTGGAGGGTTGTTATCGAACACAGGGAAGACTCCCTCTGTATTGTAAAATGGTAGGGGAGGAGGCTCTCCTCTCTTTCCTACTTTCCACACACTTAACCGACAACATGGTTTTGTTGATTTGAAACCAATATCTGCACAACAAATAAATACAATTTGAAATTTTAGATTAAAAAATTTATAATTTTTGGCAAAAGTTCTGTAAATTTTCGGTTGTTGTTTCAGTTGTGTTGTGTGGAGAGATTTATAGTTTGATTGTTTTGAAAACTCAGTATCGAGATTGGGAGGCTAGGGGTCGGACGTCAGTCGTCTTGCCAAGCAGCGATTTTGGAAAATCGTTGGGGGTCGATTCTTGAAGGATTCCAAGCTGCGGCCTAGAACTGTTTAGTTCGCGAACAAGATTGCACGCTGTAGCGACCCAGAATATCTTAGGCCACTGCCCAGGCTAATGAGCTACAGCCCTTGCAATATTGGGCCATGGCCCAACTTCGTATTCATGTCCGAATTAAAATTTTTACTTCAGATTTTGACTCGATTATTCTTGGATCATTTCGTGTGTTGTATTGGATCTTGTAGACCTCAGACCTTGTCATCTTTAGGTCATCCTTATTTAGCTTAAAATTTTAAATAATCAATTTTAATTTCAAATCTTATTTTTAGTAAAAATTGTTATAGTTGGGTTCTAAAACTTAGAAAATTATGAGACTTATTGTTATTTGGCTTTAGTAGGTCATTCTCAATTGGGACTTGGTATTAAGTGACCCAAGTTTAGAGTAAAGGTTATTAACATATGACCTTTCTTTAAATATTTAATTTATTTTTCAGTATCATAATTATTCGCTTAAATATCGTTAGACTTAATTATTTTAATAATAAATATTTTATTGTAATTATAAATTATTTCAACTTAAATGTATAATTATTATATTTATATTAGAAATTTACAAGTCTAATAATAATTCATTGCCCAATTATTCTTGAAATTGGATGCCAATTTATTTTGGACTTTAGAACATGTCACCACCAAGCTAAACGTGAATCACGTGGTTGAAATTGGATTGCATTTAAACTGAAAGCATGGCAGGGCCCATCAAGAAATATTTATTGCATCAAGATTGATTGACATATGTAGCTATCACACTCGGGGTGGGAAATAATTAATATTTTTTTAAATTAATACCTACTCGCACTCAATATTTTTTCTTATTATTTAAGAAACCATGCACGCAGCGTGCTTGCAATCAATGATTGCCCAAGTACATAGCAAATTTAATAATTTTTGATGTTTTCTTAGACCTATCATGAAAAATAGAAAAATAATTTTGATTAGAGATAAATTTGTAGGAAATTAATAAATCAACTATTATGTTTTCTAGTTAATGACAAATTAATTACTAATATATTTTTACTAACAACTTAATTACTCAATTATAAAAAATTGATGTCGCAAGCATCGATGTTAACTTTTTAAAATTCGTCGTGGAAAAGAGCTAATACCCATGAAAAAAATTGCAAGAACTCATGATTTTAGAGATTTTTTTTGTGGAAAAGAGTTAATATCCATGGAAAATGTATTTAGAAGATTTTGGATTTTGTAAAAGAATGAATTTAAAAAATTTCAAATTTTATAATTTAGAAGATTTCGAAAAAGAATGTTAATGTTTTAGATTTCGAATTATTTAGAATTGTTTTATTGTTCATGAGAGAATAATAGCTTGTCTGTGTTTTCTGTGTTTTTCTACAAAAAAGATAATGAATTTTTTTTTTATTTGCTGACTTTCTTCTGTGGAAAGACAACTTTCTTTTACATAACGTTGTCTATCTAGAAAGTCATCTGTCATATGCAGAAAGTTATTTTTTAGCAAAATAAAGTTGTTTTTCCTCTGACAATATTCCTCTGCAGAATGTCTACTTTCTTAAGTTATATTTCAAGAACTCATGTTCCATAGCGGAAAGACAACGTTCAGCAGAGGACAAACAATGATTTGCAGAGGAACGAAAACACTATTTAAAAGAAAACGTAACCGTGATGTTTACTCCGTCAATTTCTCATAGTTAAGTGTTTAAGTTGTTAGCGAAAATTATTCAGTAGTTGATTTGTCATTAATTCTAAAGTACAGTGGTTGATTTGCTAATTTTCCTATATTTTACTATCAACCACTATATTTTATGATGAATGACAAGTCAATTACTAAATTATTTTTATTAATAACTTAACCACTATATTTTTATTAATAAATTACCAAATTTATTTAAGCTTGGACTTGTCACTTACCCAAACCATAGTTTGTTTTTAATTTCTTAATATTTTACTCATGAAGCAAGTGTTCAAAGAAAACCAAGATTTTATTTCATAGATAGTTTGTCACACATAACTTCTCAAACCATATTACAAACAGAAGTAATATATTTATTCATTCGAACACAGTTCGATCATTGGACTTGAGCTTATGACACATAGATAATATGTCATTTGAAAGAGGGACATTTCCTCTCTATTTCTTGCAAAGATGGTCTTCGATGTCTTTAGTGAGGCCAACCAGTAAGTCCATATAATGCTCAGGAAGAGGAACATCGTCACTCACTTTCTCATAAACTAGGCTGAGATTAGCCACAGACCCACGACCTTTTGGAGTGAATTTAAAGATTGCTTTGTACTCACTGCACAGTTTCAAAAAGTCTCCATCTAACCCCACTAGGGTTGCTGTAGTATTCTCATCATCAAATTCAACTCTCTCCTTGAAGACCTCTTTCTTTCCACCTGGTAGCCAAAATCAATCCCAATGCAAATATTTTGAACACGTTGGAACAGATAACGTTGATATAAACTATTATGTTTTCTGAGGGGAAAAACAAGGAAGATGAAGCCATGAGACCCATTTTTTGACGAATTAAATCAGATAATCAACCAAAAAAAGTGGAAATTTTCAGAGTTAGAGAGATTACCCGCTGTATAGTTCCAGATCCTGATAGAGCCATGAGTTTCCCAGTCGCCTTCATGAATTTTAACACCTTGAATCCAAGTGGGAGAAGCTTTGGGAACGTGAAAACACTGGCCTTTGAACATTTTGTAGAACTCCTTAGCAGACTCCTTCAGTTCTATTTCAGTCTCCAATCTATATTTCAAACCCATTCTCTTCCAAATACTGGAAATGAATAACGCTGATATTGTAGAGTGAGAATTCAAATAATTGTGATAAATGATGAACCTCTGGATGCCTATTTATCCAAGTCTGATGCACTATTTAACATCACTATTCAACATCACTATTCAACTACTATTTTGTGTATTTTTTGCCTTGCGTTGACAACTAAAATTCAGGTAATTATGAGTGTGTACTCTATACTAATGAGGCACACAATTTCACGTGGATTGTAACAGTGAAAATAAATAGTTTTTGACTTGGTATAACATATTTTGACTTAACCTCAAAAATAAAATTGTGTTGGGATTTGATCTAAAGTAAATAATATTATATTATGAGGCATGAGAGTTTCACATATTTGATATACAACACATTTTGAGATAACCCAAAAAATAAAATTGAGCAAATTTTGATCAAAAGTAAAAAATATTATATTCAAAAGAATGATGTTTCACATATTTGATACTTGATAGAACACGTAATGTATAAACTTTTTATGCTTAATGGAGTTGATCGAACTTATTTCAACCAACGTGTATTGTTAGAGAATGAACGATAACCGGAAAAAGAAAAAAGGACGTGGGACATCAGATTTACGTGGAAAAACCCTTTCGAGAAAAAATCACGGGCAGGGAAATAATCTACTATGAAGATCAAAATACAATTTTGAATTTTTCGACTCTAGCTTACATCAATTTATAAAGAAAACAAAACCCTAAATGAGATTTACAATGCCGGCCCACCGACATGGCTTAATAGAATTCGAGTCACACCGAAATCTAACATGTATTATCAAATATATTTCAAAATTTAATTGGTTGAACCACGTAACTACTAAGTGAGTATCTTTGTCCGAAAATGCAGAAACTTTATTATCTTTGCTGTCAGAACTAGATAGAGGATTGAGATGGATATATCAGGAAAAATGACTGCTCACTTCATGGTCGGAGAGGGATAGTTACTTGGTGTTTAGAAAGAGGCATACTTCCTTTCAATTGTTTGCGGAGGTGACCTGTTGTGAAATTTGTCGTATTGAATAAATACAATAACAAAATAAATAAAAGGGAAAATGATAAATTAATTATCATTCTTTATTATTGGTGATAAATCAACCATCATCATTTTTTTTTTCTAATAAATAAATCACTGAATTATGAAAAATTGACGTCGCTACAATCACTGTCACGTTTGCCGTTAAAACTTTAATGACGAACTGCAGCAGTGTCTTAAGACGCCGCTGCGGTTTGTCATGAGAATGTGGCGGTCTCATAACTGGCGGTTTGTTAAAAATTTTTTTATTGCAAATTTGAGGGCTTAAACGCGTGATTTTGAGGCCCGAGAGAGAGGGATCATAGGGTAAACCATATACCAAGTGATAGATCTCTGATAAAGCTTCGATTTGATACCTTTTGGACCAATTCTGACACCTATAGCCAAAGTTATGGTCTTTTGAAGTTGAAAAAGTCAAAAATATAATACAAGGATTGGATTCTTAAACCATATACATAGGGACTTTGAAGTAGCCATGAAACTCTCTGTTTTTCATGGCTACTTCAAAGTCCGCAGCGGTTCTTGGTTTTTAGTGTTTATGGCTACTTCAAAGTCCCTATGTATATATTTGACTAATCCAATCATTTTATTAGATTATTGACCTTTTCAACTTTAAAAGACTATAACTTTAGCTGTAGGTGTCAAAATCGGTTTAAAAATGTATCAAATCGAATCTCTTTTAGAGATCTATCATTATCATAGAGTTTACCCTATTACCCCTATATTTCGGGCCTAAAATCACGCATTTAAACTCTCTAATTTGCGATAAAATTTTTTTAACAAATCTCAAGTCATGAGACCGTCGCAGTCTCATGACAAACTGTGGCGGCGTCTTGAGACACTGCGGCGTCGTCTCAAGATACCGCCGCAGTTCATCATTAAAGCTTTAATGACGAACAAAACAGTAATAATAGTGACGTGAATTTCTCATAGTTCAATAATTTATTTATTAAATAAAAAAGGATGGTTTGAATGTTTCCAATTGATATATCATTTTACTTAGAATAAAATTATACTGCCGACAACCTATTGAGATCTTCAATGCATTTAAGTAACATCTAGTGGGTTGGTGTGTACATATAATTAACTCATTTTTCAAAACTAACTGTTTATCAGCACCTCAAATTATACTGCCAACAACCTACTGAGAACTTCTATGCATTAAAGTATGATCAAGTTGGTAGGTGTGACACAAGGAAATTCCAAAGATTGTTAAATTGGAGTAGAAAAAAACGAGTATACATCTGCTGATTTTTTTAAATCATTTGAAAATAAATCTTAGCATTATCCACTAAAAAAAAGAATACCAAAAATCGAGAAATCCAACGATCCTGTGGGTTGACATAATTTATCCATCCTCGAAAGATGCGAAACGACAGCAGAAGATTTGCTTTTCTATTAAAGTGTACCCATAACTTTTTTATCCATCAATCACAAATCCAACCACCTTGAAATAAACAATCGTGACGAGTGACATTAACATTTTAATAATATTATGCTTTAATTCATACCTTTACAAGACTTCCAACGTCTAGAACAATTTTCAAATTTACATAACTATGTAATATTCTAATGAAATGTTAATCACATTTCTAATTTTATAATTTAGCAATCACTGCCTAATTTGTTTGTCTTGTACATATTCTCTTTGAATTTCATTCAGACTCATCTTCCTTAATATATAATTCTAACCATATCATTATTTCGTCGATTTCTGATGTTTGCTCTACTGTTAATTTAATAATTAGTTTCTCGCAGCAGAAAATGATCGTTTCGCAGTAGATCATTCCTTCTTTTCTCAAGGGGAAAGAAGGAAATTCCTTCTTTTCTCTAGGAGAAACGAAGGAAATTTTCATTTCTAAGGAAATTTTCTTATTTCTTCTATGACATTCTGTTGCGAATAGTAGTCAATTCGCGGTAGATCATGTTGTTTGAACATGTTATGTAAAATCATACAGCAGCAACAAGCAAAAAAAAAGAATGAAGAACACCGAAGTTTTACGTGGTTCGGACAATTATGTCCTACGTCTACGGATGAAGTCGCTGAGAGCTTTCATTACTTCTCCAAGGTTTACAAGAACAGAATATGACAACAACTACAATTACGAAATCATGAAGCATACAGAAAACAATTCACACTGAGAAAAGGCCATCTCATCTCCGTCTTCTTCTTGTACGTGAACAATAACCCCTGTTCACCTCTGTAATCTGATCACCAAATAGAGGAAGCTTCTATCTAATTTCTGTTGATCACAGTAGTCCTAAAAATCCCTTATTCCTACCCATTTATACTAATTAACTGATTTACCCAATTAATCTAAAACAAAAGAATAATTGTCAGTAAAACTCCAAGTAGAAACTGTAAACTAAGTCACATTCACATTTCTCCACCTTGACGCTGATTTACAGCAAACATTCTCAAACAACCACATTATCACTCTCAAAAGATTAACTACACTGAACATTCGCTAAGTTTAAGCAATGCTTAAACTTAGCGATTGGTAATATTTTTGTGAATATATCTGCAGGATTATCCTCGGTACCTACCTTCTGTATTCTCACCTCATCTAGAGAAATCATGTCTCTTATAAAGTCATACTTAACATCAATATGTTTTGTTCTGTCATGAAATATAGGATTTTTTATGAGGTAAATGGCACTTTGATTGTCGTAGTATATTGTTATATCTGAATTTTCAATACCTAGATCTCCTGCCAAGCCTTTTAACCAAAGTGTCTCCTTTACACCTTCGCATGCTGCCAAATACTCAGATTCTGTGGTTGATAATGCAACCACCTTCTGTAAGCATGTTTTCCAACATATAGCTCCTCCATACAGTGTAAAAACATATCATGATATTGATTTCTATGAATCAATACACCCTGCAAAATTTGCATCAACGTATCCTGCCAAAACTGAATTGCTTGTTTCTTGTTTTCCCAGTACTAGAACATTATTAAGTGTACTTGATATATGCCTCATAATCCACTTAAGAGCTTGCTAGTGAGTTTTGCCAGGATTTGACATGAACCTGCTTGTCACACTCACTGCATACATAATGCTTCCGAGGATGTTTGAATAGGGTATCTTATCCATGCTTAGTCTTTCATCCTCATTTTTTGGAGACTGGTTATGACTCAACTTAAAATGGGCTCCCAAGGGGGTAGCCACTAGTTTCAACTGCGAGAGACCAAACTTGCTTAATACCTTCAGAAGATAGTGTTTTAGGCACAAACTGATATATTTTTATTGCCTATCTCGATATATATCTATTCCCAAAATCCAAATTCTCTTCCTAGTTCGGATTTTAATCTGAATATTGCATCCATACTTTTCCCTGCAATAAGTATGTCATCCACGTACAATAAAACGAAGATTAGCTCAGATGATCCTTCTCCCTTTTTGTAGACACAATGATCATACTGACTTTTGATAAAACCAATTCCTGAAATAAAAATGTCAAATCGTTTCTTCCATTGTTGTGGTGACTGTTTTAGGCCATACCGTGATTTATGTAGAAGGCACACTTTGGAGGGGTCAGCAGAAATAAACCCTTGTGGTTGACTTAAGTATATAGTTTCTTCTATGTTGCCATGCAGGAATGCTGTTTTTATGTCTATCTGCTCCATTTCAAGGTTCTGGACAGCGACTAGTGAGTAACTGTTAGTAAAACTCCAAGTAAAAGCTGTAAACTGAGTCACATTCACAGATCATTACAATCCATGTGTGACGACCCGGTTTTTTCTTTCCTTTTTAACAATGCGATAAATTTAAAACTTTTATAATAATAACTTAAATTGCTATTAAATGAAATCAGAGTTTTCTTCTAAAAACCGAACCGTCAAATTCTCTCTTATAATCGTTACTTAAACCATGAATATATATGAGTAAAAATCACTTTCCTTGAAAACGTAGCGGAAGCTTAAAAAATCCATTTTAGAAATAACTAAATTACATTTATAATTACAAAACTAATTGCTCTTTAACCTTTTAATTTTGAACTTTATATCTTTAACCTTTAGCCTTGCCATCCACATTGCTTGATCGTGTAAAGCTCTCATCAACCGCTTCTCTTTCATATAACGCACATCATCACAAACACCTACACCACAAGTAGACACTGTAAGTCCAAAAAGGACTTAGTAAGGAATTGAAAACACAACAAAAATGTCTCTAACTCATTATGTCGGAATGAGATTCGCCCAACTGTTCTTTACTCATTGTTACATATATCATACTCGAGTCTCGAGTTAGGAGACTAGGGCACCCTATAGGCAATGGGGGAAAACTCGGCATCTAATACCCTATAGTAGACAAGCTTATCTATCTCACGGATGGGAAGATCTCATTTGGTTTACCGAGTCTACCGGTTAGATCCAAACCATTAACCCGGCCACTATCGAGTTGGAAGATTAGGACACCCTATAGGCAAATGGGGGGAAACTCGGCATCTAATATCCTATAGTAGACAAGCTTATCTATCCCATGGACGGGAAGATCTTAAATTTGGTTTATCGAGTCTACCGATTAGATCCGAACCATTAACCCGGTCGCTAATTCCCTTACGTACTTTATTAATCATTTTCTTCTCACATCATGAATACCAACTCGGCCGTGGACTTCCTAAGGGTTTCTAAGACCATGAACCCTTAACTTAGTGACTCTAGCAAGCAATCTATACAAGTAAACATCCAAGATATCATAGAATTAATCTATGCAAACAATCTCTACAACCCTCATTAAGATTTGCACTACAATTCAATTTATCAAGAAATGTACTATGGCAACCATCACGGAAATACAATCACGCTTCAACAACTAAACTAACAAATATCAAACTACTAAAATACTTTGCAAGTCAATAGAAATCTCAACATCTATTAATGAACCGATAATTGTCTTAGAACAGTTATCGTGCTTTAACTCTAAACTAACAAGTAACAACCAATTAACGAAAGACGTACATGCTTTATAATCTGACAGCGAATATCAAGTAATTAAAACATGTTAGACATGCTTCAAAATTGACGGGAATAAGATACAACACAGCAGCAATTTCAATAGCGAATTGAAGCAATTAAATCATGCTAAACATGCTCCGGAATTAAAGGAAAAGAACAACGGAACAGCAACGACTTGGGAACAAATCTAAGCAATTAAAACGTACTAATTATGCTTCGAAAATCGACGGAAAATAGCTACCGACCAGCGGTAAGATAATAGCGAATTTGAGCATTTAAAACATGTTAAATGTATTTTGAAATTGACAGAAAACGGTGACGGGACAGCAGCCAAAACAACATCGAGTTTAAGCAATTAAAACAGTTTATCAATTTAAAGCTGAAAATCAAGGCGAGTAATAACGAACAAGAACGTGCATCATTACTTCACGGATCAGCAATAGAATAAAGAAATCTAACAACAAATTAATCCTAACCAGTCCCAAACTCCAAACGGAGTTACATGCAATAAAAACAACTAATGAAAGCAATACAAGAGTTCAATAAAAGATACACTTATTGTTCATTCAAATAAATCAAGAATAAAGCATATAGAAACACAAACCACGTAGAATACAAACATTTCAAACACTTTACTTGTGGGTAGGGCTTATGGATGCCAAAACTCACAATTCCTTACCTCAATATTTTTCTTGTGCGCTATCATTTAACTGTTGTCTCTTTTCCTCGTTCCCATACCATCAAGACGAGGCAGACCCGAGCATCCAGAGCTTCACCTCTCAACCTCCTACAAAAGTCTCCAGAGAAGACACTCGGCTTCCAGGAGAGAATCACCTTCCAAATGTAGTAAATTCTCCAACAACCAAATTCATTTCCTCACTGTCGGCAGGGGACAACCTAGCTGCAAGGAGGGCCACCCAACCTGTCCCCCTCGAATAATGCAATGCAATGCTGGCATTGTCTGCATTGGCAGACAATAATTGCCCAACCAAACCGGGGCAGACCGGTTTGGTTCGCTCACCAACTCGGCAGCGAACTCGCTGCCCATCGCGAGTTCGGCACTGCCGAACGGGAAACGACGTTCCCATCGTCGAATCGCGACACCAAACGACAAGCAAACAACATAAGAGAGAAACTCAGCTCAACGTACCTCAATATCGTCGCCGGAAGCCACGTCGCAGGAGGTGGCCGATTCCGAGCTCCAAATCGCGAGCCCTAGCCGCGAAGCCCGTCGCTGCACACCGACGCCTCGCCCACGCCGTCGCCTCCCGTCGTTCGTCGCTCGTTGCTGTCGCCGTAGTCCCGCTCGTCGTTCGCCTGTCGCGACGTCTCCCTCGTCGCCCTCCCTCTCTCTTCGATTTCTTCCCTCGGGAAGAAATGGCTGAAGGCCATTTTGGCCTTTGGCATAGAATGGCCTTCGGGCCATTCTTTAATTAACTGGACCGGTTCAAAATGAACCGGTTCAGTCATATATATATATATATATATATATATATATATATAGATAATTAGATAATTTTAATTTATTTAAATTAATCTTTCCCGTACACTAAATTTCAATTATTTATGTTGTAAAGTTTTGATAACCATCGTCCCGTTGTATATCGTATTTATTTTTACGAAACTTATAATATTTATGAGGAAGGAAAAATAACGGGGTTTGTCTGTGGTAATATCCCGATGAATATTCAATTAATCTCATTTCTCTTAATTATTATTATTCTTATTATAATTAGACTTATTATATTATAAAAAAATCAGAATATTACACCATGACAAACCATCAATATTATAACGTTGTTTTTAAAAATATTCGATCAGTGGTGGAACAGTACACGATTCGCCATGGATTGAAATCAATGCGTTTAACGGTAAACGTGATAGCGATGTTTGCGACGACTTTTTTTTCATAGTTCAATAGTTAATTGTAAGCAAAAATAATTAAGTGGTTGACTTGTCATTGATCACAAAGTACGATGATTTATTTGTCATTTTTCCCTTTTATTATTTTAAAAAAAATCTTTAATTTTATCTAAAAATTGGGATCTAGATCTGATATGTCACAGTCTTTTATTTATATTGCGGCACGTTTCATTTAAAACATGCAGAAACCATCAAATCTCAAACCCATCGAAATATGCTTTAAAAAAAAGGGTAAATAGCAAATCCACCATCGTAATTTATGAACAATGACAAGTAAACTAATATGGTATTTTTTTTTAACAACTTAACCACTAACATAATTGAACGAAAGGAGACGATTTTGGGGAAGAAATCGTCTCCCCTGCGAAGAATCAGGAGCTGCAATTATGGGGGAGAAAATACGTTCTGAAATGGGTCCCAGCAAATGAGCTGGATTCCACAACTATGAATGGAAGCTATAGAAAAGAACAAACCCTCTACAGTAAATTGGAAGGAAACGAATTATTTCAAGTAACAGAGATATTATTAGGGGGAATCTCAAACCAGAATGGCCTGGAGTTGTATAAAAGAAGGTGCGAAACCATCATTTTGAGGCCAAGAGCATTTACATCAGTTTTCCCCTTCGTCTTCCAAGTTTCCGTAAAGAGATGGGTCTGATTTATATATTGGAGACTACGATCGAAGTCGACGCCCCTGCCGACAAGTTTTACGAGGTCTTCAAGAAGAAAACCATGCACTTCCCTAATATTGCTGTTGGCCATATTCATGGAGTTGAGTTGCACGACGGGGACTGGGAAACTGAGGGTTCCATTAAAACCTGGACTTTTAGTGTTGGTAAGATGACTGTCTCTCCATTGTTTTCAAGTTCTTTTGACGTTCTGATGATTTCAACATTCATTTTCAATTGTTGAAGACAAAAAACAGGTTTTACTTTTTGTTTAGAATGGAAACCCTGTTTGAAGTTTATATTTTCAATCATGATTTGTTGTTTATTTATTTTGATCCAGATCCAGAAACATCTAGAAACTAATCTCAGTAATCTCTCTCTCTCTCTCTCTAAAATATATGTAAATTACTTTTGCTAATGTTTTCTAATGTCAAAATGGAACGATCAGACGGAAGAGTTGAAAAATACAAAGAGAAGACTGAGTTCGACGATGAGAAGAGAACAGTGACTCTAGTTGGAATAGACGGAGAAGTGATGAAAAATCATTACAAGCACTGCAAGGCAATTTACCAAGCTTTCCCCAAGGGAGATGGCAGCATAGTTAAACTGAGTGTAGAGTATGAGAAACACGATGACGACTGCCCTTGTCCTGAAAAGTATATTGACGCAATGATTGGGGTATCAAAGGGCATTTCGGATCATCTCGTGAAGGGCTAGAGAGAAGATGCGCTGTTCTTGATAATTAATATTTAATAAAATAAAGACAATCTTTGTGAGGATTGTTCATGTAATGCTTGTTGCGTGACTAGTAATGTGTTATTTTGTGTGAATTTGGTGAATTGAAAGTAAGCTATTTCCACTGTAAGAAAAGCTATTTCCAATGTAAGAAACTACGTTATAATAAAAGTCGAGTGGGCAGATTGAGGGCGACTGGGCAGGAGGCGAGTGGCGACAGAGAGGGCAGAGGCGACTTACCGACTGGCGACCGAGATGGTTACATGGCAATGTGGCGACCTGAGTTTTCGAGGGGTCCATAGGCAAAGTGGAGCAGCAACTAGCGACTTAAAGTTTCGAGGGGTCCAGAAGCAGTTTTACTGTTTTAAGGTGAAGCAGAGCAGCAACTAGTGAGTTTAAGTCTTTTGCAATTTGCACTGGTAGATTTAAGCGCAGGAGAGTGGACTCTACAATCTGTATCGTGAATCTCAACCGGGCGCCAAAGACGAAACAACGAACGAACTAATGACTGAGCCCTAAAATGCGGTTCAGTTTTGAGAAACCAAAATCGAAAACTGAACCGAGTTGTCCGGCTCTTACCAAAATGAACCGATATCACAGGTACCCGCGGTATAGTTCTAGATCCTAATAGAGCCATGAGTTTCTCAATCGCCTACAAGAATTTCAACATCTTGAATCCAAGTGGGAGAAGCTTTGGGAAGGTGAAAAGACTGGCCTTTGAACATTTTGTCGAACTCTTTAGCAGACTCTTTCAGTTCTATTTCAGTCTCCAATCTATATTTCTTCCAAATACTGGAAATGAAATGAAGCTGATTTTGTTGAGTGAGAATTCAAATAATGGTGATAAATGATGAACCTTTGGATACCTATTTATACAAGACTATGCACTATATAACATCACTATTCAACTAGTATTTTGTGGCAGCTCATGCTGACAACCAAAATTCTAATTCTAGTAATTGTGAGGGGTCTACCCATATCAGTGAATTACACAATCTCATGTAGATTGGAATAATAAAAAGTGAAAAGTTTACGAGTAGAATTCTTTTATTTACTTAGTACAACATGTTTTGGGTTACTCACAAAAATAAAATTGTGCGGGTTTTGATCCAAAGTAGATAATATTATATTAAGTGACATGAGAGTTTCACATATTTGATATACAACACATTTTGGGATAACCCAAAAAATAAAATAATACAGATTTTTATAAAAAAATGAATAATATTCTATTAAAAAGAATGAAATTTCACATATTTGATACTGATAGAACACGTAATGTATAAACATTTTATGGTTAATGGAGTTGATCAAACTTATTTCAACCAACGTGTATATTTCGACATTTAATTGGTTGAACCACACAAAATAAAGTTACACCTACTACTAAGTAAGTATCTCTCTTCAAAAATGCAGAAACTTTCATTTTTTTGCTGTTAGAACCCGATAGAGCAAGAAAAATGATGTGATTCTCGAAGAGAATCCAACATGTAAAATTGGGCTTTCTCGGCCCAACCTAATTGAAAAAAAATAAATAAAAAAACTGCATCTGGAACAGTCAGATGCAGTTTGCGAAAATGGGGGATCTCCTTCCCCTATTTCAGAGTGTAGGGAGGAGTCCTTCCCCACTTTTCCAAATTTCTTCAAAAATCTCGCTTTTTCTCTCGGTGTGGGTTGATTGTAGTCATCGCCGGCGAGGGATTTCTTTCCGTCAGGAAAAACCCTCCTCTTCCTCACGAGAACTCCGAGCTGAGGTAAGCCTTAGCCCCAATATTTTGTTTCAGATTCTAATCGGAGGTTAACGGTGAACATCGAAATTCCATTGTTTGAAGGGGAAATTGTTTTGCCCATTGAAATCCACCAATGAGTGTGGGAGATAAAAGCTTTGAAATTTTCGCGAGCAATTCAAGATTTCGGCCTTTGACGAGTAAGATGAATCCCTTCCTCAATCTCTGTTCTTCTACTTCGCAAAAACCATGCTAATGGCTGTATTTGTTCAAAAAGGTTGAAGATTTAGGTTTGTTTTGCAAATGGAGACTTGAAGCAGTGTAGGAATGTCAGCTTCGATTTAATGGTAGGGTAATGTAGAAAATCAATTCTATAGATGTCATGTAGGATCGAAGAGATGTTTTAAGTGAAATGAAAGTGGTCGTTTCGTCAACAATTGTCATGTTGTGACTTATGAAACTAGAAGTGGTTGCCCAAAGTTATATTTTATTAGAAATGATACGAATAAAGGTGGAATTTTGTGAGTAAGGATGAGATTTTGGAGGGTTAGGATCTTAGAAATGCAATAAAAATTGTTCATGGTACCGTAGTTTGACATAAATTATCTGATGAAAAGAAATAAATTTGGACGAAGACTTTTCTTTTATGACAAATGAAGTTGGCAATTGGGTGACCTAGATGAGAGATAGTATTTTGGCTAAGTCATTATGTTCTGTTGATGTAGAAGCCTTGTAATCTTTACGGAGTTTCGTATAAATGTAGGATACGAGAAGTTACGCTGAGTTGTAGATCGAAGGAATAATTACGCTGAGCAAATTTCGATGATGAAATTTATATAAGGAGAGAGGATTGTAATACCCCGATTTTCATAACATAATTAATTTAGGATAATCGAGATTTATTTGATAAGAAATTTGATTGGGAGAAATATTTGGATAATAATCAAGGATTTATTTAATGAAAAATTAGTTTATGAAATATAATTGAGAAATTTAAATTGGACCCGTTATAATCGTTAATCGATATTTGGAATAAGTCGGGAATTAAAATTGGGATGAAAATAATTAAATGAAGAATTTAATTGAGTACAAAGGGAATTTAAATTAAAAAGAAAAAATTAAGTGGAATTAGAAGTAATTAGGGGTGGAAACGGTTTGGTTCGGTTCGGTTTTTGCTTAAATTCGAACTGAACCTATTAGGTTTGGTTTTTTTAGAAACCGAAGATGAACCGAACCACATGGTGAACCGAACAAGAACTGAAGTGTTCAGTTTGGTTATATTCGGTTCGGTTCAGGTTCGATTTTTGGTTTTTATATGAGACCTATTAGGTTCGGTTCTCGACTCGATTTTCAGTTTTCAGTTCGGTTGTATTTCTTCATTCATTCATTCATTAACAAACATCTAAAAATTCGTAAACATAAAAACAAATAATGCTTTAGTTTATGAACTGTCTATCCTTCTCAAAAGCATGACAGTAAATTTCAAGTGGAGGAGAGTGAACCTTTAACTATTTATCAAGCAATTTACACATTTCCCGTATGACAGGTACATCTAAACCTGTTGAAAGGAAATGCTTTGGAGGCAAGTGAAGGTCATACTCAGGAAACTCCTTAAGACGCCGGTGGAGCTCTTCAAAATGACGAAACCTAAATAAAAAGACTGGAACAGTCAAAGGTAGATGACAAAATTTATTCAAGAACTAGAAATTTACAGCATAATCTTCAGCACCTTCTTTTAATAGACCAACTATTATTATTCACATCTGTGACTGCAATGGAATATACAGCAAATGTTCTTGAGCCACTTTTTACAATATTTGCTCCCACCACCTGCAAGACCAAATGCCTTTCATTCTTTCATATATCAAAATATCATAAGAAGATATGTATGTCTGCAAGTAAAAAAATAAATGGCACAATTGCACTGGCAAATTAAAAATCAAATAATTATAAACAATACCACATGAAAATGAAAGAATATCAGAATATCAATCTTCATTTGATGCTATTATAAAATCCTCTAAATCTACAAAAAAGAATTGAAGTTAGTAATTATAACAATAACATTTGAATGACTAATATTAAATAGACTATAATTTATGTAATTATACATTTTTCGTATTGAGTAACTTTTTCCAATGATTCGTACATAGTATCTGAAGGCCTCTTATCGTCACGAATCTAACTTTGTAGACAAATGAGACTTTTAACTGTTTTTGGAGCCAAGGAACTTCGAAAAGAATCCAACACTCGACCACCGCAGCTGAATGCCGACTCTGAGGCAACTGTTGAAATGGGTATAGCAAACACATCTCTTGCTATTTTACTCAAAATTGGATAGTCTTTAGTGTGCATTCTCCACTAACTCAATATATCAATTTCAGAGGAAAAACTCTCCAGCTTCGCAGACAAATAATTTTCAATTTCATTATCATTGCCAAACTGATCTTCATCATTACATTGTTCATAAAATGCCCTATCAAAGTCATCGCCCTCTACATTGTCTCAAGTGATGTCAACCACGGACTTAGAAGTAGACACTTGCTCCATGTTATTTGTTGATGAACTCATTTTGTACTCAGAATACAATCTTCTGATAGTATGTTGTAGTTCGATTATCAAATCATTTCTCTTCTCAAATCCATGCAATTTCGAAAGACAATACTTCACATACTTCAACTTATGTCATGGATCAAGAACTACAGCAACATACATCAAATGATTGATTTTACTGACATCGCCCCAATATTTCTCGTATTTAATTTGCATATTAAGTGCCATGAATCTTAACGAAGGGTTATCACTTCCAAAAAATGTTTTGATAACTCTATCAAGTTTACAAACTTCTGAGAAAAACACATTGGCCGTAATATGTAAAGTAGACGAAACTTTCAAGGTCACATGATAAAATACTTTAAAAAACACAATGAATTGACGAATGGCACACCAATCTTCATCAGAGGGAGGACTCTTCATAGTATCATCTTCAAGAAATTCATATAAATATTGAGTGTCATATTCTTCTAACTTTTTAAATGCCTTTTCAAATTTTTCAGCTGTATCCAACATCAAGTATGTTGAGTTCCATCGAGTTGGAACATCAAAACACACAGTGCTTTTACATGTAATTTTTGCACTATCAACACACGCTTTAAACTTTTGGATTCTTGAAGGCGAAGATCGAACATATTTAACGACTTTACGTATCTTTCTAATGGAATCATCATGCTCTTTCAAACCATTGCAAACAATTAAATTCACAATATGAGCAAAACATCTTGTATGTAAAAGATCTCCCCCAAATATCAAACCATTCCAATGTTTAATTGTTTTAGCCAACTGCTTCAAAGCAACTTCATTCACGGAAGCATTGTCCACGGTGACTGTCAAAACTCTTTCTATCCCCCAATCCAGTAAACATTTTTCCAAAATCATAGAAATAGTTTCTCCTTTATGATTAGGTATTACACAGAAATTGATAATCTTCTTTTGCAAAGTCCAACTTGAATCAATGTAATGAGCAGTAACAACCATATAATTTATGTTTTGTATTGAAGTCCATGTATCGGTTGTCAAACATATTCTGCCAGGTAATTGTGAAAAGAAAACCTTCAAATTACTCTTTTCTTGTATACTCTTCTTGCTCACATGTTTGTTTAAATTTGAAGTCCCATTTCTAATAGAATGACAAGCATACGAGTTTCCACAATAATTGCAAGTTGCTCTAGGGTTGTCCACGTCTATTGGTTCAACTTTTGTAAAATAATTCCAAGCTTCGCAAGTTTTGGTTTTTTTCTTTCTATGATTCGTCTCACTTTCCATCCTATAATGAACAATAAAAACTTTAACTATTGCAAATATTGAAAACTTTAGCATTACATATCAAATGCATAACATTATTAGGTCTAAGATTACATATAAAATGCATAACATTAATCAATCCGTGCAAATATTTTTCACAGGTCTAACATATCACTTCACAGGTCTAACACAGCAGAAAATCAATCTGTGCAAAAATCAATCCGTGCAAAAATCAATCCAGAGTTGATTTTTAACTCTGGATTTTTAATCCAGAGTTACAAATGTTGGTGAAGTAATCAATCTGTGCAAAAATCAATCAATCCAGAGTTGATTTTCAATCCAGAAATCAGTAATTCATTCCATGAAGAGATGAATTGAAATCGAACCTTTGATTTCCAGAAAATGACTTGAAATGGAACCTTTGTTTTCCTTGTCCCTTGAGCCTTTGGTGAATTGGTTTCACTGAACGTTGAAGAATGAAGGAGATTTGACAGACATGAGAGTTGAGATTTGAGAATGTAAAGAAAAGATTTGCTGAAATACTTGAGAGTTGAGAGGTGAGACTCACTGTGAAGAATGGCATCTCGCAGTCGCCGGCTCGCCGATGGGAAAGATCTGAAATGGCAAGTGGACGGTGAGTCTGTGAAGAATCGGTTTCACTTCAGGCTGTGGACATTGGACGCAGCGAGATTTGGTAGTGGGAGACAAGGACTCCACTCGAGTCGAGATCTGGTTGACGCAGCGAAGGCTCTCCAGCTTCGCATTCTCTTCCTCGGAGCTCGGGGACTGGAGAAGCCCTGCCTCAACTTAGCTGGGAAATCGGGTGGGCTCGGTCTACCCGGCTTCCCATTGTGCAACCCAACAACCGAACCGAGCTTTCTCGGTCCAGCTCGGTTCGGGCATAACCTCTGTTTTTTCACCTTTACAACCGAACCGAACCGTGCAATTTACGCAGGTTCGGTTCGGTTCCTCGGTTCTGCCCGAACCGTTTTCCACCCCTAGAAGTAATTAAAATAAAAGAAAATTCAAAAAGAGAAAAGAGGATTAGTGAACCGGTTGGCTGGTTTGGTTCGGCTGTAGGGGTTATGATGGTTTTTATTATTATTTGAAGAAGAAGATTTGGAGAAGAGAATGGGGAGAAAACGAGAGAGAGTCCGAGAGAAATAGGGAGAGGCGATGACCGAGAGCGAGAGAGCGAGAGGCGACGGCGAGCGATGACGGTGGAGGCGACGGGTTCGGCTGGTGTTCTTTGCTGCAGGCTGCTGCTGACGGCGCGGTGACAACGAACCGCGAGTTGTCTAGAGCACGGGTTGGAGTGCCCGCGTTGCTGCGAATCATCGGTCCATGTTACCGCAGGGCTGCATTCCTCCTCGTGGTTGTCCAAGATAAGTGTTTCAATTCATGATTGTCGAGTAACTCGACTCTGTGTTGGGCGATTCAGTGAACGAATTGGTGACAACAGTGAGGGCAGGGGCAAACGTGATGGCAGGGGAGGGTGAACCGGACTAGAGCTGGTTTTCCTCCAGTTGCTCCTCTGGCCATCTCCACATGATTCTTCAGAAGATGCTGAGGGCTTTCCACTCTACAATTTTGGGTTGGGCCACCCTTCATTGATGTGGGCAATTCCTTGAAGTGTGCAAATGTCCTCCAACTTTGTGTCACTAGACGTCTTCTCTCGGCTATAAGTCATTTGGTGCAGAGGCAGTGAGAAATTCGAATGAAAAGAAGGAAAGATAAGAGGAAGGAGAGTTGCGAGAATTTGGGGAAAAGGTTGTGAAGCTACTTGAACGGCGTAGTCTTAAGTTGAGGGACGTCCATTTTGAGAGTAGAGACGTCCGTTATGGGCAGAACGAGGTAGTCTCAAGTCGAGGGATACCCGTTTTTGGACAAGAGACGTCCGATACGTGAAGAGGGATGTTTGTTTTGGAAGAGGGACGCCCGTCCTAATTGTGGGAGTCTGCGCCTTTTCAAAACGCATGTGACCCTTCAACGTTAAAGTCTTTGGAGTTTATCCTGGTCATCAATTTCGATCGAGGGACGTACTTCTCTCGATCCAATGGCCATAAACGATCGTACGCTATCGCTTTTGGAAAATTGCAAACTCCATCTTGGCCGTCAATTTTGATTGAGGGACATCTCTCCCTCTATCCAACGAGTATGGACAATCGTCCGCTATCTCCTTTGGAAAATGGAAAATTCCATCATTGCTTTCAATTATGAGCGGTAAACGTCATTCTTTGATCAAACGTACAAGGACGATCATCCACCATCACCTTTGAAAAATACCAAATTCCATCCTGGCCGTGAATTCTCAGTGTGGACATCCTTCTTCGATTCAACGGCCATTAACGATCGTCCGCCATCGCCTTTGAAACTACAAATGTCCGTCCATCGTTCCAACGGGCAGGAGAGACAATAAAATTGTCAAATAATGAATTTTAAAAAAATCCTAAAGCGCTGAAAAAATGTATCTAAGAAAAATTTTCAATTTACTCAATACTATTTCATATTTTCACCATGTCGTAACATCTAAAATCTACCAATTTAACAATTTCACTGAAAAATCAGACGTATTCAAATGTTAACTGCGTACGAAAATTTTCTAATCAACACAAATAAACTGACTTCTAATAAACAAACAAAGGCAATGGAGCCCAGGTTAGCTTTACGTCCAATATAGTCAATAGTGTAAGGTTTTGATATGTAAAGCGATCTCATATTATTGGGATGTTTGATTTACTCGTCATATAATATTACAAAAAATAGGCCTGCCCAATTGATTGAAATCATGTGTGATGTGATTTGTCCAGTGAATAAGTCAATTTTCAGTGTCGGTATGGGACTTATGTGACAAAAAGTTACCTTTTAAGCTTACCTAATTCATAATTATTGCATATGAATTGTATTTGGTGTGACAATAAAATAATGTATCTAGTTTGTCATTTCTATAGGCTTTTAGTTTTTCTTTTTCTTTTTTTTTTTTTTAAATTAAAAATTTTATATAGTTTAATGATTTTGTTATTATTTTTTTGAGTTATTATCAATATGACCTCTGAAATATAAAATTTTTTTCAACTGATACTTTAAACTTCAAAATTTTAAATTTTGACGTCTCAATATTTGAGACATTATCAACTGATATCTTAAACTTCAAATTTTGAATTCTAAAACCTCAATGTTTGAGGCACTACCAACTGACACTCGTTCCGTTGCTCCATCTGTTAAACGATTCGCTTGAGTTAAACGTAGATTTAAATATGTTTGTAGATTTGAATATGTTGCTGATAGTTTTTTTTTCTCTTTCCGTGAATAAAATAGATTATTATGTCAATCAATTATAAACCATAAAAAGAGGCACCCAAATTTTAACATTGTTTGGCAATATGCCTACTTGTACAAGAATATGATATATGTTGATCTTCTATTATGAAATAATTGGTATAAAAAATAATAAATAGGAGAATAATTAGAAGAAAAAAATCAGTAAAAATAATTCTCGAGAATCAATCTGTTTGACAAACTAGAAAAAATAAATCGATCTCAATCAACTAATTGATGGTACAACCTGAGCAAATGAGGGTATTTGGAAACAGAATTGGCTGAATTGTGAAGCATGTAGTCTAGAAATCTTGGCTGAAATATGGAAAAATTGAAATAAACCCTAAAAATAGCACTTCATCCTTTTTCTATAGCCCCAATTTGACTAGGTTGACTTGCATTTCTAAAGCATGCAAGTTATGATAAGAGATCAAAGGGAATAATATCTCATGCATGTGATAATTGATTGAGAACTAGGTTGATTAGTTGTGCCATGCCCCAAAAGAGATCTGAGACAGAATGAGAAATGATTTGACTTGAAATAGACCGAACCATTTAACTTTAATCTTAAATTATTAATTAGCAGCAGAAGATTTAAAATTTACTTTACAAGCCAGACCTAAAACAAATGTTCAATAGCAACATTAAGATAGTATAAAATAAACAATGTCTAAAACTATTCAGAAGGAAAATTTTAAAATGAAAATAATTCTAAAGTGCAAATCTCACAAGGAAAAATATTCTAAACTCTAATTTGTAAAGGAATTCTTCAAATCTACTCTTGCGGTGGCAATTGAAACTCATTTTGATTATTTCTTGAAAGAGGAAAATCATTTGAGGTAAGTCAACTAACTCAGTAAAGATTAAACTTTATGTTCAATATTTAATTTATAGAATATGTGAGCAAGCAAAATTTATTTAAAAATAAACACTCTATTAGAAAAAGTTAGAAATCATGCACTAGAGCAAGTGACAAAATGATCTTACATTGTAATAAAAATAAACAATGGTGATACTCAAGGAATCGCAATAGCCCCATTGACCTTGATCCAGGTTGAAGGTTTTCCGTCCAGAGACACGACATATATAGATGTCTCATTACTCTATTTAATGACAAACAATACATAAAATTAAATATACACAACTGAGCTAAACAATAAATTAAATATGCATGCTCAGGTTTTAAACATGTTTTGTGAAATATATACATATTATCAAAGCCCGAAGAGCCATAAATGAACACGTCATTTAATAAGAGAGCACATCTCAAATATCGTTTTGGAAAACAATGTTATGCAAATCATAAAATTTAAATCTCTACCTCAATTTGAGCCTACTAATACCAAAATCCAATAACAAACAATCCAATGTAGCCCAATAGCAAACAAGTCCAAATAATTTTCTCAAATTTTGTAACCTATTCATACTATTATTATAAAATTAAATACTTTAAAATATGAATTTCTAAGCTAAAAAATAACCCAAGAATTGTTGAAAGAGAAGCCATTGGGAAATTGAATCTAATATAATGACTAAATACTCTCGTTTGTTCAATGGTATAATCGAGGTTGTTTTAAATTTTATGGACGAAATTCCTTAAGTAGGGAAGAATGTGATAATTGACAATTTTTTATGAGGAATTTTTTTTGGAAAGATATTTTCTCTCGGGGAGCATTTCGGACTAGGGAAGGAAAATTCTTCCCTTTTTCCTTCTCCCCTTATCCTCCATTAAACCAGTGTTTCTCCTTCCCTTCCTTACACTCTATCCATCTCTGTCTCTCGCCCTCTCATTCTCTCTATCACCCGCTTCCACCTTCCTCATGCTTTCAATGATCATAGAATCTAGAAGACAATTCTTCTCTTGTGTTGAGTAATGACCATGGTAATTTCTTTCAACTCTACAATCTCGATTTTTACTAGTTAAAATTCTAGTGTTTATAGACAATTCTTTGAAAGGGAAAAATCATGTCGCCTTTGGTGCGGGTTGGGGCGAATCATCCAACTATGAGCTACTACAATAGCAGGTTTCAGAAATTGGGATTCGGCGATAGAGGTAGTTTGAATACTCGATTTTTGTTTCTCGTTTCTATTTTGGCATTTGGTTGGATTTTTTGCTTGTTGATGGTAAGAAATTTGAACAAAACTGGCGATTGTATTACATAGTGTATCGGCAATTAGGGCTGGGCAAGAACCGCCCAGCACCGGGTACCGACTCGGAACCGCTGGTCGGTTCTGGATCGGGTATGGTTCTTGGGTCCAAGAAATTTTATTTGGGTCGGGTTCGGTCTTTTTTTAAATTGTCGGTTCTGCTAATGGATAATGGAGCAGGGAACCGCGAAACCATGGGAACCGAAGGTGTGATTTTCTCTTTTTTTTTTTATATAAGTTTTGTATCGCCTGGAGTTACAGTCGCCGTCTGCTCTGGTACGCGAACGCCTCGGCCTACTGCTACTTAGTCTCAACTCTGCAACTCAAATGCCTCATCTCGCCTAGGACTCAGTTTTCCCTGACCAGACGTTGCCGGCGGCTAGGACACTCAGTTTTCTTCTTTCATCGCTCGCCTCTACAAATGGCAACCCAGGACTCGAGGCATATTTTGTGCTACCTGAATGACCTCGCTTTCATTCCTTTTTGCTTGGAAAGAATTCCTTTTGCTTGGAAAGAAACCAACTTTCAGCATTTAATGGGTTCTTTATATATTATAGCTGCAGAAAAACTAATTACCTTCTCCATCATTATCAGCATTTAGGACAATAAGAGCATATTTGAGCAAACATATGAGGGTCAAAGTCCAGAAAATAAGGGAAAAATGTTCATAAACTTCATCTTCCGAACTGATATTTTTTGGATCAATACTTGCAAACAAGTAGAGTGGAGCAGTGCTTAGCTGACCAAAAATTACACCCAGGCATTGAAATGACAAAAGCAGAGTGTCTTTCCAGTTTCCATGTCTCCTCCTGCAAACAATGAACTCAGTTCTTCAATAAGAACTCTGGAACCAGTCCCGAACAACGAATTGCCCACCTCTACCAGAATCAATCAGAAAACTCAACTGCAAACCAATCAGCAATAAGCCAAAAACTCAGTAGTCAGAATCATAATAGTAAGTAGAATACTAACAAATCCTCCACATATGTCAATCAGGTGATAATCAGTACGGGAAAAAATGCAAGGAAAGGGGAAAATACATTATCAGCTAATCAGCATATAGAAATGAAAGGAGACACCTCAATGACTTGTTATACCCAACAACATCGCCACAAAATATATAAATCACTAACGAGTTGGAAGGTTTAGCTCTCTTATCGAACAAGAAACTGCAAATTCATCAGGGAAGGCCCGATCGATCAACGATTCAGCAGAAGGGCTTGTTGATCGGGGAATCAGTGGAGGAATGACGCCGAACTGGAGAAGAAAAAGATGAGCCGCGAGAGAGAAAGGGGAGGCGTTTTCCAAAATGTTCTCCCCCATTATTTTTTTTATTCGCAGATATTACATGAAATCGTAGGAATATCTTTATTTAGGAGATTATTTTCCGTTGAAATTTAAATTAGGTTTGAATTTTGTGATTTTTGCAATTATTCTGGCATTTATATTTTATTTGATTTTTACGACGATTTATTATGACAAAAATATCTAAATATTTTGGAATATCTTTTATAATCTTGCGATATCCATAGTTTTCAACTTCAATTTTTGGGATGAATATTTTATTGAAGCCAATGATTTTGGGTCAAATATTTAGTTCAAGAATGTGTTGTTGGGAGGATGAGATCTTTGAAATAAATCTTCTAATTTTGGATGGAGATTCGATATATCATTATGGTATGATAACAATAGTGGAGTTATAAAGGTTTTTGAATAAACAATTTAATATGGCAGGTCAAGAGGCGAGATATGCTTGCATAAATTTAGATGACGCTTTGTGGGATTTAAAAATGTCATCATCATGGTTTAAGTGTTCCTTCAACCTGGTTAGCATCAATTCCTGAATTTACTCTTGAAGATTTTTATAGTTTGGTAATCTGTATATTTATTTGGGATAGACGGATAAGCTCTCGTTATTGATCTTCTTGAAGGGAGTAGAAGAGAAAAATTTGAAGATTTAAAAATTGGTTCACTACAGTAAAATTCATTTTGAGATAGAGAGTGTCAGAATTCAAGGTTTTGAATTCATTTTGTTGGTTCAGGCTAACGAGTAGGCGCTATGGATTTCATTCATAGAATTCATCTCAAGGTACAGATAGTTAAATTTTTGTGTGACCAGAATTCTATTGGACCGAGCTCGTGGGCCCACAATGTAGATCTCATTTAGAGTTTTGGTTTCTCTATAAATTCATGTAAAATAAAGTTGTAAAACTTGCAGTTGTATTTCAATCTTTATAATAGATTTATTCTTCTTCTACCCATTATTTTTTTTTTCCGAAAGGGTTTTTCTTCGTAAATTTAATATCTCACGTCCTATTTTCAGATATCATTCAATTTCTAATGATATAAAAAAAATACACCATAAAAAAAATTATGAACAAAACCAAAATGTCAAATTAGGAGAAAAAAAAAAAGTTAAAAAAACCAAGGCATTAAAAAAGTTCCAAAATAACAAAAAGTGACAACATAAAATACACAATAAAAAAATGTCGTACCATTGAGGGTTATAAAAGTTTATATTCATTGTTAATTATAAAAGCACTAAATTATAAAATAGTATCGTGCAAAAAATTAGATTTACATGGCATGCTAATTTGTCATCTACGTGAACCTAAGCAGGATTCTTTTATCCCTGGAAAAGACAAGCAAATAGCAGAGTTCAACTAAAGATGTTACTCAAGCAGGCGGTGAGCCAGTTTGTGCCATGTTAACTGAAGTTTTTGGGCAGATTGGAGCTCACTAAGCTCTGCTTGTTAGCTAGACTCGATAAAACTAAGTTTTTCATCTTCAATTCGGCTAGCTCCTTTCTCAACTCTAAGTTCAACTCTTTTCTTATTTACCGTAATACAAGTTTAATATCAACTCAAAACTCTTTCAATCATGACATTATTATAAGTTTCTTTTGCTTGCATAAATAAAAGTACCCTAAAAGTACCCTAAAATGGAAGAAGATACACCGTATTCACATATATTTCCTCACAAACACACATACAAACATTACACGAAAATGAAGCTGCTGAGCAACAGAGTACGATCAAACCAGTAGAAGAGTGGCTCGTTGTCTCGAGCTTATTACATAATAAGGGAGAAGTAGGGTAGTTCCACTTCTATGGCTTAACGAGATGGGCTTCAATGTCTTGAGTAAGGCCAACCATTAAGTCAATATACAACTCAGGATGAGGAGAATCAGGCCTCAGTTTCTCATAGATCAAAGTCAGTCTAGCCTTGCTTCCCCTTCCATCTGGAATGAAATGATATGTTCCTTGAAAGCTCTTGTAGTTGTCAAAAACATGCCCTTCTACACCCACTAGGGTTGTGGAATAGTTCGCATCATCAAACGCAACTTTCTCCTTGAAGACTTCTGCCTTTCCCCCTAATTTTCCAGCAACATAACTCATTATTATATTAATACGGCCATTAAAATGATTATTAATCTAGTTTAAGAACTGAAAAGAAAATAGGTAATGAACAGAGAATCTTACCCACAGTATCATTCCAGATCCTGATAGAACCATGCTTTTCCCAATCGCCCTCATGAACTTTCACATTCTGAATCCACCCAGGAGAAGCAGTTGGAACGTGAGAGCAATGGGCTTTGAACATTTTGTAGAACTTTTCAGGAGATTCTTTCAATGGTATTTCAGTCTCCAGTTTGTAGACTAAACCAGCCATTTCTTCTTCCTTTCTAGGCTTTGTAATTTGCAGAAGAGAGTTGAAGCTGATTGTTTGGATAAATGGTAGTTCTGTGGCCATGGCTATTTATAGACCTCCCATGGCCAAATCTATGATTATTTCTCCAAATAAATAAATAGGCTTATTATTATATTAATCTACTCGTTTCTCATGCATCCTTTTTAAATTAGTTTAATGTTTATTGTACCTGCAACTAATTAGGGTCACATTAGCGAAGCAATCTTTGAATTCTTTGAACAAGACTAGTTTATCGGTTCCAAATCAAAGATTTTGAATCAAAATTTAATTAGCAGTGTTAAGTGCTTACTAACTTTGTCACGGCCGACATCATATTATACTTCTTTTTTCCTATTCACACTTCCGTCTGCTTCCATGGTTTGCATTCGTACAAAGTTCTCTCTATTGCATAATATTCTAATATTATAGTTTTTTTTTATTTTAAGGAAAATTAACATATTAATAATTGTACTTTGTAATTAATGATAAGTTAAAAACTAACGTATTTTTGTTAACAACTTAACCATTGAACTATGAGAAATAGACGCAAAAAATATCACTGTTGTAAAATCCATCCCGTAAAGGCCCAACCCAAAATTTTTTTTTAATTAATTTGAAAGTTCTTCCCCAAATCTGATTGCCCAGATTTGGGGAAGGAACTTCCCTATTTCAGCAGCCAGTGGAGAAGAGGTTGAGCCACTCAATCCTCTTCCGATTTTTTTTTTTTCAATTTCTTCTTCGACGTGCGAACGGATTTCTCTCTCGGTGCAAGCTTTTTTTTTTCCGGATAAGTCAAATCTCAACTCTTCGATTCGGTTTGTTCTCGGTACGATGTTAATGGAGAGTTTGTCTTCCTCAGGTCGGAAGACGTATCATCCAACCCTGGGTGGTCCTTTTTCTGGCAAGTATAGAAAAACAAGAGTTCTGATTTCATCTGTTACATCGACGGGTAAGTTTAAGCTCTCTTCTTCAATTTTTACTCTGTTCTTCATAAAACCGGTTCTAATGGACATGTGTTTGAAAAAGGTTGAAGATGTAATTTTGTTTTGGAAAATTAAGGCTTAAGGTAGTGCACAAATCCTTCCGTTTATCCGAAGCAGTGAACTTGAAAGTACAGAGATCAAATCTTCCCTTTTATTTTCGTCTCTAATTTTTGTTCTTGGTCTGGAAAATTTGATAAGATTTCTTCTATCAATTTTGTTATTTTAAACTGAGTTATTGAATCATAAATACAATATTGTTAATTGGATAATCTGGGTAAATTTCCTAGTTATATTGTGCCACATATCATTGGATCAACCTCTTTTCCGGTGAGCGACTGGCCGAGACAGGGAGTCTCAGCCAGAGGTGATTTGTCCCCTTGAGAAATCGAATTGGGTGTGATGATGTTGCGAAGAACAGGATTGCCTGCGAAGAAAGGAAGATGAAATCTCCCTCTCTACAATTCGCAATGTAGGCCCACGGGTTTGGATCGTGGGCTGCAGTCTAAAACTAGGGCTGGGCTTAAGCCCTAAGTTTGGTGGCCCATTGTGAATCCAGGCCTTCGTGGGCCGAAAATTAAATCTGTTTTTAGGTCTATTTTAAAATTTTATCTAACCCAATTTAATAAAAATAATATTGAGAATTTAAAGTTAACCCACAAAAATTTTCAACTTTATTTTAGGTACCCAAGTATTGAACTAAGTCGTGGACTCTATAAAAATTGGACACTTTGAGCAATTTGGCTTAAATCGGAATAACCCATTTCAAGGTATGGATTATTTTTATTATGCACTACATTTACATTTTTGTTTTAAAAATAATTATTTTTGAGATGCCTATCAGATTTTTATGACAAAATCATTTTCATAATCGTCGAATTATATTTTATAATATTTTCACACATTCCCCCGTACAGAATGTGTTTGCTTGTTATTAATTTGGATAATAGGGGATTTTTTTAAAAAAAATGTCCTTGGGTTCGAATCCCTAAAGTGCAAATAGGTAATAGGACAGCTGTATGTGCCGTGTCCTTGGGTTGCGAATCCCTAAACCTGATCAGGGTGTTATTTGTCTTTTGCAATCACCGAGCATCGCTTTTATTTCCTTAAATTCCTATGACATAGTGTGTTCGGAGTCCGTGAGTGACTCCATTTTCACTGTGACTTTAATTAGTACAACAAGGGTGTATTTTGATTACATACCACGTATTAGTAGGATTTTTTAAACACGTGCCCTTTTGTACAATTTTCTTTCAAAATTGAGATTTGATAAAATGTGATCCTAAATTTTTATACATGCTGCGTAAAAATTTTTCTTTCAAATCTGAAAATTTTAAATCCCTATTGAGTTTAGTCAACTCATCCCTTAATAAAATTTTCAGGAAATTATCAGCCAGACTTCCAGTTGCCAAGTCAAGATTAGTTTCGGGCATAGTTGTTTAATTTCTATCATTTTATTAACTTTCCTTGAGAGACTTTTAGTGAGATATATTCATTAATTTGGATGACTGTAAACCTTAAACGTTTAATTTCTTTTCCGTACATTTTTTCTTTTATTTGGATTATATTGCTTTACTATTTTATTTCACTTTTGGATTGTTAAGCCTATTGAATTTTTGGGCCCTATCTTTAAATAATTAAATTTTTGTCTTCCGCTGTGAAATGCTAAATGCTAAATATTTAATTCAAGTGAAATGGGTCGGATGATTTGTCCCTTTTGGGTCGGGTAGTTCCTCATTCTGTCTCAAGTCCTTTGCGGGTCGTGATAGCTATCACATTTGCCATTGAACATTTTAATTTTCTTCTGCAGAACGTCAGTACAAATTAAAACTTAACATTGATTGTTGTTCCCTTGCACATAACGTCCTACTTTCTGCCACAAAATAACAACTTTTTGCTGCGAAACATCATGCATCGTTCTGCCTTCTTTTGTCCTAGTATATATAATTGGCATACTGCACTTTCGGTCAGCTCTGCTATTTCCTCAGCGAACTCTAAAACTTTCGTACTCTCAGAGCAATTTTCTCAATGTTTCATCAATTCCAATAAATTCTAGGACAAAGAAATTAACTATCAAGCATAAGGCTGCTCTGTCGCAGTGTCAGCCTCAACCTCAAGCAGAAAATGATTCTACCGGTGAACACAGATGGCTTGCAATTGATTTTGTGTTTTCTCACTTTCAGTGCAATGTACCTGCCGCAGTTGAAGTTGAAGCACAAGCCGAGATTGAAGCACAACCTCAACCTCAACCTCATTCTCAACAACAACCAACATCTCAATTGATCCGTTTCCAACCTATTAGAGACAGGTTCCACTCCCCGCTCATCAAGACTGCCTCAAATGAATGATCGGTATGAAGTTATAATTAAATATCATTTAATTATTATATCTAGAAGAGTAGACTTTGAGTCACCTGTTGAATTAGAGATTGAAGAATTAATTGAGGGGGCTGGCTTAGTTGGGTCGTATAGATTGGGTGGAAGTTTTTGTGAACACATTGTCAAACTGTTTTATGCCAATTTGAAATTGTCCACCCAACCATTAGACGTTCAGACATACATGTTTAGACAGGAGTTAAGGCCGGCTCCCAATGATATTAACCTGCTCTTTGGATAATTCATGGAGAACCTAAGGGAGGAATATTACAATATGTCTCGGAAGCCTGCTTTCATCAGACTAGAAGAAGTTATGGTAGTACTTAACTTGTTGCACCGTGATCCCTAGATAGCAGCATTTAAGAAGCAAAAGTCCACTGAATTGAACGTCAAAGCCCAAGTGATCCACACGATCATGATGCACACCATTGTGCATGGATAGATATCGAGACCATGTTAGCTTCTTGGATCTTTATATGCCAGAGAAGGGGTTCAACCGAAAGAAAGTGAACATCAACTATATAATTTTAAGTCACATGTTCGAGTCCTTAACAACTCAGCAAAGAGTCTACCATTTGATTAGCTCATTGAGAGGATTGTTGAGCTTCATGGGGTATCAGTTTCAGATGAGGAGCTGAGAATCAAAGAGAACGCCACTAACGTCTACAACAAATTGAAAGTGGACCACATGGGGATCTTCAAAGTTGGAGGGGAATGGGTATGCAGGATTCTATCCAAGCCCACCCAGAAGACTAGAGCAAAAGTTTCCAAGCCTCTAGCCACCTCCATTGTACAACCTTCACTCCTTCAGTTGTACAGCCTCCAGCCCCCTCGGAAGAACAAACTCCATCATTGCTTTTGTAGCACATGGAGTATGATACTCCGTAGCCGATGACTCTACCCCCTCCTCAATCATCTCACTTTATGTCGATGCCCAATGAGATTGTCACCTGGATGCAAATAATGGAGGAGCAAACAGAGGAGCGACATCAAATGGTCTTGGATTAAGTTTGAAATTGAGGATCGAGTTGAAATGGGGCTGCACAAACCAAATTATCCATTTTATTCATCATCAATAAAAAATTAATATGTTTATTACAACAATTTAAGCAACATGTGCATACTTCCGAAATAAATAAGGAAGAGGAATTCTAGCATTTCGCCGAGGAACATCGATGTTCTGCCACGAAAATATATCATTCCACGAGGGATAGTATTACGTTCTATGGTGGAATGACAACTTTCTATGGTGGAATGTCAATGTTCCTTGACGGAATGTCAAAATTCTGTTGTGAAACGTCAGAATTCCGCTATGGAACATCAGAATTGTGCTGTGGAATGTTGACTCTTACTCTAGTTCCAGTATAATGTTTCGTGGATAAATGATGCACCACGGAATGCAAGTTTGGGAAACCTCTTTTGAATGTTTGTAGTTATCAAGGCAAAAACAAAACATCAAATTATAAAATACGCAACTCTCTAGTTTGATATCCAATGGACTTGAAATTTGGACCAAATTAATTTCAAGAAAAGATGAGAGTGCCTTCCAAAAATCACAGCAAAATAAGCATGGGAGACAGAGATATTCAATCCCAACCAAAACTGTCAATAAGGGCACCAATAAGGTAGTTTCAAGCCTAAAATGAAAATAGCCATAAGTCACTCAATATCTTTTCAAATTACACAAAATTTGAAACACAATAATTTACACCAAAGTATAGTGCGCTCCAAAAATCATGTAAAAATATCAAAAGAAGACAGAGATATGCGAACACAAAATTATTGCTTGAAAGGCTACCAACAAGGCAGTTTCAAGCCAAAAAAAGATGAATTACAACTTATTCGTTTCTTGTCCAAATTGTACAAAATTTGTATCACACACCCTTTTAATTGTATAAAAATTGCCCTCCAAAAATTAGAGTCTAATTTGTTCAAGAAAAGAAATAATGCACAGACACTTACAAGCTGGTCCAAAGAGGTGCTATAGCGGCTCCTTTTGACTTCAATGAGTTCCAACAATGAAACCACTCCAACTTGGGTTGGAGCAAGTATTTTAATCTTTCTGTATAGAAGTTCACCTCTGGAATGATATGTAAGGAAGACTAGTATAAGAAATCTACCTCAAGACAAACCAAGAAGCAATGGTGGATCAATGGTGGCTCTCACTCTCTCAGTTCTCCCCTTGAAAATGGGGGGCTGATTCCTATAGAGAAAACTCCAATTCACATGGGTTTTTTTATCTAAAAATCTCAATCAACCTTTAGACAACCCTTAAGGAGGGTATAAATACCCCACAAGAGTTGCTATAATGTCATAATTACAAAAATAACCTTATACTAAAATAAACATAAAATAAGGTTCTCAGCTAATATCCATAGCCAAGAACAATCCAAACAAACAATATCTAATTCATAAAATAAAATCCAAAATTTCATAAAGTGCTTCCATGCTACCTTCTTGGAGTCTTGAGGAACTTGGAGCATCTTCCTTATGTAGTTGTCTTTAAGCATTTCCAAAAGTGGCATGAAAGTTGTTGGATGAGGAAGAGACCTCGAGTGGAAAAAACTCTGTTAAATGAGCATTTGATATGGCAAACAAACTTCAAATTTAACAAGCTAGCCCATTCTGAAAAGCTTGGAAAGTTAGTTACCATCTTTATGTAAAACAGTTTTTGATATAAAATCTTCTAGAGTGCCAAAAATGCCAATTACTTGCCAGAGGTAAAATTGTAGGTGGATTTGTGAAGTCCACCACATCTTCTAAACTTGTACTTGAATTTCCTTTTATGCTTGATCTTGAATAACTACATTTGATATTTGAAAGTTGGTTGGATGCATTTGATATCTTTGGTGCACTTTCATACATGATAACTTCAAAATAAACACTAGAAATATTGTTAAAAAATCTTTATGCTGGAATGTGAGTGGATGGATCCGGTGGCACATCAGTACATGTGCATTCAAGATGCTATGCCTCTTAAAACCAGAGGAGTACTCAATCACATTGATGTATCATTTGAGATTGATGGAGCGAAACATCTATTAAATGAGATTTGTTCCAAGAGAAAATGGCTGAAACCAAATTACAGGTTCAAACATATTTTTTTTATGAAAAAACATGTTGGAACCTATAGTTTGGTTTCAGCCACTTTCTTTTGAAAAAAATCTCATTTAATACATGTTTTTCTCCATCAATTTCAAAAGATCCATCAATGTGATTGAGTACTCCACTGGTTTTAAGAGGCATGACAACTTTTCATTTAATATATTTAATCAAGGTTAAGGTCCACATTTGTGTTTGTGGACCTTGTGCATCATACTCGTGCGTCTCGAAAATTATGTCGAGAACTGTCTCGAGAACTATGTAAGAAACTATGAAACCCATAAATGTGTCTTGCGAGATTCCTCTCCCGCCTCTGCCTCTAGACCTGTGACTGCCACTTGCACTTGACTCTAGGCCTCCACTTTGACATGTGTGGGAATTGTGCGTCACACTCCCACATCATCCACATGTCATGTTGAGATTCCTAGGCATCACTGTCCCACTTGGGGCCTCGTTAACATCTCTTATTATTTGTTTTCACGACCTTCCAGGATGTGTCTTAAATGGAGATGGTATAATTGGATCAAGGTCCATCATAGGCCACATGATTTGTCTACTGTGAAGGGTCGTTCTCTTTGGTAGGTGACTTCGGTTCTTTCGCAGAGGTAAGTTTTTGTTTTCCTTAGCACTCTGTTTTCTTCTCCTTTTCAAACAAAAACTAATGGATTGAAACCGATTTCTTGAGGTTTAGGAGTAGATATCTTTCCGGTAAGACCGATTGACTTGAAGAGTGATTTCGAAGGTAAAGATTAAATTTTTGTTATTCCAAAGTTTCTGAAAATTCTGGATTTGTTTGGTTCGATGCTGAGATTGTAGTGTAAAATGTTTTTTTGATAAATTCTATCTTTGTAAGAATGTATGCTGGATGTCGGGAAAGTATTCCTGATCAAAAAGCCTCGGCCTTTCGGTTGACAATGGTTTTGCAAAATCGCTGAAGGCTTTCGGCCAACAGTGATTCTGCAGAATTGCAGGAAATCATGATTTGTGGCCACGACGTCAAGATGAAGTTGCCAATTATAAGAATTGATTTTCAGCTACTAGCAATTCTATGATATCGCTGAAAGCTCTCGACCAACAACAATTCAGTGGAATCACTGGAAACTCCGACATGTAGTAGTCATGCCCGATTGCTGAAGACCCTGAATTGTAATCCAAGTTGCAGCCCAAAGTATTTTGCCCACAAGTAGAATGGGCCACAGGCCAAATTTTTTGGGTTGAGCCCATGCTTTGTTTTGGGCAGTGTCCTTGCACAATTTCAGCCGAAAAAAATTATTTTAAGCTTACATTTCGATCAGATAATTCCTAGGTCGTTTTGGTGGTCAGTTTGGTCTATATTGGGTCTTCGACTTTAGGGTCATCCTTATTTAGCCTGAAAATTTAAATAAATCAATTTAAAAAATTTGGATCCTAATTTCAATAAAATTTTTATGATTAAATTCCAAAACTTAAGAAATTGTCAGACTTGTCTATTGTTTGGCTTTATTGGGCTTTGGTATTGGTAAGCGCATATCTGATGTAGGAGATATTTTATATTTAACACACTTTAATTCCAAAAATGTAAAAAAAATTAAATTGAGCATGTTAAATTTATCGCTCAATTCATTTGCATTTATTTTTACATTATTTACTTTTATTGTTAACTAGATTAATGTATCAGCTATATGTGTTGTATCCATGAACGCAAAACTCTAAATCTAATCAGAGTCTTGTTTGCTATTGTGACAGTCTGAGTATTGCTGTTATTTAAATTTTGTTATTTAATTTATTGTTCGTCATTACTTTTTTTTTTTTTTTCATATATTGACTTGTTTAAAATAATTAACTAGTTGAGGTAGCTCTAAGTGTAACTCTTTTCTTATTTACGATACTACAAGTTTTCAATGATTAACATCAACTCAAAACTATTTGAATCATGACATTATTATAAGTTTTATTTTTGGCTTGCATGATTAAAAGTACCATAAAATGGCAGAAGATACACCATAATCACATATATTTCCAAACAAACACACATACAAACATTACACGAAAATTAAACTGCTGAACAACAAAGTACGATCAAACCAGAAGAAGAGTGGCTCATTAGTCTCGAGCTTATTACATAATAAGGTAGAAGTAGGACAGTTCCATTTTTATGGCTTAACAAGATGGGCTTCAATGTCTTGAGTAAGGCCAACCATTAAGTCAATATACAAGTCAGGATGAGGAGAATCATCCCTCAGTTCATAGATCAAAGTCAGTCTAGCCTTGCTTCCCCTTCCATCTGGAATGAAATGATATGTTGCTTGAATGCTCTTGTAGTAGTCGAAAGCATTCCCTTCTACAGCCACTTTGGTTGTGGAATAGTTCTCATCATCAAACGCAACTTTTTCCTTCAAGACTTCTGCCTTTCCCCCTAATTTTCCAGCAACATAACTCATTATTATATTAATACGGCCATAAAAATGATTATTAATCTAGTTTAAGAACCAAAAAGAAAATAAATAATGTACAGAGAATCTTACCCACAGTATAATTCCAGATCCTGATAGAACCATGGCTTGCCCAATCGCCCTCATGAACTTGCACATTCTGAATCCACCTAGGAGAAGCAGTTGGAACGTCAAAGCAATGTTCTTTGAACATTTTGTAGAACTTTTCAGGAGATTCTTTCAATGGTATTTCAGTCTCCAATTTGTAGACTAAACCAGCCATTTCTTCCTCCTTTCTAGGTTTTGTAATTTGCAGAAGAGAGCTGAAGCTGACTGTTTGGATAAATGGTAGTTCTCTGGCCATTGCTATTTATAGAGCTCCCATGGCCAAATGTATGATTATTTCTCCAAGTAAATAAATAGGCTCATTATTATGTTAATCTACGCGTTTCTCATGCATCCATTTTAAATTACAACCACATTAGTTTAACGTTTATTATACCTGCAACTAATTAGGGTAACGGTAACGAAGCAATCTTTGAATTCTTTGAACAAGATTAGTTTATCGGTTCGCAATCAAAGATTTTTAATTAAAATTTAATTATCAGTGTGCAGTGCTTACAAACTTTGTTACGGCCGACATCATATTATACTTCTTTTTTTTCTTTTCTTACTTCCGTCATCTTCCATGGTTTGCATTAGTACAAACTTCTCTCTCTTGTATAATATTCTAATATTATATTTTTATTTTATTTTAAGAAAAATTAACAAATCAACCACTGTTCTTATGATTAATGACAAGTCAATCACTAATGTATTTTTGTTAATAACTTAACTACCTAATTATAGGAAATAAACGTTGAAAACATTGTTGCAACGTTTGCCGTTAAACATTTAAATTTCTTTGTGCTGTGGAACGCTACACGTTCCTCCGCAGAACGTCAGTACTACATATGAAGCTACTTATTTCAATATCTAACCAATTTTAAAAAAATAGTATTAATTTGGGGAAAACGTAATTGGAAACGTTTTCCCCCGAATAGGTAATATTGGAGGAGCGTTGCGGGATGAGGGGAAATTTCCTCCTGAATCTCATCCTTTCCTAGTTTTAAGAACGTCTTATTCTCAACCTATGTTATACCTTTCTCTCGCAGTGAGTTCCTTCCTCCAAGTCGATGCCGTATTTGAAATGTTCTACTTTTTGTCGAGAAATGACAACTTTCCACTGCGGAACGTCATGCATTGTTATGCTTTTTGTTGCCCTAGTATGTATAATTGACATTCTGCGCTTTGGTGAAGAATTGGTTCAGGGGATTAACTTAACGGAGTTGTGCAGATTGGGTGGAAGTTTCTGTGAACGGATTGTCAAACTATTTTCTGCCAATTTAGAATTTTCCACCCAAACATTAGAAGTCTGGATGTACATGTTTGGACGGGAGTTGAGACTGACTTCTAATGATATTACCCTATTCCTTGGATATTTCATGGAGGACCCAAAGGAGGAATATTACCACGTATCTCAGGAGATTGATTTAATCAGAAGAGGAGAAGGTCGGCTAGTACTTAAACTGTTGCACCATGATGCCGAGAGAGCAGCATTCAATAGCCAAAGTAAACTTATTCTTTGTTTTCGCAGCCTTTCAGGACGTCTCTTAAATGGCAGTGGCATAATTGGATCAAGGTCCATCACAGACCATAAAATTTGTCCCATGCACAAAATGGGAGTACATCCTCATGTATATTTTCTGGTGGTAGCACTCATGTACAAATTTTTCAGAGATCTCCTCATAAATTGCATACAATAGAATACATGAAAACACGGGATGTCAATCAACTCCCATCGGTAATAGTTACAAGTATGCATGTAACTTTGTCTCCAAACCTTGGACAATAGCAATTATCAATGTCGAGATGGAATACACCATAATAGCAATTTCGTCCCCAAACGCACATATATTATGTGCTGAGACTGTGGACTTGGGCTCCACTTCAAATGTGCATTTAACAAATTCCTGAACACTCCTAAACGCCATTAGTGTTAAACAATTACTAAAACTTCAACTTCGTCTGGATGCAGTACACTTCATCTCTTAGAAAGATTTACAGTTTAATAATCACTGAAAAAATCGTAATGAGTGTAGTGTCAGCTTATATAAGACATAGGATGTATGCCCAGGAATTATGATGTTTTGCGGCAGAATGCCAACATTTTGTGACTGAAAGTAGGAAGTTCTACGCAAGGGGAGTGATAGTAAATGTTAAATTTTAATTATTACTAACGTTCCGGGGAGGAATGTATGACTTTCTGCAGAGGAATAACAAACAAGCAGCTTTATATTTAGCACTGAGGTTCCGCGGAGGAACGTGTAGCATTCTGTTACGAAATGAAATTTAAATGTTTAACGACAAACGTGACAACGATGTTTTCGGCGTCTATTTTCCGTGGTTCAGAGGTTAAGTTGTTAGCAAAAATACGTTAATGGTTAACTTGTCATTGATCACAAAGTAGAGTGGTTGATTTGTTAATTTTACTTATTTTAACTATAATTTTTTATTTTATTTTAGGTACATAGGATATTATTTTTTGGCAACTATCATTTCAAGAAAAATACATATAATTGAAAAATGAGAAGTTGCCAATCAAACATGTCTTTTAGTGATGGAATTTTTTCTACATTCAAATTGTTCAATATTGTAATTATAAATATTGAATTCATAAGTGTCTAATGATTGTTATTGTTGCATCTTCCCATTTTAAAAATAAAGTGTTTAAAAAATTTTAAATGGGGAAAACAACCCCTTTTCGAAGGTTGTTACCAAAACAGAGGGAAGACCCCCCCTATTTTAGCTGAAGTGGGGGAAAATCTCCCAACTTCACACAGTTTACTCCACTATTTCTTTCATCTTTTTCCTCTCTCACACAACAAACCTCTTCCTCTAGTGAGCGGTCGTTCTCTCCAGTGGGTGACTTTGGTTCTTTGCAGAGGTAAATTTTTGTTTTCCTTAGCACTCTATTTTCTTCCCCTTCTCAAACAACAGTGACTTTGGTTCTTTTCAGTTGACAGTGATTTTGCAAAATCGTTGAAGGCTTTCGGCCAACAATGATTCTGCAGAATTGCAGGGAATCATGATTTGTGGCCATGTGTTGGGATGAAGTTGCAGATTGTAAGAATTGATTTTCAGCTACTAGTGATTCTATGAAATTGTTGAAAGCTCTCGGCAAACAGCAATACAGTGGAATCGCTAAAAAATAAAAATATTTATATAAAATAAAATAAAAGAAGACGTTTTCGGATTTTGAAAACTCGTCTATTGCAGGTGTAACATCCCCTGGTGCTCTGCGTATGATATTGTCCGCTTTGGGCTAAAACCCACCCGGTTTTATTCTTGGGATTAGCAAAAAATGCGTTGTACTATGTAAGGAGGGGAACCCTACTTATAAACCATGTATTTTTTACTCTCCCAAGTGATGTGGGGTTGTGCAACCCTACTGATATGGACTAGATCCACACCTGGGTTGTTCCTGACCTTTACAAGGTGGGCTGCCACAATCTTCCCTCCTTAGGAACCTGAGGTCTTCATCAGCCACACTTCTGGTTGGGATTTCGCTCTGATATCATTTGTAACATCCCCTGGTGCTCTGGGTACAATATTGTCCGCTTTGGGCCGAAACCCGCACGGTTTTGTTTTTGGAGTTAGCCTAAAATGCGTTGTACTAGGTAGTGAGGGGAACCCTATTTATAAACCATGCATTTTTTACTCTCCCAAGCGGTGTGGAATTGTGCACCCCCACTGATATGAACCGGATCCACACCTGGGCTTTTCCTAGCTTTCACAGGGCGAATTGCCACAGCAGGAGCTTTGCGAATGGGGAGGAGTTTCCCCATTCACTCCCTACACATTCATTATTAAATTGGCTACGTCTTCCATTTTCTTTTTTGTTCTCAATCTTCATCTCTCTCGGTGAAATACCTTCTCACCAAACTGAATTGTTTTCAGCCATTTTTAGGGAAGTCGACTTTGTGATTGTGATGGAAATCACCTTCGATTTTGGTGCTTGATTGAGCGTAGAATTTTTAGCGTTGGTCAAAATTTTTGTATTTTGGAAAAACATTGGAACGGAGGTACCCAATTATTAAATTAAAGCCTATGGACCCCTGATTTTGGGCTATTTGAATTATTGGAATTTGATCAGTGTAAGCCCATTTTGAGGTAAATATTTATTTTTATGCACTGCATTTACTTAATTTTTATAAAATAGAAACTTTGAGACGTGTCTCATATTCAAATGACACGTCCATTTTTATAACTGTCGGATTTTTATATTATATTTTATTTTTACTGTATACGTTTCAATTAAACATGTCTAGATCAACTCAGTCGTGCGAACCGAGTTCGATTGATCTGATTTTGGAGTTTGTTTTATTTTCACACATTCAACCGTGCAAAATATGTTTGTTGGTTGTTAAATAGAGTAATGAGATAGTTATATTTGTTGTGTCCTTAGGCGCAAAACCATAAACCTAATCATGGTATTTTATGTGGCTTTCACGATCTCCGAGCATCGCTTTTATTCTGTTATATGCCTATGACATAGTATGTCCAGAGTCCATATGTAGCACAATTTTCACTGTGATTTTTTATTAGTCCAACAATGGTCTATTTTAATTACGTATCACACGTTAATGAATGATTTTAAACATGTGCCCTTTTGTACACATTTCTCTAAAATAACTTTATAAAATGTGCTTTTTAATTCATATATTGCTTAAACATTAAAATTTTTTTTTTAATTAAAATTTTAAAATTCCTATTGAGTTTAATCAACTCACTCCAATGATATCTTTCAAGATTTTATCATTTGGACTTCTAGTTGTCGAGTCGAGATTAGACTAGGCATAATTTATTGAATTTTCGTAATTTTAATAATTATTCTTGAGAGACCATTTTTTTAGGTATACTTTATTTGGTTAACTATAATCCTTAAATTACTTTCTGCACAGTATTTGATTTGATTTATATTATATGTTATCTGATACTACTATTGAACATATTAAATCCAAGTTTTCGGACCCTAGTTTGTCATAATTGTTTTAAGTCTTCCACTGCTATTTTCAAAATTTAATTGAAATGAGTCGGGAGATTCAACTCTTTGGGTCTGATCGTTCCCCGTTCTATCTCAGGTCCATTACGGGTCATGAGACTCTGACATGTAGTAGTCATGCCTGATTGCTAAAGACCGCGACTTGCAATCCAAGTTGTGGCCCAAAGTATTCTGCCTGCAAGTAGAATGGGGCACGGTCCAAATTTTTTGGTCGGAACCATGCTTCGTTTTGGGCCGAGTCCTTGGAATGTTTCGGCCCAAAAAAAAAATTTTTACCCTACGTTTTGACCTGATAATTCCTCAGTCATTTTGGTGGCCAGTTTGGTCTATACTTGGTCTCTAACTCTATGGTCATTCTTATTTAACCTTAAAATTTAAATAAATAAATTTTAAAATTTTGAATCATCATTTCAATCAAATTTTTACAATTAGATTCCAAAACTTAAGAAATTGTCAGACTTGTCTATTATTTTGCTTCATTGAGCTTTGGTATTGGTAAGCTCATATCCGAGGTAGAGTTTATATTTTTATTTAATGAATTTTAATTCCTAAAATGTAAACATTAATTTAAAATGAGCATGTTAAATTTAAGTTTAATTCAGTTACATTTATTTTTACATTAAGGTAACGAAACACCTGTATGTGTCGTGCCCTTGAATTCAAATTCTTAAATCTGATTAGGGTCTTTTTGGTTGTTATGACTATTTGAGTATCGTTATTTAATTTATTGTTCGTCATCACTTTTTTTATATATTGACTTATTTAAAATAATTAACTGGTTCAGGTAGCTCATTTGTTACCTCTAAGTGAAACTCTTTTCTTATTTACCATTCTACAAGTTTTAAATGATTAGTATCAACTCAAAATTGTTTCAATCATGACATTATTATAAGTTTTATTTTTTGCTTGCATGCATAAAAGTCCCATAAAATGGCAGAAGATACACCATAATCACATATACTTCCACACAAACACACATACAAACATTACACGAAAATTAAACTGCTGAACAACATAGTACGATCAAACCAGAAGAAGAGTGGCTCATTAGTCTCGAGCTTATTACATAATAAGGGAAAAGTAGGGTAGTTCCATTTTTATGGCTTAACGAGATGGGCTTCAATGTCTTGAGTAAGGCCAACCATTAAGTCGATATACAACTCAGGATGAGGAGAATCAGGCCTCAGTTTCTCATAGATCAAAGTCAGTCTAGCCTTGCTTGCCCTTCCATCTGGAATGAAATGATATGTTCCTTGAAAGCTCTTGTAATTGTCAAAAACATGCCCTTCTACACCCACTAGGGTCGTGGAATAGTTCTCATCATCAAACGCAACTTTCTCCTTGAAGACTTCTGCCTTTCCGGCTAATTTTCCAGCAACATAACTCATTATTATATTAATACGGCCATAAAAATGATTATTAGTCTAGTTTAAGAACTGAAAAGATAATAGATAATGAACGGAAAATCTTACCCACAGTATAATTCCAGATCCTGATAGAACCATGGCTTTCCCACTCACCCTCATGAACTTTCACATTCTGAATCCACCCAGGAGAAGCAGTTGGAACGTGATAGCAATGTTCTTTGAACATTTTGTAGAACTTTTCAGGAGATTCTTTCAATGGTATTTCAGTCTCCAATTTGTAGACTAAACCAGCCATTTCTTCTTCCTTTCTAGGATCTGTAATTTGCAGAAGAGAGTTGAAGCTGATTGTTTGGATAAATGGTAGTTCTTTGGCCATGGCTATTTATAGACCTCCCATGGCCAAATCTATGATTATTTCTCCAAATAAATAAATCAGGCTCAGTATATATTAATCTACGCGTTTCCCATGCATCCATTTTAAATTACAACCACATTTGTTTAATGTTTATTATACCTGCAACTAATTAGGGTTACAGTAACGAAGCATGCTTTGAACTCTTTGAACAAGATTAGTTTAAAGGTTTGAAATCAAAGATTTTGAATCAACATTTAATTAGCAGTGTAAAGTACTTGCTAACTTTGTTGCCGACATCATATTATACTTATTATTCACACTTCCTTCTTCTTCCACGGTTTGCATTAGTACAAAGTTCTCTCTCTTACATAATATTTTAATATTATATTTTTATTTTATTTTAACTATAATTTTTTATTGATTTTAGGTACATACAATATTATTTGTTTGCAACTATCTTTGAGTGGGGAAGAACGTAAAACTTGGCTCTGTTGGCCCAAAATAAAAATCTCCCTTTCAAAGGTGGGTTCTGAAAATAGGGGGGAAATCCCCTATTTTGGCAGAGTGGGGGATGAGAGAATCCCACTCATCTCTCCCTTCTTTGAATTCCTCTGCTACTGCTAACCGTCGGTGTGGAGCGAAGGTTTTCCGGCAGCATTTTAGTGGTTTTACTGATCATTGCGGTAAGCCCTATTTTCCCCATCTAATTCTGTTTTCTTTTCTCTTCCAAAAGATGAGTTTAAAGGACAAATTATTTTCTTCAAGGTTTGAAGTGGTTAACAATGTTTGGAAATCAGCAACGATTGGGTTGTTGTTGGCACGATAAAATTTGATTTTCTTTCTCCGACAGGGTATTGTTTCGTTCGTTGTCAAGATAAGTCGCAATATGATGGATCCCCTTCTGTAGTTTGAGAATTTGCGTTAATGGATGGTTTTGTTTTCTTTAAGGATTGAAGTTTGTTCATCCATGTTGGGTGGTAAATTTTAGCAAGGCATCAACAGTGAGTAACTACTGAAAGATTCAATTTTTGGTTTGTTCTGTAAATTTTGCAAGCCCTGGATGTTTTAAGTTGGTCTTCCGTTATAATTGAAATGTTATTCTGGATGATTTCTAATGTTGGTTGTACACTATGAATCTAGAATAGAACTCTGGTCGGAGTTCCGTTCTTGCCCAAGCTGTGCATCGGCAAGATAGTGGAAGCACAGCATGACCGTTGCGAACCTTCGGCGTTGGAGAGCCAAAGGTCAGGGATGAGATTAACTTTGGGGGTAGGGATTATTATTATGTACTACATTTGCATTTTATTTTAAAAATAATTATTTTGAAACGACTCAAATTATAACGACACATTTATTTTCATAATCGTCAGATTTTTTTTTATTATAATTAATTTTCACATATTCTCCCGTTCAGAATGTGTTTGTTTGTTATTGAATTGGATAATAGAAGATTTTTTAAATGTCATTGGTTTCAAATCTGTAAAGTACAAATAGGTAATAGGACAGCTGTATGTGTCATGTCCTGGAGTTGCGAATCTCAAAATCTGATCAAAGTCTTTTTGGCTATTTGCGATTGCCTGAGTATCGCCGTTAATTCTGCTATTTAAATTATTGCTCATCAGTATCTGTTAACCTGTTATTTTAATTAACTGAGAAGTACACTAAATTCATATGACATAAAATTTAAACATAAGATAAATCCCCACAGAATTTCGTCAACTCACCCCAAATTTAACTTTATTTTTCAGGACATAAATTAGAGTAGTCTCCCATTGCCACTTCAAGAGTGAAATATAGAATTTTCTCCGTATAATTTATTTCATCCCATTTGTATAGACACTTAGAATATTTTAGGAAGGTTGGTACCCTAAATCTATTTTTTTTATTTCTTGGTTTTAGAACTTGTTAATTTGCATTATATTATTGTTACTTCTGGATTTTTATTTTTTGACCTGATTTGTAATATGAATGTTTAAGTTTTTCGTTGCTATTTATTGGATTTAAGTGAGTATCGGACAATTCGATTGTTTTGGGGCGGATCGTTCCCCATTCTGTCTCGGCTCTCTTTTGGGGCGTGACAAGTTGGGCAGTTTGGTTCAGTTTCGGGCCGATTGCTCTCCGTTTTGTCTTAGGTTCCCTCCGAGATGTTACAGCTTATTTGTCCTCTCTAAGTGCAACTTTTTTCTTATTTACGTACTACAAGTTTTAAATGATTAATGTCAACTCAAAACTGTTTCAATCATCGACATTATTATAAGTTTTATTTTTTGCTTGCATGAATAAACGTACCATTATGAATAAACTGTTTCAACCATAATCACATATATTTCCAAACATACAAACATTACACGAAAATGAAGCTGCTGAACAACAGAGTACGATCAAACCAGTAGAAGAGTGGCTCGTTGTCTCGAGCTTATTACATAATAAGGGAGAAGTAGGGTAGTTCCACTTTTATGGCTTAACGAGATGGGCTTCAATGTCTTGAGTAAGGCCAACCATTAAGTCAATATACAACTCAGGATGAGGAGAATCATCCCTCAGTTTCTCATAGATCAAAGTCAGTCTAGCCTTGCTTCCCCTACCATCTGGAATGAAAGTATATGTTCCTTGTATGCTCTTGTAGTTGTCAAAAACATGCCCTTCTACACCCACTAGGGTTGTGGAATAGTTCGCATCATCAAACGCAACTTTCTCCTTGAAGACTTCTGCCTTTCCCCCTAATTTTCCAGCAACATAACTCATTATTATATTAATACGGCCATTAAAATGATTATTAATCTAGTTTAAGAACTGAAAAGAAAATAGGTAATGAACAGAGAATCTTACCCACAGTATCATTCCAGATCCTGATAGAACCATGCTTTTCCCAATCGCCCTCATGAACTTTCACATTCTGAATCCACCCAGGAGAAGCAGTTGGAACGTGAGAGCAATGGGCTTTGAACATTTTGTAGAACTTTTCAGGAGATTCTTTCAATGGTATTTCAGTCTCCAGTTTGTAGACTAAACCAGCCATTTCTTCTTCCTTTCTAGGTTTTGTAATTTGCAGAAGAGAGTCGAAGCTGATTGTTTGAATAAATGGTAGTTCTTTGACCATTGCTATTTATAGACCTCCCATGGCCAAATGTATGATTATTTCTCCAAATAAATAAATCAGGCTCAGTATATATTAATCTACGCGTTTCTCATGCATCAATTTTCAATTACAACCACATTAGTTTAATGTTTATTATACCTGCAACTAATTAGAGTTACAGTAACTAAGCATTCTTTGAATTCTTTGAAATCAAAGATTCTGAATCAAAATTTAATTAGCATTGTTAAGTGCTTACAAACTTTGTTACGGCCAACATCATATTATACTTCTTTTTTCGTGTTCACTCTCCGTCTTCTTCCATGGTTTGGATGAGTACAAAGTTCTCTCTCTTACATAATATTTTTATTTTATTTTAACTATAAATTTTTATTGATTTTAGGCACATACAATATTATTTTTTGGCAACTATCATTTCAAGAAAAATACATATAATTTAAAAAATGGGAAGTTGCCAATCAAACTTGTATTTTAGGGATGGAATTTTTTCTACATTCAAATTGTTCGAATATTGTAATTATAAATATTGACTTTGATGCTTTTTATAATTCAAAGCTAGGGTTTTATGCTAGAAAATATAAGCATTTTAAACGATTCATACAAACAATCCTTTCATCCCACTAACTATATTGATTTAACCATTTCATCTATAATATGCGAAATTTAGACAATAATATCAACATTGGTCTATGATATGATTAAAAGTTTTTGGTGAAGATCTTGACGTTGATTCTTTTATCCCCTTAAACCTTTTCTTTAATTGTCTCTTCGATGATCCAAAAACCGGAGTATAGTTTTTCTTTAATTTCAGAGATTATCACGTAATTAGAGAGTTAGAGTATTCTGTAATTTTCTTTAGATGATGAAGAAGACAACCTTCCAAAAGACAACTCTCCATACATGTCCTTTCAATCATGTCTTTTCATTCATATCTCTTCAACTATACTTTATATACTTTTAATAAGGTTAAGAAGAGGGAATTAAAACTCAATTAACTTAATGTCTTTTATGCTTAACAACCATCATATTAAGCACTTTAATATTAAGCTAATGTTACTTTAATTAATATGGACCACATTACTAGATTATTGTTAAATAATCTAACAATCTCTCACTTCAGCCATGTTATATTCTTTAATATCAATCAATATGCAGTTATTACTTTCAGCTGCCTCAGCTATTACTTTTCAGCTAATAGAACTTGAATTCACAACCAATTACAATAGTGAACTATAATGTGAATTTATCAAGTTCTCTTTTCATAATGAATTGTATAAGCGGATCATGGCAAGCACATGTGAATTATGTCAACATTATGCTTTCCATGTATCACAGATTATTCCAATTCATTAATTCTGTAATTGAGGAACACTTTAAACCTTTCAACTTTAACTTTGCATAAAGTTTCACATATTATTCATAATCAATAATTGTATACACCATAATATGAATAATAAACAACCATACAAAAATAATATCTTTCATTGAATTCAAAGGTGTTATAAGTTACAAGTTGTACATTCATAATCACATAAACAATAACTTGTCACCTAAACCCATCTTTACAACATGTTCTTTAAAGGCTTTGGGTGGTAATCCTTTCGTCAATGGATCTGCTATCATTAAACTTGTACTTATATGATCAATGCACACCTTTTGTTTTTGTATCTCTTCTTTGACTGCCAAGTACTTTAGATTCATATGTTTTGATCCTTTCGAGTACTTGTCATTCTTTGAGAAGAATACAAATGCGGAATTATGACAGAAAATTTTCAACGGTCTATCTATACTTTCGACCATACTTAGATCCTGAATTAAGTTTCGCAACCACAATACTTGAATTGTAGCCTCAAAACACGCTACAAATTCTGCCTCCATAGTAGAAGTGGCAATTGTAGACTGCTTTCCACTTTTCCATGACACGGCTCCTCCAGCTAATAGGAACACGTAACCGAATGTAAATTTCCTTAAGTCTACACAACCGACATAATCTGAATCCGAATATCCAATCACCTCAAGATAACTCGATTTTCTATAAGTCAGCATGTATTCCTTCGTTCCTTGCAAGTACATAAGTACTTTCTTCGTAGCTTTCTAGTGATCCAATCCTGGATTACTTTGATATTTGCCCAACATCCCTACTGCAAAACTTATATCCGGCTGAGTACATGTTTGGGTATAGATTAAGCTTCCTACAGCTGATGCATATGGAATAAGTTTCATTTTCTTACGTTCCAAATCATTTTTCGGACATGCATTTGACTGAACTTGTCCCCTTTCTGAATTGGAGCAACACCAGCGGAATACTTATCCATTCTGAATCTCTCAAGAATTTTATCGATATATCCTTTCTGAGACAATCCGAGCAAACTTTGTTGTCTATCACGGAATATTTCTATTCCAATTACATAAGATGTCTCACCCATATCTTTCATTTCAAAATTCTTTGAGAGAAAATCTTTTACATCATGTAACATTCCTTTATTGTTCACAACAAGAAGAATATCGTCAACACACAACACTATGATACAAAACTTACTCTCACTAACCTTCATATAGATACACCGATCAACGGTGTTCTCTATAAAACTGTACGACGTAATGATATCGTTAAACTTAATGTACCATTGTCTGGAAGCTTGTTTTAATCCATAAATTGACTTCTTCAATTTACATACCAACTTTTCATTTCCATGAAATGAAAATCCTTCAAGTTGATCCATGTACACTTCTTCCTCTAAGTCACCATTAAGAAAGGTGGTCTTTATGTCCATTTGGTGAAGCTCCAAATCATAATGAGCCACCAAAGCCATAACTATCCTTAAAGAATCCTTCTTTGAAACCGGAGAGAAGGTCTCTTTATAGTCAATGCCATCTTTCTGAGTGTAACCTTTGGCGACAAGTCTGGTCTTATACCTTTCGATGTTAGCTTTCGAATCACATTTGGTTTTGAAAATTCATTTACAACCAACGCGTTTCTTTCCTTTAGGTAACTCTACAAGTTCCCAAACTTTTTTGTCATCCATAGATTTCAACTCTTCCTTCATAGCATTAAACCACTTTTCGGAATTAGTACATTCCATGGCTTGACTGAATGAGTTTGGATCTTTATCATTACTCAAGTCACATTCCTCTTCAAGTGAATAAATCACATAGTTATCAGAAATTGCTGGTCTTTTGTGTCTTACAAACCTTCGCAATTTTGTTTCTTGTGATTGATCACTTATGACTTGATCATCATTAATATGTTCATCATTGATACGTTCACCTTGCATGGTTTGAATATTCATTTGTTGTTCCAGTATGTTGTTAGATTGTGATACAACAAAAGGAACAACAACTTGATGAGCACCCGATTCTCTTGAACATTCACATTTCGTGTATCATCACTCCCACTGAACTTTCCATGCTTAATGAAACGAGCATTTCCAGACTGAACAATCCTTGTACTATGCTTTCAGATAGCCAATGAAGAAACCACTAATGGTTCTTGTATCGAGCTTCTTTTCATGTAGGTTATATATCCTAACCTCTGCTGGACAACCCCAAACATGGATATGTCTCAAACTAGGTTTTCTTTCTGTCCACAGTTCATAAGGTGTCTTAGGAACTACCTTACTAGGAATCCTATTGAGCAGATATGCAGCGGTTTTTAAACCGTGCATCCACAACGATAAAGGTACATTACTGCTATTCATCATACTCCTAACCATTTTGATAAGAGTACAATTCTGCCTTTCAGCTACACCATTTTGTTGTGGCGTACCCAGCATTGTATACTGTGCACAAATGCCTCGACTTTCGAGAAACCTTGCAAATGGAATTTTGTTTTGTCCACTTTCATCGAATTTTCCATCTCACCACCTCTATCCGATCTCACCACCTTTACTTTTCCATCTAGCTGTCTTTCCACCTCATTGATGAACACTTCTATAACGTTCATCGCTTGAGATTTTTCATGCAATCGATACAAATATCCATAACGTGAAAAATCATCTATAAAGGTGATAAAGTACTTTTCGTCATTCCATGAAGGAATGTTGAATGGACCACAAATGTTGGTATGTACCAATTCTAAAAGTTTTCTACTTTTTGTGGCATGATACTTTGATGTGTGTTTAGTTTGCTTTCCTTTAATGCAATCTATACACACGTCTCAGTTATCAAAATCTAACTGAGGTAAAGTATTAATTTTTATTAACCTCATCATCCGTTCTTTAGATATGTGACCTAGACGTTTATGCCATAAGAAAGCAGAACTTTCATTTGTTGCACCGCATTTTAATCCAATCACATGATCAACGTTAAACAGAGATTCTATAAATTAAACATCAAGATTGAAACAATACAAATTATCTTTCATAATACCAGAACCATAATAGTATTCATGTTTGTACATAGAAAATACACCATCACCAATCTTAATATTAAAATCTTTACAATCCAACTTAGCAACAAAAATTAAATTCCTAACACACTTAGGAACATAAAGACACTCTTTTATATCCAAGTGGTATCCGGTATCCAGGATCAATTTATACGTCCCAATTCCATTTATTTGTGTCTTCATTCTGTTTCCCATATACATAAACTTTTCAGTCCCGTTTATGGGTTGGATCGAAAGAAATCCTTGCGTAACATGAGACACATGAGTAGTAGCACCAGAATCCAACCACCAAGTATTATTAGGTATTTCTATGATATTTGATTCAAAACATACTGAAACAAATAGTGTACCTTTCTTTTCGAACCAAGCCTTCCTTTTCAGACAATCCATTTTTATGTGTCCAGCTTTGTTACAGAAGAAGCACTTAAGCTCTTTACGGATTTGACCATCATTTGTTTTTAATTGGCCTTTTTCCTTCCGCTTGTTCTTTTTACTTGGCTTTCCTTTGCTACTATTGGCATCCTTCTGAAACGTCAAATATACGGCATGGTCTTTCAGCTTCTTCAACCTCCCTTCTTCTTGAATCAGCATGGCCTTTATTTCTTGAAAGTTTCACTTTTTCTTAATGGTGTTATAGTTCACCTAGAACTGGCCAAACTCAAGAGGAAGTGAGTTGATGATGAATTGAACCAAAAATGATTCACTTACATCATACCCAACGTTTTCAGCTTTGCCTCCAAATTGGCCATGCTTGTTACGTGATCATGAATGGGTTGAGACCATTCAAATTTCTTGGTCGTCAACTCACTCATCAAGCTCCTACAACAGACTTATCCGAAATATCTAATTGGGAATATGCCTTTGTTTTCGACATGAATTCCTTAGCATCATTTACCTTTGGCATTGATGGCTTAACGTTTTCACCCATCGTCATCTTCATGAAGCTCAAACACAGCCTGTTAGACCGCTCCCAAGTCTCATTATAAGACTTGTCAGCTTTCGTACTGATTTTAGTAATAACTGGTGGTCTATCACAAACTAATGCTAAGTCCAAATCCAACACACCCAGTTGAAACTGGATTTGTTCAAACCAGTCAGCATAGTTTAGACCATTGAACTTAATAGAAGCATTACCAGAAGCAAATAGATTAACAGAAGCTGCAAAATACCATACATACTCTACATTAATGTTTTGAGCAACCTAAACCAGATTCAGATAAACATAAACTAATTTCTTTAAGTTCACTTTTGGGTAATCTTTAAAAAAATAAACAATTCATGATGTTATAATCTTTAATTGACTTATAAACATACTTAACACAATATGTTTAACATCTTTGGATATTTAAACATATCAATTAAATATGCAAACATATTACTTTAATATTATTAATTATAAACATTGGTTCACCTTTGGGTAACCTACTAGTTTATAATTAATAATTACATTTCAATAATATCATAACAATTAAATTAACAAAATGCACAATTTAATATTGATCCTTTCAAACTAGGACATTTTGGCGACTACTGAGTTTCTATACAACAATATTTTAATTGAGTAAACTTTCATTTAATAACCTATAATTAAATGTTTCCTTTCATGCTTTTCGGACGACTATCGGACGGGGGGATTATCGTCCGAAAACTAATAGTATCGTCCGAAAACACATCACATTTTTGTACAGATTCAAACCAAGAACGTCCGCAGTCGTCCGCCGCGTTCGCAGCCTCATCCAAAATCGTATGAAAATTTGTATAGATTCAAAACGATAGCATGCACTGCATCCACTTCGTCCTTTGATCATCCGAAAACGTATGAATCTATTACAGATTCAAAACGAAGTCGTCCACTGCGTCCTTACAGCGTCCACATCGTCCGAAATCGCATGAAAAATATTACAGATTCAAAACGAAAACGTCTGCTTTGTCCTGTTATCGTCCGAAAACATCCAACAACGATTTTAACATGAATCTGAGGCGTCCGACATCCTTACATGTTGTCCAAATCCTTGAATCATGTGTCCGCATGAAGAACAATCAACACAAAAAATTCTAAAACAATTTTCTCCAGATTTCATCTATATTTTTCCATCCATAACTTGTACAAAATTAAACATTCATTTCATGCATATAACTTTTCATGAAATCTAACTTATCCATTTTCATGGTAAATCAATACGTTTAGTTAACCGTACTCTAATACCAATTGTAAGCATTTTAAACGATTCATACAAACAATCATTTCGTCTCATTAACTATATTGATTTAACCATTTCATCTATAATATGCGAAATTTAGACAATAATACCAACTTTGGTCCATGATATGATTAAAAGCTTTTAGTGAAGATCTTGACGTTGATTCTTTTATCGCCTTAAACCTTTTCTTTAATTGTTTCTTCGATGATCCAGAAACCGAAGTATAGTTTTTCTTTAATTTCAGAGATTATCATGTAATTAGAGAGTTAGAGTATTCTTTAATTTTCTCTAGATGATGAAGAAGACAACCTTCCAAAAGACAACTCTCCATACATGTCCTTTCAATCATGTCTTTTCATTCAAAACTCATCAACTATACTTTATATACTTTTAATAAGGTTAAGAAGAGAGAATTAAAACTCAATTAACTTAATGTCTTTTATACTTAACAACCATCACATTAAGCACTTTAATATTAAGATAATGTTACTTTAATTAACATGGACCACATTACTAGATTATTGTTAAATAATCTAACTGATAATTGATTGGTCCGGAGGAAGACAAGTGGTAATGCCCAAGTTCTTATCCAAGAGCCATCCGTGGGCAAATTATCTCACTATTAAATTTTCAAGTAGTTGCACGTATAATTAATAAATAAGTGACACGTAATTGCCAATATAAAATTAGAATTATATTATAATTGTCATATCAGCAATATCATATGTCAAGTGTTCCATTAACTATCAAATTAGACCACGTAAATGTTCTCGAAATCCAAACATTTTTCATTGAATCCCAAGCACGGACACATGTTTGACCTTCCTTTAATTAATTTGAATTTCAAATAAAAAAAACAATTGGTTTAGTTTCACGAGTAAAAAAAAAAGAAGATAAACTAAAGAATACACGGATTTCTATGTATTGATTGTAGGATACCGTGGGCTACCAGTTTCCACCAATTGGTTCAGTTTCCACATGCACTTGGTCAACTCTTGTGTAGTTAATAAAAAAATGTTAAACAATAAAAAGAAAAAAAATACAAAGTATGGGTTTAGTCATAATATTTTCATGATTCTCAATTAATCAAAACTAAATAAATATATACATAACATATGTATATAGAGATGTACCAAGAAATAGAAAATCATTGAGGTCCAGTTGAACGATGTAGCACGGGTAATATTTTTTTAAAAGTAACTCTATAATTTTAGTAGTAAAATAAAATGGTGTGACAGAAATGAGAGGAAAAGCCAAATTTATACAAAAAATAAGCAAAAATCATCAATAATCCACCAAATGATGAAGATTTTTGGGCCTTGGAACATTTTAGAGGGTGACAAACGAGCATCTAATTTGGCAAACAAAATGGGTTTCTATATTCAAAAGATATCAATCTTTCCAGCAACCCTAAAAACTTTATTTAGAAAAAGACAGCTAAACATCTTGAGGACAAACTAGTAAGAGATCACAAAGACCGAGATATGACTTGGCCCGAAAATAAACAATCCAACTCTTTTTAAAACTTAATTACATTAAAGATGTGTTTGTTTGTTGTTAACTAGAGTAATGAAAAAATTATATGTGTCATATCTCTTAGCACTAAATCCAAAATCTGATCAGAATCATTTATTGCTTTTGAAATTGCCGAGTATCACCGCTATTACTATATTATTGATGACATAATGTACTCAAAATCTGTGAGTGGCTCTATTTTCATTGAGATTTTCTCATTGACAGTAGAAACTTATTTTATAGTAGAAGGTTTTGTATTCATGGTATGCTCCGACATTCTTTTAAAAATGTTTACGCTAAATGCAAAACTCTATTCTTATTGAGTTTAGTTGATTTGCCCCAATCGACTCTTGTCACGACTCGGAGGCAGGCCTAATAGAAATATCAGGTTGAACAACCAGATCCCTAGAGAGGACTCAATCGCTTAGGACAAGGCTAGGTTATCAACGGAAGATTTCACATAAAATTAAAAATTAAAAATTAAAAAAATTTAAAAAAAAAACCCAAAACCCAAAACAGATGGAATAAAGTCTATAGAGTGATCAACAAAAAGTACAAAAAGCATAATAATAAATAAGGAGAAAATATTGTGTAGGAAATGCATAATAATAAAGTCTTCCGCTATTTCATTGGACATTTAAAGTTATGGGTTGAGCAACTTAGTTTATTCTCAGGTCAGGTTATTTTTCATTTTGTCTCGATTTTCTTGCAGTACGTGACAAGTTAAATATATTTTGAAATTATACTTAGTAGCTCATCTCAAATTTTTAATTCATTATAAGTTTTCATCATGCATAACATTATATGTTCTAGAAATAATTGTTTAAACTCTTTGATGATGTATACAAATTAATAGACAAATAAATTATGACATATTGTCTTTGGGGTCTGTCGAGGATGTATGGATGTATGTTGTATGTATGTGCACGGCATTCTAGTGCCTCATGGAGGAGGTTGTAGGACATATATATCCACGAACATCAACCAAGGCATTTAAAAACTCCAAAAAGTTCAAGGATTAAAAAAGTTCAAGCTCATTGTCAATTATGGGAGCACTACGTTATCAAATAGATTGACAACTTATCAGCTAATTTGTCTTCTACGTGAACTAAGGAGGAAAAGACAAATCAAATTGTAGAGTTAAACTCTCATTCTTACTTACCTTATTATAAGTTTTAAATTATTAATATCAACTCAAATTGTTTCAATCATGACATTATTACATGAAGAGTACCATAAAATAGCAGAAGATACACCATAATCACATATATTTCCACACAAACATTGTGCATACAAACATTACAAGCAAATTAAGCTGTTGAACAACAAAGTACGATTAAATGAGAAGAAGAGAGGTACATTGACCTCGAGCTTATTGCATAATAAGGGAGAAGAAGGGTTTTTATGGCTTAAGAAGATGGGCTTCAATGTCTTGAGTAAGGCCAACCATTAAGTCAAAATACAACTCGGGATGAGGAGAATCATCCCTCAGTTTCTCATAGATCAAAGTCAGTCTAGCCTTGCATCCACTTCCATCTGGAATGAAATGATATGTTCCTTGAATGCTCTTGAAGGTTTCCAAAGCATGCCCTTCTACAGCCACTAGGGTTGTGGAATAGTTCTCATCGTCAAACGCAACTTTCTCCTTCGTGACTTCTGCCTTTCCCCCTAATTTTCCAGCAACATAACTCATTATTATATTAATACGGCCATAAAAATGATTATAAATCTAGTTTAAGAACTGAAAAGAAAATAGATAATGAACAGAAAATCTTACCCACAGTATAATTCCAGATCCTGATGGAACCATGGCTTTCCCAATCGCCCTCATGGACCTTCACATCCTGAATCCACCCTGGAGAAGCAGTTGGAACGTGATAGCAATGGGCTTTGAACATTTTGTAGAACTTTTCAGGAGATTCTTTCAATGATATTTCAGTCTCCAACTTGTAGACTAAACCAGCCATTTCTTCTTGCTTCCTAGGTTTTCTAATTTGCAGAAGAGAGTTGTAGCAGATTGTTTGGATAAATGGTAGTTCTTTGGCCATGGCCATTTATAGACCTCCCATGGCAAAATGTATGATTATTTCCCCAAATAAATAAATCAGGCTCATAATTATATTAATCTACACATTTCTCATCCATCCATTTTAAATTACAACCACATTAGTTTAATATTTGATTATACCTGCAATTAATTAGGGTTGGAGTAACGAAGAATTCTTTGAATTCAAAATCTCCTAAATGAACAAGTTGAGTTGTGTTAGATTATTTTATCAATTTATTGTGGTCCATGTTAATTAATTAAAGTGACATTGATTTAATACTAATGTGCTTAATGTGATGGTTATTGAGCTTCAAAGACATCAAGTTAATTAGGTTTTAATTTCCTATCCTTAACCTTATTAAAGTGTATAAAGTATAGTTGAAGAAGTCTGAATGATGAAACATGAATGAAAAGACATGATTAAAATGGTATATATGGAAGGATACCTTGTAAGGTTATCTTCTTCATCAACAAGAAAAAATTACTGCAATCTCTCTCACACACAACAAGAAAAATTACAAGAAGCTATACTTAGTTTCTACATCATTCAAGAGACAATTGAAGAGAAATGAATTAAGGTGATAAAAGATTGATATCATTAGCAACTAATAAAAGCTTTCATCATGGATCAATGTTAGTATTCAAAATATTTCTTTGTCTGAAACTACTGCAAATGAAATGGTTGAATCAACAACGTTAAATATAAGAAAAAAAGATTATTAGAAATATTCTATCAATTGGTATCAGAGCAAGGTATTATAAATTCTTATTAAATCTCCATAATCATAAAATAATATACCCTACCAAATGATCGTTCCAATAATTATTAAATACTTGGAATGACATCCTTAATCATTTTAAAATTCACCCAAAATGAATTTCAATTGTTACACTTTTGGTCAGTCGAACAACAAGCCAAGTCAGGAAAATCTTGATATCGTGAATGCCCGCGTTGAGGGGTGACAACATTCCCGTCAAAAAACTGTTGAGTTATGGAGTCTAATTTGTTGATTAGGGTATTTTGGTATTTTCACCTTGTTTTCATAACCCTATTTCTTTAGGTATATAAAGATGTAATTAGGGTTTTAGAGGTAGTGTTGAGAGACAAAGAGAGAAACAGTGAGGGTGAGGCAAAACCAAGAAACAATTTCTGTAACTCTGTTCTTTGATCATAGTGAAATCTGTTGGCGGCCAGTGGACGTAACTCTCAAACTGAGAGTGAACCACTATAAACTGTGTGTTCTCTATTTTCTGTTTTTCTCGATCAATCGTTTCGATACAAGTCGGATTAGAGCGTCTAATTTCAACACCCTCTAATCCCAACAACTGGTATCAGAGCTTCAGGTTGAAGTGGTTTCGATAATCAGGGATTGATTTGTCGAAAGTATCGAACGTAGTTAGGGTTTACAATTTTTTGTAAAAAAAATTGTAAATTTGAAAAAAGGAAAATTGGAGCTGCCCGGATCTGCCTGCCTGCCCGAAGCCCTAGAGAAGTTCATTGTTTTCCAGCAGGAAGAAACAGCGAAGAAGCCGCCGTTGAAGACAGAACAGACCGCCCGTCGCGCTACCGTCGTCGATCCAGATCTGAGAGAGGAGCGACGCCGATTGTCCCTCCCGCGCCCCCGTCCGTCGCACGACGCCCAGCCTTCGCACGCGAAGAACAGAATCGCGAAGAAAAGGGGCGAGAAATCCAGAAGCCTCCAGTCGAAGTCATCAGCCGTCGATCTGTCACCGCCAGAGGTCACGTGTTACGTTCGCAGCCGTCGGTCAGTCCGCTGCGCTGTCGTCCGTCGCCTAAGAGCAGAGACCCATCGCCGGGTGCCGCAAACACCGGTTTCTGCAGAGTCATTCAACAGGTTGAAGAATTGGATATAAAAAAACTCAATTTTTGATTTTATCTGAATTGGTTGAAATTTCAGAATTATTGAGTTGGATATTAGGGCAAAATTTTTTTGGGATTTGGCTGTCAAAATTTTGAGGCCGATATTCTGGGTATTGATAAAATGACAGGTGAAGACAGTACATACGGTATTAGTAAATTTGATGGGAATGATTATGCTTTCTAGAGAATGCAGATTGAAGATTATTTGTATGGAAAGAAGCTTCATATTCCGTTGAGTGAGAAACCGGAAAAAATGGAAGATGCTGAATGGAATCTTCTTGATAGACAGGTTTTGGGAGTCATCCGATTGACGCTAACCAAAAGCGTTGCTCACAACGTTGCAAAGGAAAAGACCACCGCAGGATTAATGAAAGCGTTATCTGATATGTATGAGAAACCGTCTGCAAATAATAAGGTGCATCTGATGAAGAAATTGTTCAATCTGAAAATGGCTGAAGGCACTTCTGTAGCAGCTCATCTGAACGAATTTAATACAGTGGCAAATCAGTTGAATTCTGTAGAGATCGACTTTGGGGATGAGGTACGTGCCCTAATTTTACTGGCATCTTTACCAAATAGTTGGGAGCCTATGAGAGCAGCAGTCAGTAATTCAATTGGAAGCTCAAAGTTAGTATTTACTGATGTGAGAGATCGAATTCTAGTCGAGGAAGTTCGAAGAATTGATTCTGGTGAAACATCGACGAGCTCAGCATTGAATGTGGAAAACAGAGGGCGAACTAGTAACAGAAATTCTAATCGGGGCAGAAGCAAATCAAAGTCGAGAAATGGAAGGGGTCAATCTAAATCTGGGAGAAAATTTGAATGCTGGAATTGTGGCAAGCAGGGTCACATCAAAAGGGACTGCAAAGCACCGAAGAAGAACAGTATTGACAAAAGTGATGGAGCAAATGCAGCAACTGAGGAAAACACAGATGCGTTGATTCTTTCAGTCGATAGCCCAATAGACTCATGGGTTTTGGACTCGGGAGCATCTTTTCATACCACGGCACACAAAGAATTACTTGAAAATTATGTAGCTGGAAATCATGGGAAAGTCTATCTTGTAGATGGTGAGCCACTGGTTATTGTTGGCATCGGGGACATAAAATTAAAGACAACAAACGGGTCAGTTTGGAGTATCAGTAAAGTGAGACATGTTCTGGGGTTGATGCAAAACTTGATATCAGTGGGACAGCTTGATAGTGAGGGTTACCACGTCACTTTCGGGACCAATGTTTGGAAGGTAACTAAGGGAGCAATGGTCGTTGCTCGAGGTCAGAAAACAGGAACCCTATACATGACATCTACATGCAGAGATATGATTGCAAGTGTTGACAGTCAAAGCAACAAAGATTTATGGCATTGCAGGTTGGGCCATATGAGCGAGAAAGGAATGAAAATTCTTGTCAAGGGTGGTCAAATTCTAGAGTTAAAGTTTGTTGAGCATCAGTTATGTGAGAGCTGTATTCTTGGCAAGCAGAAGCGTGTCAGTTTCCTAAAGGTTGGGAAAGAGCCAAAGAAGAAGAGACTTGAATTAGTGCACACCGACGTGTGGGGACCCGCAGAAGTTTCTTCTATTGGTGGATCAGTCTATTATGTGACTTTCATAGATGATTTAACAAGAAAGGTATGGGTCTATATTTTGAAGAAAAAATCTGATGTTTTCAGTGTTCAAAAAGGGGAAGGCCCTGGTGGAAAATGAAACGAACCTGAAGGTGAAATGTCTAAGATCTGACAATGGAGTTGAGTATATAGATGCAAATTTTAAAGAATATTGTGCTGTAAATGGAATCAAGATGGTGAAGACTATTCCTCGAACGCCTCAAGAAAATGGAGTAGCTGAGAGGATGAACAGAACGTTGAATGAGCGTGCAAGGAGCATGAAATTGCATGCCGGATTACCTAAAACGTTTTGGGCAGAAGCAGTCAGCACAGCAGCATTCTTGATCAATAGAGGACCCTCCGTACCTTTGAATTTTAAACTTCCAGAAGAAGCTTGGAGCCGAAAAAAGGTAGATTTTTCATTCATGAAAGTATTTGGCTGTTTATCTTATATTCATGTGGATGATTCGAATAGAAGCAAACTTGATCTGAAATCTCAGAAGTGTTTTTTCATTGGCTATGGTGACTCCGAGATTGGTTATCGTTTCTGGGATAATCAAATCAGAAGATCATACGTAGTAGGAATATCATCTTCAACGAAAAGGTTCTCTACAAAGATGAAGTTGGTAACACTTCAGATAGTAGGAGTTTAGTATTGAAAGAGTCTACTGTGGTCAACTTCAGAGATTTTTCAAGAGAAGATACTCCGACTAGAAAAGAATATCAGAGTATTATTGAAGAAGAAGTTGATGAGAATACAGCTCTAGAAGAAAATTTGCAAATGCCGATTATAGAACCAAGACGATCATCCAGAACTAGCAAAGCAACTCAGAGATGGTCCCCGTCTCTAAATTATATTTTGCTTACTGACAGAGGTGAACCAGGATGTTATGAGGAAGTCAAACAGTAAGATGATTTGATTGAGTGGGAGGCAGCCATGAAAGATGAAATGGACTCACTGAAGTCAAATGAAACCTGGAAATTGACTAAGTTGCCGAAGGGAAAGAAAGCACTTCATAACAAGTGGGTTTACCGGATTAAAGAAGAACCTGATGGAAGCAAGAGATTTAAAGCTAGATTAGTTGTCAAAGGTTTTCAGCAGAAAGAAGGCATTGGCTACACTGAGATCTTCTCACCAGTGGTGAAACTGACGATGATCAGAACTGTTTTGAGTTTGGTTGTGAAAGAAGATCTTCATTTGCGGCAAATGGACGTGAAAACTGCTTTCCTTCACGGCAGTTTAGATGAAGAAATCTACATGCGTCAACCACAAGGTTTTGAGGTGAAGGGGAAAGAGGAGTTTGTGTGTAAACTTCTTAAAAGTTTGTACGGTTTGAAACAGGCTCCAAGACAGTGGTACAAGAGATTTGACAGCTTCATGAACAGTACGAACTTCGTGAGATGTGAAGCCGATCACTGCTGCTACATTAAAAGGTTTGATAATTCCTACATTATACTGCTCCTTTATGTTGATGATATGTTAATCGCTGGAGCAAGCTTAACTGAGATTGACAAGCTGAAGAGGGAGTTATCTAAAGAATTTGCTATGAAGGATTTGGGTGCTGCAAAACAAATTCTTGGGATGAGAATATTCAGGGATAGAGGTGTTCTCAAACTTTCTCAAGAAGACTATGTGAATAAAGTTCTTAGCAGGTTCAATGCAGAATGTGAAACCAGTTACCACACTTTTGGCTAGTCACTTCAAACTATCTAAAGATCAATCACCGTCGACCGAGGAAGAGAGGAGCTACACGACCAAAGTTCCATATGCCTCTGCTGTTGGTAGTCTTATGTATGCGATAGTTTGTACACGGCCAGATATTACACATGCAGTGGGAGTTGTCAGCAGGTATATGAGTAATCCAGGAAAACAGCATTGGGAAGCAGTAAAGTGGATCTTGCGATACTTGAAGGGAAGTTCAGGGTTTGCTTTATGTTTTCAGAAGTCATATTCTGGTTTGGATGGATATGTTGATGTTGATAACGGTGGTGATATTAATAGCAGTAAAAGTAGAACTGGGTATGTTTACACTTTTGGTGGTACCGCAATCAGTTGGGTCTCGAGGCTTTAAGATATAGTTGCTCTCTCTAGTTGTGAAGCAGAGTACATTGCAGTGACAGAAGCCGCGAAGGAGATGATGTGGTTACAGCCTTTTCTGCGAGAATTAGGCCAAAAATACGATGGGAGTAAATTGCATTGTGATAGCCAGAGTGCCATCCTTTTGGCAAAGAACCCAGTTTATCATGGCAAGACAAAGCACATACAGGTACGCTATCATTTTATCAGATCCATTTTAGAAGATGGTGTGTTGGCACTTGAGAAGATATCAGGGAGTGGAAATCCAGCTGACATGTTGACGAAAGCTGTGACTAGTGAGAAGCTGAAGTTGTGCGCAACTTCAGTTGGACTTCTTGGATGAGATATGTGCATGATGCCGCTGCAGATGGAGAGATGATGTGATTAGTCTCCAAGTGGGAGATTGTTGAGTTATGGAGTCTAATTTGTTGATTAGGGTATTTTGGTATTTTCACCTTGTTTTCATAACTCTATTTCTTTAGGTATATAAAGATGTAATTAGGGTTTTGGAGGTAGTGTTGAGAGACAGAGAGAGAAACAGTGAGGGTGAGGCAAAACCAAGAAACAATTTATGTAACTCTATTATTTGATCATAGTGAAATCTGTTGGCGGCCAGTGGAGGTAGCTCTCAAACTGAGAGTGAACCACTATAAACTGTGTGTTCTCTATTTTCTGTTTTTCTCGATCAATCGTTTCGATACAAGTCGGATTAGAGCGTCTAATTTCAACACCCTCTAATCCCAACAAAAACGACGATGTCAAGTCTGCGATCAAGCCTTGTGAACGAGTTGTCACTCTGTCCTTGTGGTCCGCAGACCGAACTAGATAGTTGTATCGATCCAACTCTTAATGGGTTGCAATCTAATTTCTGTTTTGGGATAGAAGTTTAATGTTTTTCAACCTAGTTAATTTTAATTTTATTTTTAAATAATAATTAAAAAATTTTAAGTATAAAATATGATCAAAAAATTAATATCTTTTTTTATAGGTACCCGATTACATTCTTAAATCCATGGACTGTTGGATTTAAATCATTGGGCTTTAAATCGGTGGTAGCCACTTTGAGGTAAGGATTTATTTTATACACTACATTTACATAATTTTTATAAAATAATTATTTTGAGACGTGTTTCATATAAAAATAACGTGTCAATTTTAAAATTGTCAAATTTTTATATTATATTTTATTTTCATTGTACACGTTTAAATTAAGTATGCATATTATATTTCTTGATCAACTCAATCGGGTGAATCAAGTTTGATCGATTTGATTTGGAGTATGTTTTATTTTATGCACATTCAACTGTATGAAAATGTGTTTGTTGTTGTTAACTGCAGTAATGAGATAGTTGTATGTGTCGTGTCCCTGGGTGCAAAACCCTAGACCTGGTCAGGATATTTTATGTGGTTTTTTGCAATCGTCGAGCATCGCTTTTATTTAGTTGTATGTTTATGGCATAGTATGGCCGGAGTCTGTGAGTGGCTCCATTTTCACTGTCATTTTTAATTAGTGCAACAAGGGTCTATTTTAATTACGTACGACATATTAGTGGATGATTTTAAACACATGCCATTTTGTATACATTTATCTAAAATGAATTTATAAAATGTGATTTTAAATTCATGAATGCTTAAACAATTTTTTTTAATTAAAATTATCAAATCCGTATTAAGTTTAGTCAACTCACTCTAATGACACCTTTCAGGATTTTAACAACCAAACTTCTAGTTGCCAAGTTATGATTTAGACTCGGCAATTATTTTATTTTATTTTTGCACTATAATAATTTATTCTTGAGAGACAATTCTGTGATGTATACATTATTTGATAACTGTAATCCTATAGTTAATTTTCATACAGTTAATTCATTTTAAATTATATTAATTGCTATCTGATATCACTCGTTAGACCTGTTAAACTCGTGTTATCTGGCCCTAGTTTTTAATTAATAAATTTTAGTCTTCCGCCAGTAATAAATAAAACTAAAATTGAAATTGGGTCAAACGATTGGGTTCTTTGGGCCTGGTCATTCCTCATTCTGTCTCGGGTCTCTTGCAGGTCGTGACAAAAGCTGTAGATCAGACCAGTTAGGTCGTGGTCCATGGCCTATTTTTGCTCAAATTTTGGGTATTTTCTACCCAATTAATTTTGGATTATTTTTAAGTTAAGATTGAGGATTTTAATGTATTAAAATTTAACCCAAAAATTTGGTGACTTTATTTTTCGGATAGGTACCCAAAAAATTATTTAAATCACAGACTCTAAAATTGGATTTTTTTTGTTTTTGGATAATTGGGCTTGTGTCAATGATAAGTCTGCTTCAAGGTGGAGATTTACTTTTATGCACAATATTGCATAAATTTTTCTAAAAAATATAATATTTTGATATATATCTCATATGAAATGATGTGTTCAATTTATCGCTCATCGAATTTTTAAAGTATATGTAGTTTTTTCATTGTGTATTTAATTAAAACATGAATACAAAATTTATTGGATCAACTTGGTAATGTGAACTGAGTTAAATCGACCCATTTGGGGTCTGTTTTACTTTATACTCATTCGACTGTGGAAGGATGTGTTTGTTTGTTGTTAACTAGAGTAATGGAATAGTTGTATGTGTCGTGTTCCTAGCCGCAAAATCCTAGACCTGATCAAGTTCTTATATGGCTTTCATGATCACTAAGCATCATTTTTAATATGTGATATGTCTATGGCATGGTGTGTCAAAAGCCAAATGACTCTATTTTCAGTGGGATTTTATTTTGGTACAACAAGAGTCTATTTTAATTATATACCATATTATAGTGAATTGTTTTAAACACGTGCGCTTCTGTACAAAATTTTATAAAAATGAATTTATAAAAAACAAGTTTTAAGAACATGCATATTTAATCATTGTTCTAAATAAATCCTTTATGTGAACCTTCCTTCCTTAATAAAAAAAATATTATTTAATAATTTAATTAATTTTTTTATTATATAATATAATAATTTATACTTTATATATTAAAAAATTTTCAAAATTTTAATTCATCAAATATTCAAACGTTAACCAAAACAAAAATCGAAGAATACTTAGACTTCTAACACACATCCCAGACTTAACTGCACGGTAATACCTCAATCCACCGGTTTGACCAATTAACTAAACCCACACAATTGATCGAAGACCCATGGCAAGGGCCAAAAACATATCAAAATAAATAAAATTGACTTCTATTAACGCAAAAAAATTTACTCATAAAAATATAAAAATTAAAAAATTGCTAATTTTACAAGAGTAATAGGATAGCTGAATATGTTCTATCCTTGGGCATAAAATCCTTAACCTGATGAAGGTCATTGTGGTTGTTACGATCACCTAAGTATCATTGTTATTTATTTTTTTATGTCATTGGCATGGTGTACTCAAAATCCGTGAGTAACTTCATTTTCACTAAAATTTTTCTGTTGATGGTATAGGCCTATTTTACATATGTATCGCATTATAGTGGAAGGTTTCTGTCAAGACCCGCTAAGGACTCGAGACAGAACGGGAATGACTCGGCCCAAAGAACCAAATTGCCCAACTCATTACCACTTTAAAATAATTAAATATTAGCATAAGAGTAAATTTATTAATTAAAAGTCATGGTCCAATAGCATGGGCTTAACATATCCAACTGTGATATCAGATAGCCTATAATATAAAACTAATAAAGTAAATGTGCGAAAAAGTAAAATAAGGATAACAACTATCCAATAAATTAGTATACCTCACAAAATGTTTCTAAAAAGTAATTATTAAAAATTTCAAAAATTAAATAAGTCTCTCCAAGTCTAATCTTAACTTGCTTGTTGGAAGTCTAGCTGATAGAATATTGAAAGTTGTCATTGGAGTGAGTTAATTAAACTCAATAGAGATTTAATATTTTAATTGAAAGAATTTTTATTTAAGCATTCATGAATTTAAATCACATTAAAAAAACTGTTTTAGAAAAGTGTATACAAAAGAACACAGGTTTAAATCATTTACTAATATGTGGTACGAAATTAAAATAGACCCTTGTTGCACTAATTAAAAATTACGTTGAAAATGAAGTTACTCACGGACTCCGGGCGCACCATGTCACAGGCATATAATAGAAATAAAGCAATTTTTGGTGATCACGAAAGCTAAATAAAATACTATGATCAGATTTAAGGATTTGAAACTTAAGGACACGGTACATACAACTGTCCAATTAACCATTTCAACTTTAATTAACAACCACAAACACATTCTACACGATCGAATATGTGAAAATAAAATAGACCTTAAATCAAATAGATCAAACTCGGTTCACACAACCGAGTTGATCTAGAGTATAAAATGCATGTTTAATTTAAACATATGCAATGAAAATATAATATAATATAAAACATCTGACGGTCCTAAAACAAGTCTCAAAATAATTATTTTATAAAATTTCTATGATGCAAATGCATAAAGAAAAATAATCTCTACCTCGAAGTGGCTTACACTACACTATAGCCCAAAATCCAAATAGCTCAAATTCAACAGCCACAAAGTTCTTACTTAATTAAGGGTACCTGTCCAAAGAAATAAAATTTTTAATTAAAAGGTCCAATTATTATTTAAAATTAATCCAAAATTAATTAGGTTAAATTATTCAAAATTTATGACCCAAACTTGGCCAAAAATAAGCCCAAAACTGGGTTCGACCACTACCCAATATGACCTTGGTCAATTGGCCAATTGGTCCATGTCTTAGGCCCAGACCGCGGGCCGAAAATCGAAACCCACAAACTTTTTGGGTTCGTCGACCATGGCCTTCATCCTTGTCGTGAATGAACAGTTTCATTGTTGCGAACAGGTTCGTATCTGGTCTAAACAGTCTTGGACAACCATCCAACCAACCGAGGATTGATGATTTCACGCTGCGACTCAGCCTTAGCTAAGTCGCATTTTCGACCTACCATAGTTGACTAATTCCAACAACTTAGTTGCTGGAATCTATCCAATCGCGCAGTCAATACCAATCTATAACAAAATCAAGAATCCAAACCATTTAACAGATAGTTCTCAAGACAAAGATCAAATCTTTTATACCTTCGATTGACAGATTCTTGGTTGTAGGAGTATTCCAATTGACCGAAAAAGCCAACTGATTGCTTTCTCAAATTCGATCAAATTTCTTCCAACAGAGAGACACTACAGGATGAGGATTCCATTATTATAGATGAAATAGGAAGATAAAGAAAAGAAATCTGATTTTTACCAACAATAGAATGAGTGTAATTACCTTAAAGGAAATCCATGCACTCCAATGAAGCAGGGAGACATTCACTTGTTACAAAAAAAAATTGAAGGAAGGAAATAAAGGTAGGAAATAAATTATTTCCTTTTCTATAATAAGAAAATTTTATTAGAATCTATCACATATTACAGTTTCGATATTTGCCCTAATGGTTGTTTTCTAACTCTGTTCTACTTAAATGTTTTATCGATGGTACGCTCACATATTCTTTTATACTTATACATTGAATGTAAAACTCTACCACTCCAAATGACTCCTCCCTTTCAAGATTTAGACAAGAGGAACATCGGTTGCCAATACTGAAGTTAGCTCAGTGAATGTTATAATTGGCCTGTTTACCAACCCAAATTCTATTAAAAAATTAAAATTAAAGGGGAAAAACCAACCCTTTTCGTGGGATTAGTCGCCAAAGTAGGGGTCTAGACCGTGGTCCAGTTTCAACAGGGTTTGGTCCAAGCTTAATTTGGGTCAAATCAAGCCCTATTTTGAGCCTAATTAAATATTATTGTGGGCCAAAAAATTTATCTTACTCAAATTTTGACCTGACCGCTATTGGGTCGTTAGTATTGTTATAAAAATCCAAACTTTTATTTTAAAGTTCAAATTCTAATTGGATAAAAATATTATGATTAAGTTCTGAGACTTAGAAAATTGTCAAATTTATCGACAATTAGATTTATTTGGGCTTCCTTTTAGTTGGGCTTTAATATTGGTATGTCCAAGTTTGAGATAGGAGTTGTTTTATGTTTAATGTACATTAATTCATAAAAGTATTAATCCTGTTTAAAGTTAAGTATGTTTAATTTACCATTTAGTTCAATTATATTCATCGTTGTATTTTATTTACTTTTAATGTTAAAATGGATAATAAGACAGTTGTATGTGTCGTGTCCTTGAATTTCGGATCCCTAAAGTTGAAATCGCTAATATGACAGTTGTATGTGTCTTATATTTGAGTTTCGAATCTCTAAATCTAATCAGGGTCTTTTTAGCTATTTGTGATCACCGAGTATGCCATCATTTAAATTTCGTTATTTAATTTATTAGTTGTCATTTTTTTTTTCATATATTGACATGTTAAATTAATTAACTGAAAAAGCACGTTAAATTTATATAACATAAAAATTAAATATAAAATTTAATCTCTACATAGTTGTTTGACTCACAGTTTATTTATTTTTACTTTTCAGGAAATAATCAAACTAGTCCTAGGGGTGGGAACGGTTCGGTTCGGTTCAGTTTTTGGCCGAATTAGAACCGAATCGACTCAGTTCGGATTTGGATTTTTCAAATCGAAACTGAACCGAGGATAGTGGAAAACCGAATCAAAAATCAAACCTTGGTTTCGGTTTTAATCTGTTCGGTTTGGTTTTTTCATGGCCTCAATTTTTATGTGTTCAGTTTGGTTTTTCAGTTTTTTACTCAATTTTAGGTCGGTTCGACAATTCAATTTTTAAGTTTAATTTAGCAAACACTTCTCCACTTAACAAGCAAAAAAAGTCCCTCAAAAGTAATTAAGCACCAAAAAATGTAAACATTAAACAAGTCTTTTGCCCAAACAACCATAAAATGTTCTTTTCTTTATGGCTTTGTATAGGTTTCTCAATTTTTTTCTTTATGTTTTCTCCAGGGCACTCAAAAGCAACAAACACGTCTCCACTTAACAAGCAAAAAAGTCACTCAAAAGCAAAAAAAAACTCAAAAAAAGTAAACACTAAACAAGCACTACCGAAGTCTTCTGCCCAAACAATTGTAAAATATTCATTTGAACAAGCAGCTCACACATTAGCAAACCCAGAAGATGCCTAAGAAAAGAACGCATCACAGCCAACTCAACTGCAAGTGTTATTTGCATAATCGAAGTTCAAACACATAGAGCACATGCATGTGCTACAGAATCCTTTGTTTGATGAGCAAATCTTGTAGTCGCAGTCATCGATAGGCACTACATTCCGACAGTTTCTGCATCTTAGAAGCAAGAAAATGTTTACCAGATCCGCAGGGGAGATGCATGTTTTTTTGCTTATGAAGCTTCCTAGGCCCATCTTTATGGCTGCCAAGATTTCCAGATGGTCACTCAGGCATTTTGAGAGAGTTCTCTTTGTAAGATCAAATCTTTGCCCAAGCTGTCGTTGAGACTTAAGAGAGTTCCTAGGCCCTTCATAAGCTCTCTCCATCTTCGGTTAGAGAGACAGAGATAGAGCAATGTCACGGCACGACGGCACTGATTTTGGGAGACAAAGTGATGCGACTAAACCTAGAGAGAGTGGAGGCCAAAGAGAGAGTGGAGGCAAGAGAGAGAGAGTGACAGGTTTCTTTTAGCAATAGGGCAAGGGAGAAAAATCGACTGAGATAAGAGAGATGATTAGATGAAGGGTCAAGGGAGGTAAGGTTTCCAATTTATCAGGCAGCAAACATGAAGCAAGCTCGAGGGTTGTAAAGCGAAGGGTTGAGGATTTTTTTTTTAAATTAGAGGGTTATCAGGAACAGGCAGGCAGCAGGCTCGAGGATCATGGGATTTTTTTTTAAATCGAGTCAGTTCTCGGTTTTTCGATTTTAACCCAACAGAACCGAGAACCGAACCACGAACCAATTGCCACTTCAAGTGTAGAAATTTGGAATTTTTTCCGTATGAATTATTTCATAGATATTTAGAATATTTTAGGGAGGTTTGTACCTTAAATTTTATAATTTTTACGTTAAAAGTTTTATAATTTTTAACTTGCATTACATTATTGTCAGTTTTGGACGCTTTTTTTTCTGCCCAGTTTGTAATGCGAATGTTTAAGTCTTACGCTACTAACTATGGATTCAAGTGAGGGACAGACGATTTTGTCTGTTTCAAATCATATCATTCATCGTTCTGTTTCGAGTCCCCTTTGAGGCGTGACAGTAAAACCTTTATTTATTTAGTACTTTCCATTTCGAGTGATTATTTTATAATTTCAGAATTTTTTTTTCGCGTAATTATTTTGGGTCATGATTTTATTTTATTAAAGTCTTCTATTACTAGATTGGACATTTAAAATTATGGGTTTGGCAGCTCTGTTCTTTCTCAGATTGGGTTGTTCCTCATTCTGTCTCGAATCTCTTGTGTTCCTGATAAGTCAAATATGTTGAGTTATGGAGTCTAATTTTATTGTTTAGGGTATTTTGGTATTTTCACCCTATTTTCATAGCCCTATTGCTTTAGGTATATAAAGATGTAATTAGGGTTTTGGACGAATAGAGAGAAACAGTGGGGGTAAGGCAAAAACAAGAAACTACTTCTGTAACTCCGTTTTGATCATAGTGAGATCTGTTAGCGCTCAGTGGACGTCACTCTCAAACTGAGAGTGAACCACTATAAACTGTGTGTTTTCAAGTTTGTGTTTTTTCTTGATCAATCGTTTCGATACAAGTCGGATTAAAGCGTCTAATCTCAACACTCTAATCCCAACAACTGGTATCAGAGCTTCAGGTTGAAGTGGTTTCGATAATCAAGGATTGATTTGTCGAAAGTATCGAACGAATTTAGGGTTTACAATTTTTGGTGAAAAATTGTAATTGGGGGAAAAAGAAATAAAAAAAAAAGGGAAAAGTCTTTGTTTTTCATCTGCCCTGCCCGAGATCTTCTTGTTGCCCTAGAAAAGTTCATTGTTCTCCAGCAGGAAGAAGCAGCGAAGAAGACGAAGAACAGACACCGTCGTACATCCCCAGTTCCTACCGTCCGTCGCACGCCGCGACCAGAAGCCAACACCCAGCCGACGCCCAGCCGTCCGTATCAAAGAAACAAAGAAGCCTCTGTTTGTGCCCTGCCCGCCGTCGGTCTCCGAAGAGAAGAGAGAGCCGACGTCACAGTTCATCGTTGAGAAGCTGAAGCCGGTCGATCGAAAGTCGCAGTCCGTCGTGTGCCGTCCTGCAGGAAGCTAGGAGCCGATCTCGGACCAGTGAACCACGACTGTGAAGAAACAATCCGCCGACTTGGGGTCTCCAACAAAATTTTGGATTTTTTGGGTTGCATTTCTGAGATTTTTGGTTGGATTAATTGGTTGGAATATTTTGTGAAGATTGATTGGGTATTGAAAAAAATGACAGGTGAAGACAGTACATACGGTATTAGTAAATTTGATGTGACTGATTATGCTTTCTGGAGAATGCAAATTGAAGATTACTTGTATGGAAAGAAACTTCATATCCCGTTGAGTGAGAAACCGGAAAAAATGGAAGATGCTGAATAGAATCTTCTTAATAGACAGGTTTTGGGAGTCATCCGATTGACGCTAACCAAAAGCGTTGCTCACAACGTTGCAAAGGAAAAGACCACCGCAGGATTAATGAAAGCGTTATCTGATATGTACGAGAAACCGTCTGCAAATAATAAGGTGCATCTAATGAAGAAATTGTTCAATCTGAAAATGGCTGAAGGCACTTCTGTATCTAACAAAATATATTTTAAAACTATAATTAGTAGCTCATCCGAAAGATTTAATTTATTATAAATTTTCATCATACATAACATTATATGTTCTAGAAATCATTGTTTAAACCCTTTGATAATGCACTCCGAACTCTAACAAAGTCTAACAAAATATATTTTAAAACTATAATTAGTAGCTCATCCGAAAGATTTAATTTATTATAAATTTTCATCATACGTAACATTATATGTTCTAGAAATCATTGTTTAAACTCTTTGATAATGTATACAAATTAATAGAAAAATAAATTATGACATATTGTCTATGGGGTTTGTGGAGGATGCATGCATGTATGTATGTGCAGAGTGGGTCATGTATTGCACCCCTTTCCAGTGCCTTATGAAGGAGGTTGTAGGACATGTATATCTGTTAGAGATCGAACAATAATCCCAAAAAAAAATACGAGGTGGGACACCAGATTTAAGTGGAAAAACTCTTTCAGGAAAAAACAACTGGCAGAATAATAAATCTATTATGATTATCAAAATACAATTACGAGTTTTACGACTCTAGCTTACATCAATTTATAGAGAAAACAAAACCCTAAATGAGGTCTACAATGTCGATCCACAAGCTCAGCCCAATAGAATTCGGATCACACCGAAATCAAACAATATCCACGAACAACAACAAAGGCATTTAAAAACTCCAAAATTACAAAAAGTGACAAAATAAAATACACAATTAAAAAATGTCGAAAAAAAGTTAAAGCTCATTCTCAATTATGAAAGCACTACATTATAAAATAGTATCATGCACATAATTAGATTGACAAATTATCCGCTAATTTGTCTTCTACGTAAACCTAAGCAGAAAAAAAAACAAAGCAAATCAACTCTCATTCTTATTTTACTTATTATAAGCTTTAAATGATTAATATCAACTCAAAACTTTTTCAATCATGAAATTATTACAAGTTCTTTTTTGCTTACATGAAGAAAAGTACCATAAAATGGCAGAAGATACACCATAATAACATATATTTCCACACAAACACCGTGCATACAAACATTACACGTAAATTAGCTGCTGAACAACAAAGTACGATCAAACCAGAAGAAGAGTGGCTCATGAGTCTCGAGCTTATTACATAATAAGGGCGAAGGTAGGTTCATTTTTATGGCTTAGCAAGATGGGCTTCAATGTCTTGAGTAAGACCAACCATTACGTCAATATACAACTCAGGATGAGGAGAATCCTCCCTCAGTTTCTCATAGATCAAAGCCAGTCTCGCCTTGCATCCTCTTCCATCTGGAATGAAATGATATGTTGCTTGAAAGCTCTTGTAGTTGTCAAAAACATGCCCTTCTACACCCACTAGGGTTGTGGAATAGTTCTCATCATCAAACGCGACTTTGTCCTTGTAAACTTCTGGCTTTCCCCCTAATTTTTCAGCAAAATAACTCATTATTATACTAATACGGCCATAAAAATGATTATTAATCTAGTTGAAGGACCGAAAACAAAATAGATAATGAACAGAAAATCTTACCCACAGTATAATTCCAGATCCTGATAGAGCCATGGCTTTCCCAATCCCCCTCATGGACTTTCACATTCTGAATCCACCCAGGAGAAGCAGTTGGAATATGAAAGCAATGGGCTTTGAACATTTTGTAGAACTTTTCAGCAGATTCTTTCAATGGTATTTCAGTCTCCAATTTGTAGACTAAACCAACCATTTCTTCTTCCTTCCTAGGTTTTGTAATTTGCAGAAGAGAGTTGAAACTGATTGTTGTGATAAATTGTAGTTCTTCGTCCATGGCTATTTATAGACCTCCCATGGCCAAATGTATGACTATTTCTTCAAATAAATAAATCTGGCTCATTATAATATTAATGAGAGTGTATTGATTGGTTTACACATGCTTTTAGGTTCATCAAATTAACGAGAGATTTAGATCGATTGAGATATTATTTGATTGAGTTTTGCTTGGCTATTAGTAGATCAATTGAGGTAAGGATTTATTTTATTCCCAACATTGTACTATTTCATAAACAATTATTTTAAGACATGTTCTCATATAAAAGTGACGTGACCATTTTGATAGCTCATCTATTTTTCATGTTATTTATTTATATTTTCACTAAATATTTTAAATTAAATGTGTATATTTAATTTCATTTATCAGTCTGATCGTGTGAATCAAATTTGATCGACTCGTGGAGGTCATGTTGTCTTTTATGCACATTCGACCGTTAGATGATGTATTATTTGTTATTTTTAGCTAAAGTAATGAGACATTTGTATATATCATGTCCCGGGGCACAAAACTGTAAACATGATCATAGTTATTCATGACTATTGCGATCGCCGAGTATCGCCGTTATATTTGTTATTGTTGATGGCAGTGTATGACAGAAGTCCGTGAGTGATTTCACTTTTACTAAAATTTGCAATAGTGGGTTATTTTATGTTACATATCACACTACAGTGTGTTGTTTTAAAAATGTTCTATACTGTGTTTTATTCGATACTCCATAATTTGTTTTGACTCGACATACTCACGTTCATTTTCTTCAAGATTTAGTTCAGAAGATCCCCAAGACACTGTTGCAAGGTGGGCTCGCCATTTATTGCTTGTTATTTTTAATGTGAGTTTTTCCGATTAATTTTCACCAAATATAATTAAGGTCCACTTTAAGTTGTATCTTTTTAATTATTTATGGCACATTTTCTTAGGGACTTTTATTACTACTCTATCTAATGTCACTATTGGACTCATGGTTTATCCCTTTTGTTTTAGGCCCTTTCTATTTCATTTAATGTAAGTCTTCTACTGCTCTTAAATGTAATTAAGTTAAAAAAACCAAAAGGGTCGAGTGACTTTGTTTGTTTTTTAGTCGGGTTGTTCCTCATTTTGTCTTGGATCTCCTTTAGGTCGTGACTGGTAGTACATACTTTTTTATAACTCAAAGCTAAGGTTTTATGCTAGATAATTTATTGGTCCAAAGGAAGACATGTGTTAACACCCAAGTTCTTATCCAAGAGCCATCCCGCTGAAAAACCTTAGACTAGTTATTTTGGTCTAGACTATGCTCAATCTACACCGCTGATAGGAGGAAGATCAATTGTGTCTGACCTACACTAGACTTGAGCTACCCTATCCGACATTGGACATGGTCAGAATGTAATTTGTTCTCACCGCATAATGCATTCATAATGTATGGCAGATGTGTTTCATCACAGTCAAACAATAACATGTAATATTCTATCAATTAGCAATTAACAAGCTATTATTTTATGAACCATGTGAAAAACCAAATTCAAAATGGACATGGAACACAACCTATAATCACAACTTTGCAAGCTCCTCATTGTTTGTGGTAGCCCACCCTATGTGGCTCAGGTGAGGATCCGACTCATACCAATGAAGTGCACAATCCCACATCACTTGGGAGAGTAGAAAACGTATGATTTATAAGTAGAGTTCTCCTTCCTACCTAGTGTAATACGTTTTGGGCTAACCCGAAGAACAAACTCATGCAGGTTTTGCACCAAAGCAAACAATATTGTATTGAGAAGACTAGGGTCATTACAAATGGTCTCAAAGCCAAAGCCCAATCAGAAATGTAGTCGATGAGGTCGTCACCAAGGGATGGAGATTGTGGTAGTTTGCCCTATGAAAACCAGAATTGGTCAAGTGAGGGCAACCCATACTAGTAAGTGGAACAATCTCACATCACTTAGGGGAGTAGAAAACGTCTGGTTTATAAGTTGAGCTCTCCTTTATACCTAACACAATGCATTTTGAGCTAATCCTAAGAACAAAATCATGCGAGTTTCGGCCCAAAATGGATAATATTGTACTGAGAGGACATGGGACATTAAAATGGTATAAGAGCCAAAGTTCAACCAGAAATGTGGTCAACGAGGACGTCAGGCGCCCAAGCGAGGGAGATTGTGACAGCTCACCTTGTGAAGACAAGAATGGTTCAAGTGAGGGTCAAACTCATACCAATGGGGTGCACAATCTTACACCACTTAGGAGAGTGGAAAACGTATGGTTTATAAGTAGAGTTCCCCTCCCTACCTGATACAACACGTTTTGGCTTAATCCCAATAACAAAACTACGTAGCAAATATTGTACTGATAGAATTAGAAACATTACATTCAATGTGACTGCCAAAAAAGGGTTTAGTCTTGAGCCACATTACGAGCTTAAGATACCATTTGTTGCATTAAAAAAGAAATACAACTAAAGATGTGACAAGAGAAGCGTTTTTGAATAATTAAAAATAATTAAATATCAAAATGGATGCTTAAATAAGGGGTGTTTTTCAATTGGCAACTTAAACTTTTAATTTTGTCAATTAACACCTCGAAGTTTAAGGCATTAGCAACAAACATCGTACTGTTAAACTTTATTACACTCGTCTATTAATTCTTCTTCTCTCCCTTGTTGAGCTCTTTTTGTAAAAGATTAGAAAAGAAACAAATTTGTCTAGGTTAAAATGGTTGCGGCTTTGGCCAGAGATGACATAACTAGGATGGTGAACAACTAGAAAAGTTGGGCATCGGGGAGTCATAGAAGTTGAGCATTAACTAGTGTGAAAGTGGTCTGGCAAGGATAAAGTGGTTCTCGGTGAGATAGATGTGACTAATTTAGAAATCCAGGAGAAGAAGCCTTTAATGGAGAGCATGCTCAAATATGTTGAAGAAGATAACAAGAAATTCTTAAGAAGGATGAGTGAAAGAACAGATCAGTATGACCCATAAACTATTCCTCGTAATGTTCAAAGAATTTTTCAAACTTATAGCATATATGATCGGTATAATTTTGTTTTAATGTTTTTAATTTACAAGGTGGGGATTGAAATTCCTAAAATCGAACTTCATTTGAGAATTTGGGCATTGAAGGAGATGTCTATGTTGGGAATAGAGCTCTCCCAACCCTCTTCAATGTTACCTTAAGCATGATTGAAGTACCTTTCAATTAGTTTTGATCTTTTGATTTCTTCTACTCCATTGGAACAAAGCTTGCTTGGATTGATTGGGCTTGTTGTAACGGTTGCCACGGAAAAAGAATGAAGTTCTTTTTTTTAATTGGATTTATTTCAATTAAAAATTCATTTAATAGTAGGTACCGAAAATCATAAGTTTCTCTATCATTTATAGTTTTCCTAATGAGGGTTTTCCATTTAGAAATTTAAGAGGGAAATTGAGTGTTTGTCAAGAGGGGGAGAGAAAGAGGTTGTTGGAAGAGAGGAATTTGCCTAGGTAATTGGATTTTGTGGGGAATATTGAGGTAAATTTTATTATGATTTTGTGATGGTAATTGTTATATGAAAATCAAGTTCTAACCATAAACTTTGATTTAGTATTTTGCTTCTATAAATCGGCTTGGTTGTTTCGACTTTAGGGTCAACAGCTTGGATTTTTGACATTTTCAGAAAGGTGAATTCTGAATTTTTCAACCTTTGTCGGTCAGTGTTATGAATTTGATTGTTAGATGATGGGGTCTTCGTTTAGAAGTTTGAAAGTGAATTTAAAGATTAAAGGTTGAGATTTATGCATGGAATCAATGTAAACTAACCCTGAAAGTATTATGAAGTGTAGGTTGGATTTTTTTGTGGAAAGTTGAAGCTTCTCAGGGTACCGGCATAGTTCTGTTCTATGTCACATGCATGTACTTGCGGAAGCGAAGGCTTCTGTAGAAATGGGTGCATCTGCATGAGCAAAAGTTTCTAAGAAAGCATGTGAAAGACACATGTTTGCGAGAGTGAAGACTTCCGCGAAAGCACATAGAAGACACATGTCCACGGAAGCCTTTGCTTCCATGCAAATGTATGCATCAACAAAAGCGCAACCTTCCACGAAAAGTGGGAATAGAGGATAACACTTGAAGAGCGGACGTCTGGACCCTAGTCTGCGATCGACCAAATTTATGGCAAACTGGATTATCGTGGCTTTAGCAATCATCGGATATTGTCGTTACTTGCACGGTGTGCCTAAAGCCCATTAGTGACTCCATTTTCACTGAGGCACATTAGGACCTATTTATGTATATACTATACTATAGTGGAATGTTTTTAATGTTTGTCCAATTGTTTAATTTTTACACCTTTTTTAAAATAATATTTTATATATGGCATGCTATCCATTTTATTATGTTTTATTATTGAATATAAGATTATATCCCTATTGAGTTTCGTTGACTCACTCCAATGATATTTCATTCAGGTTTTAGTTTAGAGAATCCCTAGTTGCTGACGCAAGAATGAGCTTGATGAAACTTTATTTACTTCATTATTTACTCTTCGTGAATTTTAATTGTGAGTTTGGGATTTATTTTAAAATTGTATTAGAATTTTATTCTTTTATTCTTTATTTCGACACTTTTATTTTAAACTTATATCATCACTTTATTTTAATATCACTGTTGAATCTTTGGATTATCCTAGTTGATTGAGCCCTGGATAATTAAGTTTGATTCAATTCTCTCTATGCCTACTTAATTTAAAAGTTAAAGGGTCGAGCGACTCAGTTTATTTGCAGGTTAAATCATTTCTCATTCTATCTCGGGTCTTTGAGACATTACACTTGCATCATCTAAGAAAAGAAAAATCCAAATTGATTGCACTTATTGGAAAACTTGATAAAGATTTAAGGGTTTATTTGCTTCCCCTCTTTACATGATAAAGCTATCCCTCTTTCAATCAATTTCAAATCAAGTCAAAATCAAATTTGGAAAATCTATCTGAAACGTTAAGAATTAGAGGAAGAAGATGATTAGAGACTTGGAAAGAAAGGTTCCATAATCACACTTATACTCTCTAGTGCTGTAGATTTTGGAATGAGTTTTTCAGTTGGACTACACAGCATATTTCTTCAAACAATTGTCACATTTTCCTTTCTTCTTGTCGTGTTTTCATATTGATGAGATCGCTTAGAGGTCTAGAAGGATAACCGTGGACACAAGACACCTCCGGGTAGACTTACACTCTCTTCTTCTCCTTATTGGCCTCCATCCCCGCCACTGTCTCTAACTTTCTCTAGATTGAACTGTGTGTTTCATTGTGTTGGAATTGCAGAGAAAAAACAAAGGAGTGGGCAATAAAAATTTAACGAACGTTTAAGGAAATTCTAATATACGTTAACGACACGTATTTATTGCAATTGGCTCAAAGTTCACAGGTGTCAATCATTACAACAACTACATTTAATAATTGGATACGTTTTCAAGTTATGTCGAGGTCACGTCAACTAGTCTGTCTCCGACGTGACAAAAGTGGAAATCTTTTAAGTGTCAAAATCTTTGATTTTTTGCAATCATATTCTTATCTCACTTTGGAGTTTTCTCCTTTAACTGTCTCTCTGTCATTTACTTCGAATTTATGTATATTTAAATTGAAATAGTCCAATAATTGAAGTGGGGGAAAATATCAAATCAATCAAGATACTTTTTAACACGTGAAACACTAAATAATTTTAAGTAACAACTTTAAAATTAAATTTTAAAAAATAAATATTACAAATATTATCATTATTTGTTAAAAAATATTACTACGAAGACGCCACAAATTCATTAAACTCTCTATAAATTTTAATTTTTATATTAAATTTGTAATAATTGAAGCAATATTACTGAGAAGACGATGTCGAGAAACTCCAGCATAGTTTGGCCTGTCATCGAAAATAATTCTCACGTTTTTCAGTTTTCTGAACATCTTCTCATCATTGAAAACAATTCTCTCTTCTCAATTTCATCGTCCAGTTCTCATCACCATCTTCTCCTTCCTCTTCTTGGTCTATCGTCGTCATCCAGTATTCATCACCAATGTTTCACTTTTTGCAGAAGAAAATATTCTTTCTGCGCGCAGAAAGTGATCATTCCGCAGCGAAGAGTGATCGTTCCAAAGCAGAACATTATTGTTCTATAGCGGAACGTTGTCTTTCTGCCGCAGAAGGTTGTCTTTCTACAACAGAATGACAACGCTCCTTCGCGGAACGACAACTCTTTTTAACGAATAGTGGAAAGACAACGTTCCGCCATTCAAAGACAACGCTCTACAGCAGAACGACAACGCTTTTCAACATAAAATGTAATTGCGGTATTTGCTCTGTCCATTTTCTATAGTTTAGAAGTTAAGTTGTTAGCAAAAATACTTCAGTGATTGACTTGTTATTGATCATAATATACTATGGTTGATTTGTTAATTTTCCATTGGAGCTTGGACTTGGGCGAGGATTGAAAATTTTGAGTCAAGATTTTAAACTTCTTATATCCTGTCCCTATAATAATAATAATTGTAATCCTTTTTTTAGATTTTAAACCACCCTTGAAGTTGTTAGCAAAATCAAGGGAGACCTCCTCCCACTTCTCCTCCTTTCCCCATGGCTTTTCACACTCTCAGCCTTCTCGATCTTCTCCAGTAGGTTGGTGGTGCAAATTAGAGATGGTCAGCCCGCCCGCTCTGTCCGTTATTGTTGCTGTTCGAGTTAAGCTCGGCCCTCTACAGTAACTGAGCGGACTCGGCCCGGGCCAAGTAGATGGGCTAGCGGGCCAGGTAGATGGGCCAGCACGCTAGCCTAGCCTTGCTGGCCCGGCGAGCCAGCCCCCCAGCCACCCTGGCGGGCTGTCCTAGCGTCCGGTGAAGTGCGAACGCCTGCGTGAATCCGAGAATCGGCGAACGCAATTTCCCGGCAACGGTTCTGCGTGAATTGGAGGCCGGAGGTTCTGCGTAAATCGGCGAACGTAGTTTCTGGAAATTATCAGCATCATGAGCTCTGTGATCTAGAGCTTTCGGCAGCGTAGCTCTCGAAGATGCCCTGCGTGAAGCGAAGCTTCTCTCTCCCTCAAAATCCAGCCGCTTTCTTCTCCTGCAACTTCCTGGGAGATTCGTTGATCCAAGTTCGTCTCCTCCATGGGAGATGCTGCAGGTAGCTCGCCTCTATTAAAAAGTGGTGGGATTGGGGATGGTCCTGGATCCTCTCTAGAAAACCTATCTTCGCTAAAGATCTGAAGTTGAACGAAAAAAGAAAGCAAGGTTATTGGATCGCACAATAGAGGTAGCTGGAGACATGTATTCTACAAGATCAGATCTGAAATCAGAAAAATGGTGGGATCTAGGGAAGCTTCTGAATTCAATTAGATCTAAGGGAGAGAGACGTTGATCTAATATTATTATTAATATATTTAATGAACTTGATGGGATACATTGATGGGATTCATTGGGAAGCTGAAAAATAATACCATGTTTATGCTTTATTTAAAAATAATCAATTTATTTTATGTCAATTACTCAATATTACAGTAATATTATTACTCAATAAGGGGGTTTCTATCGTTTTCCTGCGCTTGACGATGACGGTCAATGGGATATTATTATTAATATATTTATATAAAATTTTATTATATATATATATTTGGTTAGTTAAGCTAGGTTCGTTAAGCTTGTTAAGCTCGGCTCGGCTCGTTAGGCTCAGTATGCTCGTTAGGCTCAGCTCGTTAAGCTCGGCAGGCTCGACGAGCTAGACTTTTTCAGGCTCGACCGGCTCGGCTCGGCTTAGCTCGTTAGCCACCTCTAGTGCAAATAAAGTAAAATTTTTCTCTCGACATTCATTCTTCATTGTTCTTCGTCCGGGGTAAGCTTTTTTAGACTATTCTACTTCCTCCTTGGTAATCGATGCTAATGGAAGAATGTGATTTATTTAAGGGGTTAACGTTTAGACATTGGTGTTTGGAAACCAGTACTAATGAGACAAATTGATAGTGAGGGGATTTCTCAGGCAAAAATTGAAAATTTATAGTTTTTTGGCAAAAGTTCTGTAAATTTTGGATTGTTGTTTCGGTTGTATTGTGTGGAGAGATTGACAGCCTAATTGTTCTGAAAACATCAGCATTGAGATGGTGGGCTGGGGTTCGAACGTCGGCCTACTTTGTAACGCCCCGCATTATAAAAACTTTTATTTCTTGATATTTTCAGTCATAAAAATTTTTCGTTTTCTTTCTTCTTAAAACATGTTTAATAAAAACAATCAGAGTCAATCAGCGGAATAATTTTAAAACATTATTTAATAAAGATCCTTTATTTTGCAAAATATTTATAAAGCTCACAGTCCATTTGAAAACATTCGCACAATAAAATCATAGTTAAATCAACCTGATTATTTTATTTAAGCCATAACCTTCCAAATGGAATCTAGCTAATAACCCAAGAGTTCATCTGGCAATGCGTCCTCGTCCACATCAATAGCATTAGATTTATTACCTGCATCACGGGCAATACCATAGCCTAAGGCTTAGCAAGAAATAGAATGTATGTTTATGCAATGCAATGCTTATACAGTCGTTTTAGAGAAGAACTTATCTCCTCTTCATGTTATTTTAGTTTCACTTCACAGTCCAGATGTGTGGGATTATTAGTCTAGGAATAAAAATGATACATCATCAGGTCTTGTGGCTTAACCGTTACTCCGACGAGGAGATACATCCATTAGGGTGTCACCATCAAGTACCGTCACCTACTTACTCTCATGTCATACACCTATTTACGTTTATTGGTTTATTTATTAACATGCTATGCTTATGTCAGCAGTTTCGTAAATTCTATCGTGATGCATGTACAATTCATAACAGTATAATGAAAGTAATACAACAGTTCATATAATAAATTAACAAAATTAAGGCAGTTTACATATTTTATTCATTTGTTTAAGTATTATCTTTGTTATTTCGTGCATTAATTCAAATAATAATTTCAATAATTAGTGTAACATTTATTTCAATATTTTGGTGCATTATAACGAATCCTTTCTTTTTAAGTAAATTCATTATTTTAACATTTAAGCTAATAGTAATTTAACGATAATTTTAACAATAATTAAATTGACAATAACTTAATCGTAAAAGTAATACCGCGATGCAGGGCCTCCACTTGCCACCGCATTTTGTTTCTTATCTCTTGAAGAATTTTCCCACTAATTGCTCCCTCCACTGCTTTACCTCCTGACTTGCTCGTAATAAAACTGCTCCTACTTCTCTCTTAAATTGTCCCCACAATTTCACTCAATTTTTCTCACTCTCTCTTTAAATCCTTACCCTCTCTTTCTCTCCTCTTCTTGCTACTTGTTGTGAATTCTACTTCAATCCACTGCCTATTTATAGGCAAAGTGGATTCCTTCAGCAGCAGCATTTTGTTTAAGGAAGGTTAGGCGCATCATTTGGAACATAAGATTTTCGTCGGCAGCCTCTGGGTCCAGTCGACATCTATGCGTCCGGATGTGAGATCTCGACCACGACAACGTAAAACCGACGCGTTCGCGCCCACAGAAAAATCAAATTTTGGCATAATCATGTGAGTCCGGTCAATACCCCCTATCGACCGGAACCTACTAAGCAACTGTACCAACGGGAAAAACCAGCGACCTGAGCCACTGCACTGCTTCACTCCTTTAACGCTGCCGTTTCTTCTTCCTTTTATTTCTTTTATTATTTTTTTATTTCAATTCCTTAAATTCTCAATTATTCCACCAATTATCTTCTTCATAAATTTTCAACCCCGTTCTAATAATTGGTACAATATATACTCTATAAATAATAATAGCTTATTCCAAGAGAAAATCAGGGTATGATATCCCTAGAAAAAAATGGGATTAAAATCTGGGATATTACATACTTGCAGACAAATGATTCTGGAAAATTGCTGGGGGCCACAGCTTGAAAGCTTGAAAGATTCCAAGCTGCGGGCAAAGCTCAATGGGTTACGGCCCATGCAATGTTGGGTCGAAGCCCAACTTCATATTGTGGTCTGAATTTAAATTTTTACCCAAATTTTGACTAGATCGTTATTGGGTCGTTTCAGCGGTCGCTTTGGACCTTGAAGGCCTCTAACTCTGTCATCCTTGAGTAATCCTCTTTTAACTTAAAATTTTAAATGATTTTAAATTACGAATCTTGATTTTTAAAAAAATTGTTATGGTTAGGTTTCCAAACTTAAGAAGTTATTGGCCTTGTTGTTGGGATTCAATGGGTCATTCTTGATTGGGTCTTGCTATTGGTTGGCTCAAATTTGATGTATGGGTTATTTTATGTTTAACATACACTATATTTACGCATATTAAAATGTATGACCTTTCATTAAACATTTAATTCATTGTTCAGTACAATTACATTTTCCTTTACATATATGCACCATTGTTGTTAACTATAGTAATGAGACAATTGTATGTATCGTGCCGTTGGCATAAAACCTTAAACTTGATTACGGTCTGTTTTCGTTGTTGTAATCGTCTGAGTATCATTGTTGTTAAATTTTGTTATTTACTTTGTTGCTCATTTTTATATTCTTCATATATCAAGTTGAATTAAAAATAAATTTTTGGCATACTCACATCTTCCTATAATTTTAAATATCAAATATAAAATTTAATCTCTACTGAGTTTAGTTGACTCATCTCATACTAACTTATCCTTTCAAGAAATAATCAAAGTAATCACCAGTTGCCACCACACGATTAGATTTTAAAAATTTTACAGTGCAAATTAGTTTATTTTCTTTTCTATAGAGATTTAGAATATTTTTAGTGAGTACTTTTTTTTATAATATTTTCTCATAAATTATATTTTATTATTTCAACGTCACTTGAACCTATATTTTTTTGTCTAGTATAGTTTGTAAATTAAATTTTATTTTCCATTGCTAAGTATGAATTATTTTTTGGTCTAGTTTTGTAATACCTGCCAATTTTTTTAAATATATATATAAACGCCTCCCCTGCAAGACTTCAGGAAACCGAAGAGGAAATTTCTCTCAATTCTCTTCTCCCCTTCTCATAACCAAAACCACACATTCCTTTCCCACACCTCGCCTCTCACTCTCTCTGTCTTCCGCTTCATCTCCTTCTCTCGCTCGGAAGAAATTGTTAGAAGTGATTTCCATCATTGCGTCGAAGAAAGGGGGAACATGGTAGGTTGTTTTCCTTTGACTATGTAAAGTTCAATTCGTTAAATTAAATTCTAAAATTGGGTTGTATTTTTGGAAATGGTTAAAGTTTAGCCGAGTGTGGCATTACAGCATTGGCCAGAAGCAGTAATCAGAGAACACCAACGGAGGTATAAAAAAAATGGGATTTTTATGTTCGATATCTCTCCATTTAACTTTGTTTCTGTTTGGTTATTTTGTTCTAAATATTAGAGTGGATGGATTAAATTGATTCTGAACTTGGTTTTTGGAAAGAAATATGTGTTAATGGTCGGTTCTTTGAATGAAATCTGATGGTTTTATAGCTAGAATTTTTGTCGGTGAAGAAACGTCAAGCAGTGACTTAGCAAGCGCTAACCAGTGATGCGCGTTGTTCTTGGCCATCAACTCCGGTCAGTGGACAACTGGCTGAGACAGGGAGTCTCAGTAGGAGACAGGTCTGTCTACTGCGAAGAATGAAGTTGGGAGCATCGGGTGCATGAACAACGTTCACGTCGAAAAAGGAGACGCAGTCCCCTTTTGCTATGGGTTGTGATCTGCTTGGGTCTGGGCATGTTGAGACCAGTTTTTGGGCTAATTTGAGTCTATTTTGACCACAAACTTTGAGTTATTTTATCCAATTAATTTTGGTTAGTTTTACATGATAATTAGACATTTTAAGATATAAAAATTTGACCTAAAAATTAACGCATTAAATTATGATAGGTACCCTAATTTAAATTGGTGGACCGTTGACATTGGATTTTTGGGCTTCAATAAGTGTTAAACCACTTCGAGGTAGAGATTTATTTTTATGCACTACTTTGCATAATTTTTACAAAATAAATATTTTGAAACTTGTCTCATATTAAAATGACGCGTTCATTTTTATGACCATCGAATTTTTATAATATATTTTATTTTCACTGTACACGTTTCAATTAAGCATGCATTTAAATATTTTTGGATCAACTTGATCATGCGAACAGAGTTTGATCGACCTGGTTTGGAGTTTGTTTTATTTTCACACTTTCTACCGTGCGGAATGTGTTAGTTTATTGTTAATGAGTAATAGGACAGCTATATGTGTCGTGTCATTGAGTTTTGAATCTCTAAACTTGATCAGTGTATTTATTTGGCATCGTTGAGCATCATTTTTATTCTGTTATATACATATGGCATGGTGTGCCCGGAGTCCATGAGTGGCTCCATTTTCACTGTGACTTTTAATTTATACAACAATGGCTTATTTTAATTACGTACCACATATTAGTGGATGGTTTCAAATACATGCCCTTTTGTACACATTTTTCTGAAAGAAATTTTTACAACGTAAATTTTAAATTCATGCATGCTTAAACATCATTTTAATTAAAGTTACTAAATTAATCACTATTGAGTCAACTCACCCCAATGACACCTTTCATGATTTTATCAGTTAGACTTCCAGTTGGTGGGTTAAGATTTAGATCTGGCGATGATTTTATTTTATTTTTGCACTGTAATAATTTATTCTTGAGAGACCATTCTGTGAGGTATATTTTATTTGGATAACTGTAATCATAGATTTACTTTCTGCACAATAATTTACTTTATTTGATTTTAGATTATATTCTTATGCTATTCGATATCACTGTTGTTAACCTCTTGTTTGTTGGACTCTTGCTTATAAATAATATTTTAAGTCTTCCGCTGATAATTAATAAAACTTAACAGAAAAAAGGGTCGGGAGATTCGATTCTTCAGGTTGAATTGTTCCGCGTTTTATCTCAGGTCCTTTTTAGCTCGTGACAAGTCTAGTTTGTAAATTAAATCTTATTTTCCTATGCTTAAGTATGAATTAAAATGAGGGTTAAATAACTAAGTCCATTTTTTCCCCGAGTTTTTCTCTATTTTGTCCCCGGTTCTCTTTTGGGACGGACAAAACTTGTTCAAAATGATTCATTAGTTTCAAATTTTAAATGATTTAACTTGACAACAGTTAAAAATGGTTTTAATGGTATCATATTATTATATTTATTTTGCTTCAAAGTTAACCACAATTATATTAATCAAAGTATATTAACCTGAAATGATACCTTCAATACATAACAGCGCAAACACAATCATTACATGAAAATCAAACACAAAGATAACATAGGAGAACAAAGTACAATCAAATCGGAAGAAGAGTGGCTCATTATTCACGAGCTTATTATACAACCAGGGAAATGAGGAGAGGGTTCCATTTTTATGGCTTAGCAAGGTGGGTTTCAATGTCTTGGGTTAGGCCAACCATTAGGTCAAGATAAACCTCAGGATGAGGAGAATCATCCCTCAGCTTCTCATAGATCAGAGTCAGTCTAGCCTTGCTCCCACTTCCATCTGGAATGAAATGATACGTTCCTTGAAAGCTCTTGTACCTTTCAAACACGTGTCCTTCTACACCCACTAGGGTTGTAGAAGTGTTCTCATCGTCAAACTCAACTTTCTCCTTGAACTCTTCTGCCTTTCCCCCTAATTATCCAGCAGAACAACTCGTTACTATATTAATATTAGCCATAAAGATGATTAATAATCTAGTTTAAGATGAAAAATCCAAGCAGATGATATTGCAGAAGACCTTACCCACAGTATAATTCCAGATTCTGATAGAACCATGACTTTCCCAGTCACCCTCGTGGACCTTCACACCCTGAATCCACCCAGGAGAAGCAGTTGGAACGTGTAAGCAATGTTCTTTGAACATTTTGTAGAACTTTTCAGCAGATTCTTTCAAGGGTATCTCAGTCTCCCATTTGTAGACTAATCCTGCCATTTCTTCTTCTTTCTTAGAGATTGCTTAGATACCTAGCAGTTCTTTGGCCATGGCTATATTATAGACCTCCAACGGCAAACTGTATGATTATTTCTACGAGTAAATACGGTAGGTGCATTATGATTCTGATCATATCTTGATAATTAAAAAGGTGGCCCCATCCTCTCATTATTAAAACTGACTTGAAGGCCCTTTTCTTATCAAGTTCTCTTCAACTGTCCCCTCTCCTTGAGTAAGAACTTGAATTGGAGATTTTTTGGGAAATTGACGCGACCCATATCAAAACAAAAGAGAAAATAAAAAATCAACTCTTGTACTATGTGATCAATGACAAATCAATAATTAAACAATTTTTACTAACAACTTGACTATTGAACTATGAAAAATATACACTGCAAACACCATTGTTATCTGTTGAGAAATAATACAGCGAAAATGCTGCCGATTCTATGTTTACTCTTTGGAAATTCTAATTTTTATGCTAAAATTGCAATAATTGAAGTAATATTACAGAGAAAACGATGTCAAAAATCTTCAGCATGGTTCGGTCCATCGTCAAAAATAATTTCCCCGTTTTCAGTTTTTCAAACATCTTTTCATTGTCAAAAACAATTCTTTCTTCTCAATCACACCGTCTAGTTCTCATCACTATCTTTTCCTTCTTCTTCCTGGTCCATCATCGTCATCCAATATTCATTACCAATGTCTCACTTTTTGTAAAAGAAAATAATCATTCTGGCGCAGAAAGTGATCGTTCCGCAGTGGACAGTAATTTTTTCGCAAGCAGAAAATTGTTGTTCCTCTGCAGAATATTATCTTTCTGCTGCAGAACGACAAGGTTCCGCTACGGAATGACAACTCTTTTTAACGAATAGTGAAAAGACAACGTTCCGCCTCGGAAAAACAACGTTTCACAGCAGAACGACAATGCTTTTTAACGAAAAACATAAATACGGTGTTTGCTCCGTTCATTTTCCATAATTCAGTAGTTAAGTTGTTAGCGAAAATAATTTAGTGATTAACTTGTCATTGATCACAAACTACTATGCTTGATTTATCATTTTCTCAAAACAAGATCTTTCCTCGATGAAATCAACCTTCCTCCCCATTCTGGCACAGAAGCCTGCCCCAAGGTAACATGCTTGAAAGCTAGCCTCCACCTAATTATATGGATAGCCTTCTGGGTTTTGGAAGATATGGCTCTCAAATTTGATGAGAATGTTTCCTGAGTATACACCCTCCAAAAACTAAAGATTTTTTATTTGGTTCATACAAATGCGGCAAGATAAGATATGTGGTGATGAATATAGGAAAGAAATAATGAAACTTGAAACTTTATCTTTTATTGGAAACTTTTAAAGAATTTCATAATAAATTAGAAAGAAACTTGACGAAAATTGAGATGTAACAAATGGTGATGAATATAGGAAACTATTTGAGAATTACTATAAGAATCATGATATTAAACTTGGGACAATTATGCCTAAGAGTCTATTCATGTCATTTGTTGATTTTGTGTGGACATTAATTTGTGAGCACTAAGAAAAGTTGTATTCTTCAACTATAATTCCAGTTAAGAAATAATGATGTAGGTTTAATGATTGTTCATTACCATTGATATACTAGTTAATTAACTATAGGGTAAAAACACTTTCTCCTTTAAATTTATCGAGCATAGACACTTGATATATTCTAAAGATTTTTTATACACAAATGAAACTTAAATGAAAAATATGGTAACCTAGCTAGAGCGGTACTTTTAGTTTTTGATTTAGGAATGTTTTGTTTGGTGGGTATTTGATTTTCTTTCCTAAACCTAGTTCATCCATAAACTCTTCTTCTTTCTTCTTCTCCTTCATCTTTGACATATCAAAAATCAAGTAGCCTACTCTGGCTTCAAGAGAGGAAGAGTGGTTAACTGTCATACTCCAAAAGAAACTCGAGATAGAACGGAAAACGAACCGACCTGAAAATGAACCAAGTCGTCTGACTCTTTAACTTATTTACCTAACAAGCAGCAGAAGACTTAATGAAAAAATAAATAGTTATGACCCAACCAAACTCGGTTAACACATAGGTCCAATAGTGATATTATAAAACCTGCAAATTTTTGGATTTTTCAATTTTCTGAGTAAATTTTTCACTTTAGTGTAAGTCAAATTTTTTTTTTTTTTTTTGTGTTAACAATGTTCTTGCTACGTGTCGTGGGTTTTATGCCATGTGGAGTATTTAGTCAAACAATCAAACAGGTAGATTCGTGTGTCACTGTATGGTTTGAACTATGCGATTATGTTCAGTAAATTTAAATTAAATGGTGGGAGTTTTGGGATTAAAGTGAATTATTTTCGTAAAATCAGTATGTATTTAATGTGTAGAATATATTTTATAATTATTATATATATTAAATTATAATAAATTCACTATAAATTCTTTTAATGTGTAGAATATATTTTATAATTATTATATATATTAAATTATAATAAATTCACTATAAATTCTCTCTCCTCCGAGCACATGCCGTTCTCATTTACCATTGCGTCCCTCCCTCTCTTTCCACTAATTCTCTCAATTTCTTTATTCTATTTTTTTTCCTTACTCGAGCAGTGATTTCCAACGCTTGCTAGAGTCCCGTCAAATAGAGGTATTGACAACTTCACCATTTCTCGATATTTTGTATTGAGAACTTCGTTTTGATATATTATTTGTCAAAAACAACCATGCTGTTTGGGAGAATGGGACTGTCGAAATAATTATCGGAAAAGTTTTGGCCAAAACTTTAAATGATCGCCTGCGACGATCCTAACATCTGATCACGACGTTCGACCTACTGTTGGAAAGCTCTCGGCCAGGAGAATCTTGTGGACCCAAATATCGCTCAAATCCATGGTCCGATGTGGTCCCGAAGTTTCGTCGAAAAACTCAAATTTGTGACTTTAATCATAGATTTTGGCCATTCTGATGTCTCGAAAATCTAATGCCACCATTGGATTCAAGAGCTTGAAACCTTCAAAATCTAACCCTTCTCGTTTCGATCCAATGTCATTTGCGTCGCCGAAAAAGTCATCGTCGCCGGTTTCTAAAGTACTGACATGGCGCTGAGCCAGCATGACGTGGCATTGAGTCAATATGATGTGGTGTTGACTGCTGATGTGGCATTGACTAAAGACGTGGCAAATGAGATAAGTTTTGACTATTGATAGGTGACTTTTTTTGTTTGACTTTATATGTTGACAGTTTGACCACATTTCTAAACTGCCTAACTCCTTTGAAAAATTGAACCAACCCCCTTTCCTGACTCGTTTAATGTTCCGAACGCACTGGTGACCTCCGTTTGTTGAAATTTCATTTCTATCATTTTGCACATATATTGAGGTGAGGTAAAAACTTTATTTTTAAATATTGAAAAGATGAAATCTTTATATTGTGTCAATAAGAGTCATTCCTTAGATAAATTTTAAAATTCTGTTAATTAGAGTATTTTAGAAGTTGTGTATATCTTATTTAAGGTTTCAAATTTTATCGTCAATGCACGTATGACTCGCATAGATTATGGGTCATTTGTCATTTCATATCGATTTGGGTTTCTTGTTCCGATTTAGAACCTATCTTTTATCCTCAGAGTAATAGTTGGGATTTTGACGTCGATTATGTCTTAGATTTTGACAATTTTATGGATTTTAGTACTTATGTTCGAGGGCACGTGTGGCTGGTCGGTTAAACTTCTATCGTTATCAAGGTATGGATTTTTATATTTTATGCAATGTATTGCATCATGGTTCTCAAACCATTATTTTGTGGACATATGAAAATTCAACGGGAACTGTTCAACAGCACGTCTGTTTTTACATATATGTACAAATGTTTTCTCATGTTTAATTTATCTTACATGGTATTCTGATTTTTTTTTTTTTGTTATCTGTATATCTGGATGGATGAATCCTCTTGATGTTTTGAACAGTCTTGGTATCAAAGCATCACGAGGTTATTCCGTACATCTTCTATTGTGTGAAAATTGCTAGAGCATTGTTGACATGTCTTTGGGTTTCAAATCCCTAAACCTTATCTGAGTATTTAGTCATCTTGTTGTTGATTATACATATGGTGTTGTCGCTTGGTCTCCAGACAACGGACACCTTTTTCTTCGGACTCATGAGGCATTGTTATTGACAAATGACTGCCTTTCTATGTTGGGTGTCGAATGAGCCCTTGTGTAACCATCTCTTTTCACTGAGGATATTTTATTTTTAAATGAAAAACAATGCATATCTATTTTATGATATAGTTGTCCATGTATACAACGTGTTTCGCAGAAGCCTCATCAATAGCCCATGGCCCCTGTTTTTGGATAAAATGATTAAGTGATTTTTAATTGTGGTTTAAAAGTCCATGTACGATAATAAGATTCATTTATCCATGGTTTTCTTAAAAAGATAAAACCAGTTTTTCCATTCATTGCATTTAGTATAGATTTCCTTACTGAGTTAGTCACTCACCCCAAACAACCCCTCCATCCCAGGTTTAGTTCGTGCTGATCTGGTGTGGCGAAGGACGTGCAGTTACCTTGGATTTAGGTTTTCTCTTGGCATCTCCTTATTGTCCTCGATGAAGATTTTTCTTTTTTGTAATAGTATTATTAAATTTTTCGTAGTTTTGTATGACTTCATTTAATGCACAGTGTTTTTCTATTTGTTATTTTTATGTTATCTTATCTTTAGCTCTTGTTGATCACTCTGTGAATCCTAATCAATTTGTTTTGGGTTTCAGGCTTATTTGTATATTAAGACTTCCGCTGAAAACCCAACATTGAATTGGGCAATTGGATCCTCTCTGAGGATTGAGTCTCTTGACCCGGCATTTCTATTAAGCCTACCTACAGGTCGTGATAGATATGAGATAGAGTAGTAATGTAAGTTCATAAAGTAAATGTATCATAATTAAATGAGAAGATATAACTTAAACTAAACAATAATTCACAATGTCAAACCTCACACAAAAAAAATAACATTAAAAAAATAGAAATAAATGTCGAGCTCACCCTACATCGGCGTCTGGGGATCCTTCTAACTAAATTCTGAAGGAAAATGTCATTAAGGTGAATCAACTAAACTCAGTACAGATAAACATTATATTCAACAATATAATAAAAAGAATATATAAGCATTATAGTTAAAACGGATTATGCAATATCAAACAAAATACAATTGGGTAAGTTTTCAAAGCAACCCACTATAGTGTGATATGTAACATACAATAACTCATTACTGTAAATTTAAGTGAAAATACAATCATTCACGGACTCTGAGCATACCATATCATCAACAATAACAATAACAGTGATACTCGGTGATCACAATAGCCATGAATGACTCATATCAGCTTTAGGGTTTTGCGTTCACAGACTAAATACGTATAATTGTTCTATTACTCTAGTTAACAATATCAAAAACAAATATATCTTCCAAAAATCGAATATGCTTACTGCAAATGGAACCTCCTGGGTCAATCAAACTTGGTTCACACGACCAATATGATAAAAAAATGTTATGTATTCTCAATATAAAATGTCTAGTGAAAATACATATACAATATGAAAACCACAAAATCATCAAAATGGATATGTCATTTTATATGAGAACACGTCTCAAAATAAAAATTTAAAAAACAATGCAAATATTGAACATAAAATAAATCTCTACCTCAACTGTCTACCCAAGTCAAAGCTCAAGCAAATGAAATTCAGAGTTCAAATCTGTTGTTAATCTATTTAACATACCAAAGCACACATATCCAAATCAATTTACTTTTCAAATGTTTTAAAAGTTTGTTGGAACACATAACCGATATATGAACCAACTCGGGGAACTTACAAAACAATCCCCTGACAAATCTAACTTTAAAAATCTGGTCCAAACATCCGCTCATAGAAAGTCATCCATTTTGTCATAAATTCGGTCAACTGGGGACTAGGATCCAAACGTCTCCTCTTTAAGCATTGTACTCACTGCCCACTTCTGTGGAAGCCTTTGTTTCAGCAAACGAGTGCATTTCTGTAGAAGCCCTCACTTCTGCCGACACTTGTCTTCCGTGTGTTTCTGCAAAAACCTTCGCTTCCACGAATGTAAGCAATTTCACAAAAACAAGACACGTACCTTCCACGTGCTTCCACGGATTCATGAGTTTCCGCAAAAGCTTTCATTTCCGCAGACATGTGTCTTCCACATGTCCTTGCAGAAACCTTCGCTTCTACAGACACATGCCTGCAAGACATGACCGCTTCCAATATCTTGAAAACTCCAACTTTCCACCAAAAATTCCAACTTTTTAAACCCATAAATGATTTAAACCTTACTTAACGAAATTCTAAATTTTCCAATAAAACCAACATCCAATTAACGAATGAAGATTTAAGTTTACCTCTAGACAATGTCAAATGCTTCAATTTTATCAAGTCACAATATTTGCAGCAACTAACCAATTTTACAGAACACAAAACCTAAATTAAATCGGCCATCAAAACTTTGATTTTTTCTCTAACAATTCATCACATGTAAGAAGTTTCACTTATCGAAACAATAACTACGCATAAATTTGACTTCTAGCAAGATTTCTCCCTCTCCATAATTGTCCCCACATTGCATATGTCCTCTTCAAAATTCTAAATAGGGAAAGAATCTAGTCAATGACAGGTTTTTGAGGAAGTGGTTAAGTGAATTTTGGTAACAGCCACTAATTGAATCATTAAATAAATTAATAACTAAATTTTAAAATATAATACAGTTAAATTTTCGTGACAAACGTTACATTATCTACTCTAGTCCTTGTATCCTTTGCAAATCCTCTTCTGGGTCTTCTTAAAAAATGAGTGATTTTTTTTTTTTTTGGATAATCTAATAATTTTTTTTGATTTATTGAATGACAAAATTATCATTTTCATCGCATGTCCTTGTTTTTAAATCACCAATATCATATATCAAGTGTTGCACCAACTATCACATTAGACCAAGTACTAACTTGTCTCCAAATCCAAACATCTTTCATTGAATCCCAATCACCGACCCATGATTGACCTTCCTTTAATTAATTTGAATTTCAAATTAAAAAAAAAAAACAAAAAAGACACGAGTGAAGAAACATTAAGTTAAAAGAAATACAAAATATGGGTTTAGTCATAATATTTCCACGATTCTCAATTAATCAAAACTAAAATAAGTCACCAAATGTCGAACGTATCTGCTTCTTAGACCCTTTTAGAGGATGATTCTATATTCAAAAGGTACAAATCTTCCTAGCAACCCTAAAAATTGTTCAAAAAGACACAATAACATCTTAAGGACAAATATGGTAAGAGACTACAAAGAATTGAAGATACAGGACCACACTTCAATGAACCAAGAATTGAAGATGCGGGACCACACTTCAATGAACCATTAAGACCTTATCCATGCATTCAATACCACCACCGTCCCTTGGGCTTGCTTACTAGGCTTGGACCCATGAGCATTGTTGCTAGCCCATGGCGGCCTCTGATCCACACTTCAAAGCTATGTCTTATCTCCTACTTAAACTTGAACACTTTGGTAATTTTCTTAGAGAATAGATCTTCTCCTGTCACAATGCAAGCTTTGCTCCATGCAAGCATCCTTTTATTCCTGCAACTGTGGTCTTCTGCAACTTCTACTGTCACAATGCAAGCTTTGTTCCATGCAAGCTCTGCTCCATGCAATCATCCTTTTATTCCTGCAACTGTGTTCTTCTGCAACAACCCTCTCAAGTGACACGCACTCGATTACTTGAACATTTGGTTGTACTCAGGTTTAGAGATTACTTGGACAACTTGTGTCTTTGTTTCATTCAATGCTTATAAAACAAACACTCAAATGATAGTTTTTGGATCTCCTCTTCTTAGAGTGAGTTCAGGAGTCTGTTGGTATATCACTAAAGTGTTGGATCATTTTCACTTGTTACCTTTTTTAGAGAGAGAGAGAAGAATTTAGAGAGTATTCAAGAAGAGAAGGATTGATAAATTAGTTAAGATAAATACACTACTCTATACTCATGACTTAGGGTTCAGACAATTAACATCCCAAAAGTTTTTTATTCTAATGGATATTGAAATTTGACACTATATAAAAAAATGTACCACATTGAGAATCAATTTATATTAATTCTTATTTCACATCCTGACATTGAATTAGTCACTTAGCAAATGTCACGTTCAATTTAGAATTGATATTAAATGATGGAATCATTATATGTCATTCATGAAATGAATTTTCAAAGTCCTTAATACAAAAATCTATTTTGCTCCCGAGTCAATTTTAACATACATTAGGTTAAAAAAGTTTAGAATAATAATTGTGTCAACCTCTTAAATTCATAGTCTAAATTATATTTTATCTTAAATTTTAGGGTAATTATCGATTTAAACCTTGTATTTTGGAAGTACCTGCAATCAATATCTTATACTGAAAATGCTTCCTCTTCCTCTTCTCTTTCTTCACCATTTTCGTTAGTGTTTTTGTTGGGAGTAATATACCCAACAAACAAATGTAATAAAATAATTTTGTATTATATGAATAAATTTATATTGATTATTATTATGTTAACATTTTAAATTATGTTTTATAAAATTCATAGAAAATTTCTTGGTTATTTATACTAACTTTATATTAACGTATATATTATATATGTGGAATAAAATATAAAAAGTAATAATCAAAATAAATCTATGACTTATATTTGAAATATGAAATCTTTAAATAATTCATAGTCATAAATATAGTTTATCTCATTAAGAATGTATCGTCATATCCCAACTATATATGTAGTAATATAAGATAAATATATTTTATATAATATGATTATATAATAGTGGATCAGATAAAATTATATTGTTCTAATAATTTCTGTTAAATACGTAATAATTTATTTTATCAAAATTACAGTCATAAGTGCATGATCTTAATTCATTGTATTTAACAAACTCCTATTTTATTTTAATTTATTCTTTGATTTACTCTGTAAATTTTTGTACGAATTACGATTCATATGTCTTGTATATTGAGAGTGAATTAAAATGAATAACTGAGAATGTTAACACTTATACAATAAAATTTATTTATATAGATTCTCTTGTTTATTAGTTCAGTGATCTAATAATTAGCGCGCAATTAATCGTTATGAATTAATTATTCAATCAAGAACTAATGGTAGTTAAGGATAAAGACGTAATATGAGAGATCAATGGATTATAAACTTAGCTCTATTATAAATCTAAATTGAGGGTTAATACATATGTAATAACTATATCAATGGACATTACTTTGAGTAAATATACTCTATAGTTTTTTAGAGTGCAACTCTAAGTATTTAGTGGAATTACTTTAGAGTTAATAATTATGTTAATTAATATAAAGAGTTTATATTAATTAACGAAAAATTATTGAAACTTAAAACTATAGGTCCATCGGTCCCTTTGTCATCTTGTATTATTATTTGAATAATAGAAAAATAAATAAATAATATTAAATAGTTAATTATGAATTCATTATTTAATATACTCAACAATAAGTTTATTATTTTTCATTAGATGGAAAAATTGAATTATTAATTATTCAATTGATTAAGACACAATAACAAAAGTTGTCATAGTTAATATGTTTATTATATTCCATTAAATGAAATAATTGAATTATTGATTATTTAATTAATTAACAAACGTAAAATAACTTTTGAAAACAGTTTTTAAAATGGATTATGTAAAATTTGAGTTAATGTTATGGTGCTAAGTGTTGAGCTATGGTGACCAGATATTTTGATTTCTATAACATTTTTGTTATGAATATATCATTATGAAATTAATTCCAACTTAAATGGAAAATTAATATTTGTAGTGACTTTCTCTAAATGTCATAATTACCATATGGAGTTATTCCACTATAAATAGAGATTCAACCTCATTAGCATGAGGTGTGTAAATCTTTGAGATTGTATAATTCATTTTGAGAGTAAATTTGTGAGTCTTCCATATTAGTCTTAGAGAATCATTCTCTAAATCCAAATAGTCACATGTGTTGAGAATATTATCTATCATAAATTAAGTGTAATCTTGCTGCTTTCATCACGCTCACATATGTTTATTCGTGGTGAGAAGGATTGACGGATAATATTGAAAGTTTCAAAGGTTGAGGAAATTATTATCAAAGCACCCCGATTTTGTACCTGTGTGAAATTAGCTACAAAGGTATACTTTCTTAACTCTTTATATTATATCTAAAATAAGATATTTTTAATACATAGGATTATTAATATATTATAACAACGATCAGTTTTATGTTCATGTCAAATTGTTTTTCATGATACATAAGTATTACTGTTATTATGAACATCAGTAATTCCGTCGTACGAGGGAATCTAAAAACTTACAATTATTATCAGAGATTCGTTGTAGTTATAATATATTTAATAATGTGATCTTTTGAAAATTATGATAAGTGATGATGAGTAGGCTTATACATTTTTAATATATATAAATTTTTTAATGTTGAATGTATGGATATATGCATGATTGGAATAATAATTATAATTTCATGTAGTCGATTTGGGTTAGGAATTTTTTTTTAAATTTCTTATTTTTAATCTTGATGTAAACTCAATTTGTCTTGGGCAAATGCTCTTTATATAAAATTGGTGTAGATCAAAGAACAAAGGAGGACAAGACAAATTTTATAAAAAAAAACAAAAATTTGGAGCAGGACTACAGTGTGCAATTGTTGTCACCACGATGTAAGACACAAAAAATGTAGAGGGTAAGATACACATTAGATGAGGTTGCTCCACCAAGACTTTATATAATTTGTTTTATGAGTTTACATGTAATTTTAGAAATACCCAAATCGACTCGGTCATTGTTTTATTTACTTTTATACTTGATATAAATTATTTTATCATTATTATGCATTCACATATTATATAGTACTTGCATATAGAGCCTACTTATCATTTAGATTTCTCACATTGATATGTATTTTTAACATATATTTTATTTATTTATTTTTAATAAATTGGTTTGTTAAAATTTAAATGGCTTTAATTAAACTAAAACTATTAATTCATATTTATGAATTATGTAAAAAAAATAAAATAATGCAAAATTTTCATTGTTAAAATTTTTATATTATTTTATAAGTACTAAATAAATTGTTTATTTAGAATTATTAATGTTATAATTTGATTATAAAATTTATCATCTATATAAAGTAAATTTATTTTGATTAAATATTTTTTATATAGGTTTAATAGAATATGTGATATTCTATAAAATCACTATAATTCAAAATAATGAGTGGGAGCGAAGAGTTAAGCATAATTTTTCATAGTTTTCATCGTTGATACAACAACATGAGATTTAAATTGGGCTCCAAGACAACTTTATTATCGTCCTCCCTAAAGAGAGTGTTCACTTAGATCAATACCATAGTTGGTCTGATTATAAAATGTGTTTTATGGTTGATCGTCCTTAAGGCGGCAATTATAAGTTAAGTTTTATAAAATCGAAACGATGATATACACTCATGAAAATGTGAAATAATGTGTTAATCACATTTGGACCAAAACTAATCGATAGTTAATCAATTTTGAAAATATGAGATATTTTGAATAAATTTATTAATAGATAATATTTTCATCTTAAGGAAAAATATTATGTATCAAAGCAATAGTAACATTTGCATTTTATTTAGTGATTTAGTATGCTCATGCATCATATTACTTGTCATACGTCTTATGAATTTTCAGCATAATATTAATCTTTATTTATTTATTCATTACAGTATAATGTCTTCTTTCATTATTAGTTTACTTGCGACTAAAAAGTTGACTAACTATAATTTCGTTAATTGGAAAAAGATCATGAATAGGATTCTTATGCCAATAACTTGAAGTTTGTCCTAACTGAAGAATATCCTCTTGTCCATACTGAAAATGCTACGAAGGAGGAAAGAGAACCGTTCAAGACGTGACAATAAGTAAATGAAAAAACTCGTTATTTACTCGCTTCCATGACAGATGTTCTCAACACAAAATTTGAGAACTTAGAAACTGCTTATGAGATAACGGAGTCTCTTCAGAACATGTTTGGTAAACCATCTGACCAAGCCCATCATGAAGCTATCTAGAAAGTCATGAATAGTAAAATGTGGGTCGGTACCTCCATTCGTGAGCATGTGTTGATGAAGATTAGCACAATTCGTGAGGCTAAAATTAATAGGGCCCTTATTGATGAGGTTGTCCAAGTGGGCATGATTTTAGAAAGATTAAACTCACAGTTCTTACAATTCAAGAGCAACTACTTCATGAACAAACTGAGTTACAATATGATTCAGTTGATCAATAAGCTTACGACCTATGAGTCCATTTCTTCTGTAGAGAATAAGGGAAAAACAAGAGAAACAAATATTGTTGAGCCCTCCTCTTCTTACTCTGCCCTTAAAAAGCAGAAGAAATTTTAGAAAAAAATGCAAAGATCTAGGAGTATATCCAACAGAGGGTAAGAAGGACAACCTCAATAAAAGGAACAAGGCTAACTAAAGAAACAAGAATAGCTCAAGCTAGAAAAAACCCAAAGGAAAATGTTTTCATTGCTGAGTTGATGGTCATTGGAAGAGAAACTGTATAAAGTATCTCAAGGAGCTAAAGAAAAGAAGACAAATAAATTTGATTTACTTTTGTTATTGAATCTTGTTTAGTTGAGAATGATTTATCACCCTTGATAGTTGATTCAGGTGCAACTAATCATATTTGTTGTTCTTTACAGATGCTTAGTTCCTACCAGTAGCTAGCAGATGGAGAGTTCACTTTGAGAGTGGGCAATAGGGCACTAGTTTCATCTTAGTGGAAGAAATAAAATTATATTTTCAGAACAAATTTTTTTTGTTGAATAATGTTTATTTTGTATCGGAGTTTACTAGAAACCTCATATATGTTTCTCACTTATTTGAACAATGTTATTCAATTTCTTTGATAATAATATTGTTATTGTTTCTAGAAATGAATTAAATATTTGTTCTTGTTTTATAGAAAATAGACTTTATGTAAGAAAGTCAATCAATAAATTACTGTTGAATATTGAAATTTTTAAAGTGGAATTACCTAAATCCAAGAAACTTAAAATTTCTCATGATGATAACACATATCTTTGGCACCTTCGTTTATGTCATATTAATCTAGATTGAATTAATAAACTTGTAAAGGATGTCGCTTTAAAAGATCTAAATGTTAGATCTTTGTCAGCTTGTGAATCATGTCTAAAGGGTAAAATAACCAAGAGACATTTTTCTGCAACTGGTCAAATGGCTCAAGAGCCACTTTAACTCATACATTCAGATGTATGTGGCCCTATGACTACTCGGGTCAGAGGTGGTTATGATTACTTCATCACTTTTGTTGATGATTACTCAAAATGTGGTTATACTTATCTAATTTAGGTTAAATTAGAAACTTTTAGAAAGTTTCAAGAATTAAAGCTTAAGCTAAAAAACAATTAAATAAGTCAATCAAGTGTCTTCGATCAGATCAAGGAGGTGAATACGTTGATAATGAATTCAAGGATTACCTGTTAGAACATGGGATTATATCTCAGCTAACAACATCTGGCACTCCTCAACAAAATGGTGTTGCTGAGAGGAGAAATAGGACTTTACTTAACATAGTTTGATCTATGATGAGTTGCTCTACACTTCCAAAATCATTTTGGGGATACGTTATACAAACAGCGACTTACATTTTGAATGTGGTCTCATCTAAGCCTATTCCTAAGACATCTATAGAGTTATGGAGTGCTCACAAACCTAGTTTAAGACACTTTCGAGTATGGGGTGTCCACCACAAGTGCTGGTAGAAAATACTAAAATATTAGAACATCGATCTGATATTTGCATGTTTGTTGGGTATACAAAAGGCACAAGATGAGGTTTATTCTATGGTCCTCAAGATAACAAGGTAGTTGTATCGACCAATGCCACATTTCTTGAATATGACCATATGACAAACTTCAAACCTCAAAGTAGGATTGTCTTAGAGGAGATTAATGTTGAAGAGATCATATTGAAAACAACAAAAGTTGTTGTTCCACATGGTACTCATAAGACAACTACTTATAGTCAGACCATTATACCACCTAGAAGTAGCGAGAGGGTAATACGACCACTAGCTCGGTACAAACAGGTAGGTGAAGCCCAAGTTGCTGTCAGTGATGTTGGAAAAGATGATCCATTATCATTTAGACATGCAATGAAAGATACTAACGAAGAAACATGGCTTGAAGCTATGAAACTTGAAATAGAATCAATATATTCCAACTCCGTTTGGGATCTTGTAGATCTGCCTAAAGAGATGAAACATATAGGGTGTAAATGGTTCTATAAGAGAAAAAGATGAGTGAACGGGAATGTAGAGACATTCAAAGCTAGGCTTGTAACTAAGGGTTATACCCAAGGGAAGAGGTTGATTATTAATATATTATAACAATTATTCATTTTATGTTCGTGTCAAATTGTTTTTCATAATACATAGGTAACGCACATTACTGTTGTTATGAACATCGATAATTCTGCCGTGTGAAAGAACCTAAAAACCAATAGTTTTCACATCATACTCGTCTTTCTCTCTGTTGCATCCCTTTTCTTGTCCATTGTCTTTGTTTCCTTCTGTAAGTTTGAGTTTTAGTTTCGCATCAACAATGTCGGTTCTTGTTTTTCTCTCTAATTTCACGAATCCTTTGCTTTGCACCTTTGTTAAGACGATCAAAGAGAGAGAGACATAATAAAATTTAAATAGTCAACAACCCAACAAAAAAGGAGTTCGAATCTTACTAGAAGAGGGAGGGGGGAGTACAATCATGGCAAACAAGAAAATAAAACTCTAGTGGAGGAATAAAAACCGAAGGCTTTGTACAAAGGAAATAATAGATGTTGGGTTGATGGGTAATAGTAATTTTTAATCAAATTCATATTTTCAGAAAAAATGAGCGGAGAAGGAGGAATTATTTTATTATGGACCCTGTATAATATAATAAATTTCATAATGAAATTACAAAATGTCGTAAACGTTTGAGAAATCTACTAGTTCTCCCTTAGAATAATTTTCTCAAAAATATGAATATCGCTTTGTACTACTTTCATCTCCTTAAATAAAAACATAAACAAAATACTAAAACACATAACGTAATTATCAGACTCTATCACATTTGTAGATTTTTTCGTTGGGAAATTTCATTTTCATTTCCTTCATATTTTGAGAAAGATAGAGAGAGAGAGGAAATGGAAAAAATTAGCCCAAAAAATAACGAAGTGTTTAAATCGATAAGAGATTAAGTTTAAATTGGCACAATTGAAAGTATAATGTATTGATAGAGATGCCTCCAAAATCCATAGTTTAAATTAATAATTCCCTCAAATTTAAATTCTAATAATATAATTAGGCAAGGATTAGAGAAGATCTTAGAATGGCATGCATGTAATTTAATTCTGTACGGAGGATATTCTTAAAATGTTAGTCAACGCCTTATATTCATTGCCAAGGCCGCCCGGCGTCTGTACCTCATTCTCATTCTCCGCCGTTCACACTTCAATAGAAAGGGTGGAAACTAGAGAGAGAAGGTAGAGGGCGATCTTGATCTCTGGCTTTCGGGGGTAGAGAGTGAAAGGAAGAGAGAAAGGGAAGGGGGAAGAGGGGCAGAAAGAGAGTATTTTTGAAAGCTGTAATCGAAGCGATTAACAATGGAAGACAATCTTTTCGCTGTTAATTCGAACGCAAACGATGAATTCCAGCCTGCCGCTGTTAACGTTAACAATGGTGGAATTGACCATGGCTGGCACAAGGTTTCCTACGCGAAGCGCCCGAGAAAGCCAGTCAAGCCCTCGCAGGCTGCTTCTGGTTCTAACAAAATTGTTTCCAATGGTACGGTCTCTAATGGGGATAATGTTTTCCGATCACTAGAACAGCAGGCGGAGGACCGCCGCCGGAGAATTGTGGAAGCGCAGAAGGCTGTTGATGTTTCCGACGGAATTTATCCGGTGAAATCACAGATCCGATCTGATGATGAAGATGCGCAGGATAGCGATGAAGAGGCTGCCGCTGGGAATGGGAAGACAGAGAAGGCGAAGAAGGTCAAGCCGAAGAAGGTGAAGAAGCCTAAGGTTACGGTGGCTGAGGCGGCGGCTAAGATAGATGCGGACGATTTATCTGTATTTCTTGCCGATGCATCGGTGAGATCAGTGGTCAATTACATCATGCATTTTATGTCTAATCTAATTTGATATGTCAATTTAAGGAAAAAAAATTGATTTTTTCTGTTCTTCTTGTTTTGATTTCCTGGGGATTGGATAGGTTTTGTATGAAACACAGCCGGACATTCAGCTAATGCGTTTTGCCGATTATTTTGGACGTGCATTTTCAGCCGTCGCCGCATCTCAATTCCCGTGGTTAAAGATGTTCAAGGACTCTACCGTGGCAAAGCTGGTCGATGTGAGTTTAAATTATTCTTTTGGGATTATCTCTCAGATTCATTTGCATTTTGGATGAATTTCATTGCAAGGCTGATGGGCGAATATTTCTTGAACAGATTCCTCTTACTCATCTTTCTGAAGCTGTTTATAAGACATCGGTTGAGTGGCTCAGTAAACGTCCTCTTGAGGCACTTAGCTCTTTTGTATTGTGGTCCTTAGATAGTATTTTAACTGACTTAGCAAGCCAGCAATCTAATGCCAAGGGCACTAAAAAAGGTGTGAAACAAGTATCAACAAAATCTCAGGTAATTAATCCATGCATGCTGGATTTCCTTCTCCCAATGGTTTTGCCTTGCAATCTTGTCTCATAATTCTTTACCATCAGCTGTGTGGGTTTGCTAGCAATATTCTCCTTTGTTACTTTATTGATCAAAGAACTTGTCAATGCAGTTTTTGTCAGTTTGGACAATGCTTCATTTTGTTCGAACATGGACAGAGACCTGTCATGTAATTATTTTATTTTGTGGAAAATGGATTGCAATAATTCAGATGTGAAACTGCATTGAATTATTTAAAGGATTCTATTATTATGTATGCTCAGATTTATTGTTAGCATTTATCTGTCATGTGTTATTTATTTTCTGTACAGTTAAATTGCCCATTTGATAATATGACATTTTATTATACTATGAGGAAAAATGCTCTCATTAGGGATTATCATGTAAGTATACTACATTGTTCTTATAGCTCCCTTGCTGAATATAATTGCTCTAGGCGGAAAGCCCATTATTACAGCTCAGTAAAGGATATATGGGGAGGTTTACATGATTGAGGAATAGAAAAGGGATAGGATAGAGAATATGAATACCTGGATGTGGAGAATATGTGAAGGCAAGGGTCTGAAGGCAAGGAGAAGGCTATGCATTCTTTGTCTGATTTTCTTTTATTAAGAGGAGAGCTAGTAAGCCTCTCGAATATCTATTGCCAATCTTATGTTCTTCAATTTCTATGAATTGGAAGATGAATTTACTAAAAACTAATAGAGTTTATCGTGTTCATGAAAAAGGTCTTTGGTAGACCTCAAGTTTTTATATGTTCTTGTTTACATCAATTACATGGCATTACGTATCTTTTTAAAATGATTGAGCAGCATAAGTGATTTAACTTTGCATTTTACTACCGAAGGACTTGATATCCTATCCTACTCAGTTTATTTTTGCCATTTTGGTTCAGTTAGGAATATTATTTATGTCAGTTTTCCTTGGAGACTTGGATATAAAGAGCTAAGAACCCTAATAGGGTATTTGTTTGATTGGGTAAACAATCAGAGGAAGTATTTTTTTTCTTTGTTGGGGATCTCACCCCTATTCGCTATTAAGATAAAAGAAGTTAAGCGAAGTATCTTCGAATTTTCTCCCGCAAGCTTCATGGATTCCCTCTGACAACTTGTGCCAATATTGTATTTTCTCTGTTGATTTTTGTATTCTAATGAAATTGCAACTGTTTTGCTCAGTTCTCTTTCGAGGTATTTAGTCACCCTAGAGCATGACAAGATAATTTTAAGGTCTTACCTTTCTGCTGTTGACATATATCATGCCATACCAGGTTGCAATATTTGCAGTTGTAGCAATGGTATTGCGAAGGAAACCTGATGTGTTAATTAATCTATTGCCAACATTAAGGGAAAATCCAAAATATCAAGGACAGGATAAGCTTCTTGTTGCTATATGGATGTCAGTTCAGGTACATTTATTTGATTATATATTATCTGCTTGTCTATTGAAGTCTACTATTTTTGTTTTATTGCTTGTATGCAAGATTTAAGCTTCTCTATGCAGGCTAGTCAAGGGGACTTGGCTGTCGGGTTGTATGTGTGGTCACACTACTTCTTGCCTATAGTCGGCGGTAAAACATGTAATCCACTGTCAAGGGATCTAGTTTTGCAGCTTGTGGAGAGGTGTGAATGCAACCATTTTCTCCTTAGTTTTTAGTTTTCTTTTATTCTCATTGCCTTGCATGGTCTTAAAATTTTATGTATTTATCGTAGAATTTTATCTACACCAAAAGCCCGTACTATTTTAATAAATGGTGCTGTAAGGAAAGGGGAACGTTTGATCCCACCTTCTGCATTGGAGACACTAATACGTGTTACCTTCCCTATTGCTTCAGCCCGAGTTAAGGTAAACATAGTCAAGGGAATTATAGTTATTGCTCATATCTATAATGTGAAGATGAAGTTATTTCTCAGAAGTTTTGATTAAATGCAGGCGACTGAAAGGTTTGAGACCATCTATCCCACTTTACAGGAGGTTGCCCTAGCTGGCTCCTCTGGAAGCAAAGCAATGAAGCAAGTTTCTCAGCAGATTTTTCATTTTAGTATTAAAGCAGCTGGAGAAAGTATGGATTCTTGAACTTGTCGTTTCAATTTCCCTAGTTTCTCGAATTCAGACAGTGTTAGATGTGAGTTTAAACAACCCTATTTAACAGGCACTCCTGAGTTATCAAGACAAGCAACTAACCTTGTCATTTGGTGTTTGACCCAAAATATGGATTGTTGCAAGCAGTGGGTGAGCTCTTTTATTTAGTATTTCCACCATTTTTTCTCTCCTTTTCTTTCGTTACTCACTCCAGTAATGTAAATGCTTCAGATTTGATCATTTTAATCCCCATCTGGGTTTAAGCAGGACCAGGTTTATGTGGATAATATAGAGGCAAGTCTCGTGGTTCTTAAACAGCTTAGAGCTGAATGGAAGGAGATTTCTGCAAAACTTCTTCCGTTTGACCCTCTTAGGGAAACTCTTAAAAATTTTAGGCTCAAGGTATTTTGAAAGTGCCCTTTTTCGCTATCTTATTAACATTACAAATACTATTACATACAAAAAAAAACAATCTGAGAGCATCTTTCAATCTTATCATATCCTAATTGTCTGTTAAATTTCTCATCATTTCGTGTTTTGGTTACAGAATGAAAATGCATTGGCTAAAGGTGCGGACGCACCTCACCACACAACCTTTCAGGAGGCAGACAAACATGCAAAGGTGATATTGGGAAGACTATCTCGTGGACATGGATGCATAAAAGGCATAGCTCTTGCCGCTGTTGCCGTGGCTATTGGAGCAGTTATCTTATCCCCAAATATGGAGTCATGGGATTGGGAGAAATTCTCTGTGGTTTTGCAAAAGCCTTTCTAAGAAAGAGGCTCTACATAAATGGGGCCTGCATTGCAAAGCATCAAGCTGCTCTTTCTTCGTTTCTGTGCGGCAATCCAATTTGGCCGGTAAAAAATCCAAGTACGTGCAAGTTCTTGTACGCTTCTGTTTTCTGCAGGATATAGAAGTGATGATAGATTTATAAATTAAATGCTTTGTTTTATGGCTTAATCTGGTTATAGCCATTTTAGGACACCTTCTGCCATATTTTCAGTTGATCTTAGGTTCTTTATTACGCTCTTACTTTCTGATACCAAGTCTTTTTAACTTGAAAGGAATTGAAAGAGATGATGCACCTAAATTTTGGGAAGAATGTGTTAAATGGAGAAAGCAATTTTCAGTTTCTAATTAATTTATTTGCTTTCTTATCAAATTCAATTGCATTTTATAGAAAGAATGTCATTCTTCTACCTCCAATCTTTGTAAGCTTACATTTTATAGTGGGGATCATGGCTTTTCTAGCAAAATGTTCAATAAAATAGAAAGTGTGCACCTTGTTGTTCAATTTTTCAAATGCAATTGATCAAACCCAAACCCTAGAAGTAATTGAAATGCTCTACCAAAAGCCTACAACCATTGTACCTCATCATCATAGTCTTTTTGTAACTTCTAATCATTTGTTGGATGCATTATTGTTGACTCATTAGTTGATTTTGGAACAAGTCCTCTTATTCAACCTCGTTTGCACATCATTGATCTTGAGATTGCTATTGCGCCCAATGTAGTATTATCCGAAAGTCTTTGATTGGTTCTTTGAATCACATGATGTGATGAAGTCACTCTGTCCATAAAGTTAGACCTATTAAACAGGCTCTCCCCCATTTAATCTGCCCAAGCGAAATATCCTCAGGTCGTACATGATACCCGTTAGAGATTAACATTAACTATGAGTAGTTAAGTGGATTCTTTCTTTTCCGTAGTCTCTATTCCTACTTTCTGATTCTTACTTTCTTACGTACTAAATACTGATTGATGCAATTCATGAAAAAATCCTACCATACAAATCAATGTCTGACATCAAATTCTTGTTTTATACGATATAATCACACAACAACGCACTGAATTGCATTGATGTAAAAGGAAGGATCATCTTGGATATAGAAAACTATCTTGAAAGGAATCCCTATAACTCTATCTTCCAGTTTTGGCAAGTGAGCCCAAGTTGGAGGGAAACTCAGTCCCAACAAATCAAAACCATACAAGATTTGTAATTTGAACAGTTTGATAATATAACTTCAAAGAACTCACTACTGAGGAGAACCCAAACCCAGAATCCTACAACTCAACAAATTTCAAATCAAACTTATTTAGTTGAAGATTTGAACGACAATCAATAATACTAGTAGACCATTGAGTGTCGGACCTTTGTAAAGAAACATATTGTTTAGTGAGAAGAAATTTTCAGACTGAGTGACCTGTTGAACCATGATTTCCATTTCACACACCCATTTGTCATGGCTTCAATTGACTTTCCATCTTCATCCGCTTCCATTGCTTGAGGCCTCTTGTGCAGCATGAAATTCCGAATTCCTTGTGAGCCAATTCGATCCCATGGATTCAGAGCTGCCGAAAATTGAAAATCAATCGATACCCAATGCAGAATTTGGAGAAATCAAAAAAATTAGGCAGACAATGATTAAATTACAGCTCTTTAGATGAAATTTTAAGATGGATTTGAATTCTACACCATAAACACCAGCCCTCTTTCAACCCTGCACAAAATTTACCGGTAATCTGCAGAAAAATTATCGGAAGCGATTGGATCGAAGACAAAATACAATATAAAGGATTTGAGAAGTGTTACCATCTGATCCACCATTTGAGCAATACAGAAGAAATTCATCTGGATTTAATCCGATAATTGGAAGCCTCCCTTCCCGAGCGTAGGATTGAAGTACAGTATCAATAACAACACCCACAAGATCATCCTCATTGACGATAAATCGAACTGGACCAGAACTTCCAATCACACTGACGCTAATCAACAGCCTATTTCCCTTTGCATTCTGATTCTTCTTGCTCTTTGATACCATCCTGGCAACAGTTTGCAACTCCTGTCTCCTTTGGTTGAAAATCAAAATACCTAACGATAAGAAATTAAGAATGGAGAAATATTGAGAATCAAAAGGAGATCATCGCAACTACTTGGAAGTTCTCGCTCTATATTTCACAAAACAATCAATCAAGACATTACCAAAAAAAATCAAACGGAGAGAGTAATTCTGCCCTCTTCAATGTCCGAAAATGAATTCAAGGATCGAGGCCGAGGCAGCGATAGTACCAGACTTCTTTGCAGAGTCCCAAAGCGAAAAATGAAGCAACGGGGCCCACCTTGAAATCAAAAAGCAAGCGCAAGAGGCAACTAGAATCGGAGATTTCTTCCACCATTAACAACCCTTTCTGAATTCCTCTGATCTATTTCCGAATCTAAAAGGAAAACAGCGAAAATCCCAAGAGAGAATAGTGATCAGCAATGGCGTCAAAGGTAGAAAGCAGCGTGCGTTGCAGGCAGTGCAGGGAAGATGGAAGAACAGAGGTACTTATAGAAGAGAGGAGCTGGAGAACGATCAGCGAAGTTGAACATAAAGACTAAGGGTAAAATGGTAATATCAACTCAGTCCTCTTCCCTCGTCTTATTCAACAAAATAATATTTTGTTTTTCATAAAAACTGTTTTATAATAAATTTAATTCTTAAAACATGCTTTTGTCACATAATTTATCAAAAATAGTATAAACTATGATACATGTCTTGAAGTTATCATGATCTAATAAAATAATTTTTTATTATTTTTGTCACGTTGTGAAGTGTCGTCGAAACTTTATTATTGTATGAATTGAGTTTAGTTAAAAACAAGAGTCGAGTCCAATAAATTATTTGAATTTAATATACAAAATAATTAAATAAATATTATTGCTAATACACTCTTGATTGTCATCAAATGATGTTGAAAAATGAAAATACATTATATTTATTGATTATGATTTAAATATTTGTTTGATTGCAAACACTAGTTTCATCCATATTCAATGTTTCAATCCTACCTTGAATTTTCATCTAATTTGGTTAAATTTTTTGATAAAAAAAATATCTATGTAGTTATAATTTTATTGGTATAATGTTGTTTTTTTTTATTGATTATAGTCAATTTTAAGTTTTTATTAACAAATTAAAAATAGAAAAATTTACAAAATAAACTTGAACTAACCTTCTGTAACGAAAGTCAGCAAAAGATATTTGGTAAATTATCTTAAAATTTTTAATTTTTAACTGAAAAACGTGACTGCGAAGTTTACATCGTTCATTTTTCATAGTTTAAAGTTTTAGTTATTCACAAAATTACTTTAAAATTTAACTTACCACTAATCTAATAATTCAATATTTATTTTATTAATTACCCTTCAACCTTATGTCATATAGCATGTATCCTTGAATATCGAGACTTATTTAATGTTTTTTTTTAGAGTTATTTGAGTTGACCAGAGCAAATAATTGAATATTTATGACCAATAATCTTGTTCATTGACATCATTTATTTATATTTCTTTATCTATAAATTATATATCTACTCGGGTAGAAGTCTTTCACTATTTTATTTATTTTCAATTAAGTTTGGCAAGAACAATAATTACTTATTTTTTAAGCATTAGTGAATTAATAATAGAAATAATTAGCATTGACTATCAAAATTCTTTTTTTTTTCGCGCGTGACCTGTAGCCGACAGATGGAAAAGGGACCAATCTGATCCTCGATCGATCCGAAATAGGCCCTCGAAAGTTTAACATTTTTGCCCCAAAGATTTAACGCTTTCACCCTGAATGTTAACTCTTGTCGTTTAACAAACTTAGGGTAACAATTGTCGTGAACTAGGGAATAGTAAGTTTAACCCTTTCGTCCCAGAAGTTATTGTTAGATTATTCTAACAATAATCTATTAATGTACTCCATGTTAATTAAGTGACATTGACTTAATATAATAACCTTAATGTGATGGTTGTTAAACATAAAAGACATTAAGTTAATTGAGTTTTGATTTCCCTCTCCCTAACCTTATTAAAGTGTATAAAGTATTATTGAAGAAGTGTGAATGAAGAGACATGATTGAAAGAGTATGTATGGAGGGATACTTTTGTAAGGATGTCTTCTTCATCACCTAGAGAGAGATTACAGCATTCCCTCTAATGAACACTCACTCTCTTGAACAATCTCTACAATTACAGATAACTATACTCGAGTTTTCTTGATCATCAAAGAGACGATTAAAGATAAAAGAATTAAGGCGATAAAAAGAATAGATATCGAGTTCATCAACAAAAACTTTTATCATGGACCAAGGTTGGTAAAACAAATTCTTTATTCTCGAATTACAGATAATAAAATGGTTGAATCAACAACGTTAAATATGGGACGTAAAGATTGTTTGTATGAAAATTATACAATAATTAACGCTTGTCGTGATGGTTTGACAAATATTTATTTAATCGTTCGCAGTAGAGAAGAGTTTTCAACTCGTTTATAAATTAAATTAGAATCAAAGTAGGCTAATTCCCACATCAATAATTAGCAAAAATGAGATAATGTAAAAGTAAAGAAATAATTGCTAATTGTAGGGGAAAACTAAAATTATTAATTAATTATAGAAACATTTATAATTTTAAAACAAGTAGTATTCTTTTGTTTTTTTTAACAAAATAAAAGGCAAAAATAGTTTAAATTTATGAAAGAAAATACAATAAAGTTGGGAATAATTTAAAAGAAATAGAGGACAAAAATGAAGAAGATGATGCTCAAACCACCCACGTTAATTAGATTCTATTTGTTTAGTTCTTTAAGCATTAGATCCTTGTTTGCCTTTCTTCTAAGCTTGACCCAAATTCAGGCCATTCATTTGAAAGACTTCATCCTCTTTTTTTTTAATACCAAAAATTCCTATAATAATTCTAAATAAAAAATGTGAATTAGGTAACAATATAATATGATCGGTTAATTAAACGTATTTTTTTTATACATCGAGTGTTTGTTGTAAATCATCTTATTATATGCATCAATAATTAAAACGGGACATGTTGATACAAGATCAATTTGTCGTGTTTTGATGATCGCGAGGATTGGAATAAAAAAATTTTGAGTTTAGCGTATGGGAGAGTGTTTTTTGGAGTTGCCTTTAGAAGCCGTGGCTCTTGGAGAACTTTGACCTAAAGGTCTCTAACTTAGTTATATATTGTCTATTTTTAATGATTTCCACAAGATCTTAGTAAGACAATGCTTTGAGCATGTGACTCGAATTCTAGTTGGGTCGGGTTGGGCCTATATCCAATATTAGGGTTATTTAGTTTCTCTATATATTGATACTTGAGTCGCAAAACTCATTGTACCTTGATTTCCAACTAGTGAATTTCTCCTCTGCCCGTGGTTTTTTCCCGTTAGGGTATTCCACGTAAATCTTGGTGTCCCTACTTCCGCAGTTTTCTTTTTTCCGTTTCGCGTTCGATTCTCAACAATATATTGAATACCCTTGACATAAATAGATAAATGTGTTATGATCTCTTTACAAATGTAACATCCACAGTTCTCCCAGTACAATATTATTTACTTTGCCTTGAAGTCTACACGATTTTGTTATTGGGATTAGTCCAAAACGCGTTGTTCTAAGTATAGAGAAGAACCCTACTTATAAACCATGTGTTTTTTTCACTCTCTCGAGCAATGTAAGATTGTACACTGTCACTGGTATAAGCCAGACTTTTACCTAGATCATTCTTGTATTTACAGGACGAACTGACATAACAAAAATATAATAAAAAAGTAAAAAGAGAGAGAGAGCAATCTTTGAATTTTTATGGTTATAGTATGAATGTAGATGTAATTAATAAAGAAGACTTTGGCTTAATCTTATTATACACTCTAGGGAAGTAAAATGTGGACGTTACAGTTGACATTGGGTCACACAATTTCATCAATATGTCAAGTTGATTGTGGGTTACCCTTCAACATTAATGCCCACGAGCCACAGTCTTTGAATGTGTAAAATAAATGATAAAACCTAGAACTAGAGAGAGAAAGGTTAGAAAATTATGGAGAGGGAGAGAGAGAGAAATCTGGGGAAATGTTTGACTAAAATCCTTCTTAATTCATCGGCCGTTGACTGCCAAATTGTTTATTTATTTATTTTTCTGGTGCCATTTTAAAATTGATGATTAGATTAATAGATTTTCTACAAATTGCTAAAACCAAACTCAATGTATTTTATTTAGTAATTAATTATTTTCCAAATTACACTAGTATCTCAAAAATTAACTACTAATTTAATTAATATTTTATAAAAAAATACGTTTCTACAGTAGAAAATACTCTTTCAACTGCAGAAAATCTCATTTCTGCTGCGAAAAAGGAAAGAGTTTCTTCCGTTGCAGAAAAAAATTAAATTTTGAACGAAAAACTTGAAAGCGATGTTTACTCCGTGTATTTTTCATAGTTCAGTATTTTATTTGTTTATGAAAATTGTTTAATATTTGTGTTGTCACATAATTTGATAATTGTTTTGTTAATTTCCCTTATTATTTATTAGCAAAAGTTTTTCTAGACGTACCATCAACACGTGATTGTTTATCTTATTATTTCTTAGTGAAATTAATCTTGGTTTCTCTTGGTTTTTTTCATGTGTTTCTTGAATATTATTTGATTTATATGGTTATTTAATAGCAAAAAATTGAGGAAATAATAAGATTGATTCTCTACAATAATATTTTATATTCTACATTTTTTCCCTAACAACTAATCCCACTTGGGACCCTAAATATAGTTTAGAGATGATTAATTACATCAAATTGATCCCATAATTAATGTTTAATTAATTAACAAAAATCCAGAAAAAGACTGCATAACCAAGAAAATAGCAGCCCTTCAATAAACGGGTGGGACAAAGTCTTCGATATTCAAGGCCTCAAGGAATTCTCTTTCCGGGTAAATTTTCTCGGCTGCCAAACAGAAAAGTTTGTGTCTTCAATGGAAACTTTTCAAGGCCTTCTTAAAATTAGGGTTCAAAGAGGAGTTAATCTGGCTGTTCGTGATATTCGAACTCGCACCAGTGATCCATACGTCGTCATTTCCATGGGTCAACAGGCTTGTTCCTTTTTCCATTTATTAATTATCTTTTGACAATCTGGTTTGTCTCATTTCAACGCTGAATAACATTTTAAAAACATTGGAAATATTTAAGAAAATAACCTTGGAAACAATAACTCGATACCTTGATGTTTTCCTGATTGGATAATCTAATCAGATCAGGTAAATTTTATCAGATCGATTCCCCAAAAGGGTGTCGACAAAGTTGAAGAAAGATCGATCATTTTTACTGCAAAACTTGATTTTGAGGATGATGAACATTGAAAATTGTTGAGTTAGATGTTTATGCAGCAAAACTTCGCCTGAGAATTCATTTGAATTTAACTACATACAATTGCAGAGATTGATGACTCGGGTGGTGAAGAAAAACTGCAATCCCGTTTGGAACGAGGATTTCACTCTTTCCATTTCAAATCTCAGCACTCCAATAACCCTAGTAATTTACTGATTAACTCTACCATTTTTAATTTGTAGTTGTTCAAACTAATATTCCTGTTTTTTTCCCAGACAGTGTATGACAAAGACAAGTTCACAGAAGATGATAAAATGGGTGAGGCAGAGATTGACATCAAACCCTACATAGAATGTCTTAAAATGGGTTTGAAGAATCTACCAAATGGCTGCGCCGTTAAGAGAATTCAGCCGGACCGCACGAACTGCCTCTCCGACGAGAGCTCGTGTGTTTGGAACGACGGAAAAATTGTTCAAGACATGCCTCTCAGGTTGAGGAATGTGGAGAGTGGGGAAGTTATGATTCAGATTGAGTTGATCGTTGGTCCTGAATCCAAACGTTATTTGGCGGCCATTAAAGACTAGTTAAGGTTTTACTCCATCTATTCTTTCAAGGTTTTTGACTTTGCTTTTTTTGTCTGTTATGAAATGATTGTATTTTGACCATAATATAATATGACATTACATTTGGTTTTTCTTTTTTATTTCTTTTCATGATATAAAAAATGCATACAAAAATGTTTATATTTTTCAAACCGGGTCGCTGCACATGCAATGTAACAACTAAAGACTGTGAGTGGGGTAGGGGGAAACAGTGACGCGTTGAAAATGAAGATGATTTTCCTCGTTTTTAGACAGCAACGCCTCCCTACTGCTATGTAGATAGTTTAAGAGTGGAAGTGTGGACAATAAGCGGAGGCGTGGGACGAGTTGGTTCAAGTAACCAATGAATTTTCAGACTTCTCAATGAGATAATTCTTGGTTTTCAGTTTGAATTCATTGTGATTTCGGGATTTCTGTTTTGATGGAGATTGGATTTTTGGATTGATGTTGAAGTTTAATTAATTTGTTTAAAGCTATCGATTTCAAACTTATATTCCATTATAATCGTAACTCAATGTCAAATAGATTATTTGAGGTCGTTTCATTACCGAAAATCATGCATAGTATAAACATATAATTCTGGTGAGATATATTGGGTTCTTCTCGTTCATTTTGTATAATTGATATCTTATTTTAATTATTTATAATTAATTTTGAAGCCTATAAATTTAGATAATACACTTAACATTAATCCAAGTGAAATAACAAAATAATTAAAAAATCTATTAATATTTTCAGATACTCGTATTGAAAATATCTCTGAATTATTATTATTTTTTTGTGGTAAACCCAGAAGGAGTATGTCTTATCAGTAGAGGAAGCGAGAGAGTTCCCTCCAACAATGGCTTCCTTATCCATGCTCTCATTACCCAGAAGCGTTCCTCTCGCCTCTCTCCCTCAAAATGGCTCTCCTTCTCCACCTCTTCCACCTAAACCCAACTCCACACCTCTCATCCCCTCTACCGACAACAACGTCGCTCTTCCTGCTGATGCCCGCCGGAGGAAACCCAGTCGCCGTCGTCGGCCGTCCGCCTTGGAAATTGAACGGGCTATTGGCGGGGGAAGATTCCGCGATTCTAGCCTCAAGTAAATTCTTCTCTTCCTCGTTTTGATGCGACTCTTTTTTTTTTTTTGTTAATTCACTTTTGCGATTCTAATTTGGTTGGATGATGATGTTTTTGAGGATAATTATCTGAAGGGTGTGAGAAATTATGAATTCCCAGGGATTTGGAAGAAGTTAAGAAGACAGAATTCGATATGTTCTTGTTGAATTTCATCGGCAACGATAAGTTCGAAGGGGACATCATGAAGAGGCTACGAGAGATAGGGGAATGGATAACCAAGGAAGCCGAAGAAAGATTTAGATCAAACGGTAATGATTTAAGAACATTTTGGAGATCATCCTCTGTTTGGTTGGAGAGAATATTTTATCAATATTTTCTGATGGTATTCCTCAACGAGACTCGTTTGAGCCAAGTTTTCTTACCATTTTCCGGGAAAATTCTACTCTCATAGGCTATCATCTGTTTGGTTCCCAAGAAAATTTGATGATTTCAAGATCAAACTTAATGATTTTGTCATTTTTGCAGGAAAAAGAATTTTGCTGTTTTCAGTCCAATGGATGCTACCAATATGGGCTATGAGTCTTCTACTTGCATCTGGAGTTGTAAAGCTACCATTCAACAGCCCATTTCTTGATGATCTAATCATGTGATTATGTAAGTCTTCCCCTTTTTTTTTCTCTTCGACAAAATAATCGAGAGCGTTCAATCCTATATCCTTGCACATCGATTAATTTTGAAAGATCTCGAAATTCATTATTCGGTAAGATCTTTGTTGTTTGATGAGATTATGTAAAATATTGATCCAATTGTAGTTCTAATGTTGATGTAATGCATAGATTTTATACTACATGTGACGTCGCCCGAGACGGGAACTCTACCTGAATTCCAAATTAATCCGAGAATTTGGCTTTGCAAGGCCACAAAAGGTTGTGTCTTGCCGCCAGCTCGAGAACTCAAATCCGAGGGCCCTGGATTGGAGCATATTTGAAGACATGTCTCGCACTACGACGACGCCACGAGGCTTACGTAGCAACCGCTAACTCGTGTTTACCTAAAATCTTGGGTTCACCCACATTTTCCCATCTCATATTCTTCCTTTTTCTACATTTGAACAACAATAAAATTATCACAAATCATGCAATGACCCCAATACACATTAGCCAAAGAGTGAACAAGTATATTTATATTTTAAAGCAACATATTTATATATATATTATCTAGAGTTAGACTCATTTTATAGTAATCTGAATATATTTTAAGGCAAAGAGAGAGAATAAGAACTTTAACTTATCCTCCTTAAGTTTTTGAGGTATTGTTATGTGGTATGTATGCTATTATAATGTTATACTGTAACGTCTCTCAATTTTTTCAGTATAATATTGTCCCGTTTGAATCAAAATCCGTACAGCTTTTTTATTCTTGATGTTAGCTAAAAACGCGTTGTATTAGAAAAAAAAAATTCTACTGATAAGTTATACATTTTTGTTCTCTTAAATGATGTAAAATTAGATACCTCTACTTGTCACGACCCGAAGACGGGCCTAACAGAACCGCCGGGTTAGGCGACCCGATCCTCATAGAGAACCCGATCACCCAGCCCAAGGCGTGAGTTTTGCGGAAGACTTTATAATATTTAATTCGGCCCAAGATAATATGGGCCTAGGTCCGAATAGGGATCACGAGAAGATAACAGTGCATAAATTAAAAAGAAATCCAAGTACTGTGCAACAAATACAAAACCAACTGTGTTTAAGGTTTACAGACCAAATGTAAACATTCTCACCAAATAATGATAAACACCACAAGTGTAAATAACAGAACACTTCAGCTCCTAATCCTCAGCTGCTCTTGCCTTTACCTGAAGTTTTGGGGGAGGAGTCGTTTGGGATGAGTGACTAACTCAGTAAAGTATGGCTATACTAAATGCACCTCATGCAAAACTGGTTTTGTACATTTTTCGAAAACAAGGTTATGTTTCATTCTACCGTACATGGATTTTTTTAAAATCACTTTAAAACTCTTTATCATTTTACCAAACCGACCCAAGGGCCGTCGATGAGGCTTTTATTAAAATCTTGCTGTATACATAGACAGCTATACCTCGCAAAATAGGCCATCATCGTTTTCCAATTCGAAAACGTCGTCAGTGAAAAGGGGTGGTCACTCATGGACTCACCCGCCACACAACACAGAAGAGGTGGTCACCCGTCGGTGACAACACCTTATGAGGCAGGAATAATGACGACGATCCGAAGATTCCGTACGTCACCCGAGTTGCCGGCGCACCTGGCTGCACGACACAACCCGTATAATCGTATAATCGTATAATCAAATAAAACGGATACAGTTGCTCGCTATATGTGGACTTAGGATAAACAAGTCTCAGCGATTGACAACCGTCTGATCCGTGGGACAAATCCTGGCCAGGTTTAGGGGCTTGCGACCCAAGGAGGCGTCATCACCCTCCCATACGAGGTTTTACGACTTTCAGGAGTTTCAACCTGAGGACACGTCACCAATGCCCTACCTATAATTTTCGCACGTCAAACAATCAACCTTCACGCAGCAGAAGGTATCAAAGGGGATGGCGGATCCATCCCTCAACATGGGCACAATAAATCTCAACCATGTACGGAATTTAAACTTGAGAAAACATACTACTAATAAAAACGGACGTGCTGTCGAACAGTCCCCGTCATTTTCCAAGTGTGGTAGTCCACAAAATAATCATTTTGGAAAACGGAATAGGATGCAATATAACGCAAGAGGTATAGAAATCCCTACCTCGACGGCGGTCTGCCTTACCAACCAGAGCAACCAATTACGCAAGAATCGTATCACACTCGCTGAAATTGACCAAGCCTGACAAATGTATAAACGCGAGAATATCATAATTAAATTCTAGGAAAATAAGCGAGGGTCTCATACAAAGACCAACCATCTTGCAAAGAATTCCAATAAAGTTTCCAACTTTATCTAATAATATTTCTTAAACTCATAATCCAAATCACGAACACCTACACGGCTTTAAAAATCAAAAGTCTCATTCCTTTAACATTGATAGATTCCATTTCAACCATCTTGAAACTAAAACCCTTAAATCTCAATAACCAACTAAAATATCCAACTTTAACATAATGACAACTTAAAAGTCGAATTCGACGAACCATGTTAAAGCACGCACATCGAACAACACCAAATCAGAATCAGGTTCTATTGTTGACAATTTATCCAAAAATCAAAACTTCTTTCACCAACAGAAATAATCCCAAAATAGTAACCTATCAGTGTATAATAATTCAGATTCACAACCAATATATTTCTCCTAACCAGAATTAAATCCACATCCAAGTTTAGAAATCGAAATGAGTAATTCCAACTAAAATTTTCCTCACCAATAGGATGAGATCTACGTCCTATTCTGCTCGTCGGAAAATCTGAATATGTTCAGATCCAAAGCTGCCCTCGCCGGAGATTTGTTCGTCCGGAATCCTCTAGACCGACCGCTGTAAATCAAACCACCAATCAACCAACGACATCGTAAATCCCAAATTTAACACCGGAATAAAACTCGGATCGAAACCTCACCCACTAAACAGATCGGAGCAGTTTGTCACCGGGAACGAAATCTGCTCGTCGTCGGAAACCGGCCTCGGAATCGCCCCGTCACCGATCGGGAGTCGCCGTTCGCCGGAGCCGAAGGATCGGCTCAACTCGGAGCTCCGGCCGCAGATCGGGACTCGCCGGATCTGCTCGAGATCGGGAGTTTGTCGCTCGGGGAAACGGCCGTCGGCTCTCAGCCGACGTCGCACGGCCGCGGTTCGCAGCCGGAAGGAGCGCCAAGAAGATCGCCGGAAACCGAGCTCCCTGTCTCGGCCGGCGTTCCAGCTCACGAAGTCCCCGGCCTGTTCGTCGTTCGCCGGTCATTCTGTCCGTCGAGCTCGCCGATTTGTTGTCGCCGGCGTCACTCTCCCTCTCGTCTCTCTCGGCCGACGCAGAAGAAGAAGGAAATGGGGGGGGGGGGAAGATGGAGACCTTCTCTCTCTTCCCTCCCTTTTATTCATTCGATACAATTTTTTTTTTTTTTTTTTTTTTTTTTTTTTTTTTAACTTAAACCTTGAACTTTACGATTTCAAAAGCATTGGGCGGGATTTTTCCCCCCAAACCTTCCCTCTTCATTTCCCAAATATTTCTACTCTTAATTAACTTCTTCCAAATTATTTATTTTCCTTAATCCCAATTTCCTAATTTCTTTTCCATTTAAAATAAATGTGTATCACCAATTTTATACATTACCAATTTATAATTGACTCAACTCTAAATTCAAACATCATCCATCGATGTTATCGCTCAATCTTGATTGTCCAATATCGTTTATTAATTAAATTCTTTACTCGGAAAAATCTAATTTCACTGACTTTGGCCAGTTGACCGAACTTGCATACGTGGACTTGACCAAATGACCAAATTTGCATACGTGGCTGCTACACGACAAATTCGGTCTGCTTCAACGCTATGACTGATTTTCAACGCGAAAAATTTACACGTGGAATTTATCATTAAAATTTCACGGCTTTTACACTACTGATATGAGTCAGAATATCACATGAGTTATCATGACTTTACATAGCAGAGCAAGTAGTCACTTGTACATACACCCTTCAAACAATTATTATTTTAATAGTTAAGTGTAATTAATAATCAACTAATTTATTAATTTAATATAAAATAATAATATATTTATCGTATATTTTAAACTCCTAACAGGTTAATTATTAATTTATATAATGCTGTAATTTATCATTTTAATTACCTTCCTAAACAATTCACCTATTAAAAAATAAAAAATAAAAAATAAGGATAATATTATCATTTAATATATCGTGGTCAAGATGGTAACACATATCTGGTGATAATTCAGTGCTGTCACTCTCCAACTGTACCTAGTCTTTTGTTTGACAACTTCGTTGGATCCGAGGAACAACCTTATAAAATAATTTAAATTAATAAATTAATTAAAAATTTTAAAAAAAAAATCAAGAACACCATTATTTACTTTTCCAATGTTTTGTCATCGAGATTAGTTGATATCATCTATCCTAAAATTTGTTTTTATCTGAAAACTCTTCAATTATTTAATGTTATCAATTTAAATTACAAAAAAGCGTGTGTAGAAAATTTGATTTAGCATAAAAGAATATTTATTTGCAAAATAAAAATAATATCTTAAATATTCATTTTTTTGTAGTGGAAAGACAACTTTTCTTATAAAAAAAGATAATGTTTCGCATCAGAATGAATACATTCTGCATCGAAAACTAATTTTTCGTTACAAAAAGTAAGTCATTGACTTTTGAATTTTTCGTTACGGAAACAAATTGAAATTTTTAACAAAAAACGTGACAGCGATACTTGCTCTGTTTATTTTCTCTAGTTGAGTGTTTTATTTATTAGTAAAAATTATTTATTAAATAGCTATCATAATTTATAATTTCTGTTAAGGTTAAGTGTGACCCAGATTCTAATTGGGCCAGGTCGGTTTGGCCCACATTGGAGGTTTCCTAATTCCTGCAGGATTAGGGTTTTCAATTCCAGTATGACTAGGGTTTTCTTTATTCCTATAAATATATGTTTGAGCCGCAAAGCTCGTTGTACCGATTTCTATTAGTGATTTCTCTCTTCTAGCCGTAGTTTTTTTCTGTCTTGGGTTTTCTACGTAAATTTGGTGTCCACTATTATCTCGTTCGTTATTTCAACAATTTCAAGCATACATTATACGTTCGAATGTGTCCATCCACAAAAAAAAAAAAAGTGAAAAAATCACCCTATAATTATTATCCATTGAATTTTATTTTATCAATTAATTTTAAATTAAAATATTTTTGATAAATAACACAATAAATTCATCTTAATTAGATAATACTAAAGTGTCATCGATGACGTCTCTGGATTTCCTTGTCAATAGGACAAAAATAAAATCAATTATTAATTAAAAGTAATTTTTCTTTTACATATAGTAATATTTTTTAAAATTTATTTCAATGATTTACTTATCGCAATGAAAACACAACATCCCACAGCAAAAAAAAAATATTTTTTGAAGAAAAATATGACAATAATATTTGCTCAGTTTATTTATATAGTTAAATATTTTATTTGTTAGCAAAAAAATTATTTAGCAGTTGATTTGTCATTAATCTTATAGTTCAGTAGTTATTTTATTAATTTTCATTTATGTAACTAATATGAAATAATTATTTTATGCATAAAATATATATTATATTCTATTACAAATACATGTGTTATTGGTTAATAATAATATTACAAGTATACTCTATTTTTGCACTATAATGGGTGAGATTATAAGAAATTTCTAAGACTATTCTTAATTATTTAATATGAAATAAATAATTACTTTATTTATTTGTTAAAAACCGTGTTAGAAGAATATTATTTCGTTGTGGTTGGTTGCGTAGGTGGTTTGACTTGTCAAAATTAAAAAATATTACTCAAGTCAAGGTGGGGTTCACTGGTCAACTCGACATCTTAGCTTTCTTACGCCGCAGCTGCGGCAGAACAAGAAAGAAGAAGAAGAAGAAGAAGAAGACGATCAAACAAAAGGATATCCATTTCCGTGTCCCATCGTTTGATTCCGTTGAGTGAAAGTATTTTAATTTTCACGCTCATAGCTGCGTCCAAAGATTTGTGGGTGTTTGTTTTTTTTTTGGCTTAATTCATGGACTAGATTATGACGAGTTCGAAGAATTTCATTCATAAACTCATCAAATCGTTTACAGTCGGTTCTGCGAGAGGTAATTGAACGATTTTGTGCTCTGGGGCTTCTTTTTCTGTTCGATTTTGGTTAATTTTTTGGTGGTTTTATATGATCAGATTCAGAGAGCGAAAGAGAGGAAAATTTGGAGAAGATTGCTGCGCAAGAACAGAAGCAGTTTCCGTTTAATGTCTTAGTTGTAGCGACGAGAAATTTCCATCCTATTCACAAGCTTGGAGAAGGCGGCTTTGGACCTGTTTTCAAGGTGAGATTTCGGTTTTAATGAGATGATTCGAATATCAAATATTTGGGGGATTGGATTTTGGAAGGAGAATGTTGATTCCTTTTTCTTTCTTTTTCTTCTTTATGCTTGTTTTGTGGATTTTCTACAATTTTATCAGAAGGAAATGAAGAATGATTTATTAACGTTGATTAGTGGAAGACATTAGATCAAGCTTCCATGGTTCTGTCCATTTTACTTTGTTTCTTTTGATTCCTGCAAATGAATTTACTATTCTTCAGCAAAGTTAGATAGATAGATAGATAGATATAGAGAGAGAGAGAGAGTATACAGAGACTGAAGAACTAAGGCTTTATGCCTTAGTTCATGAGCAGTCTGACAAGTTGTTTCCTTAGATGTTCACTACAAGTATTTGAACAATATTTAATCCGACAATATGAATCTTCATTAAAAACTGTTTCATTGGTTTACAAGATTGTTCTTTTTCTCTTTTTTTGCAGGGGAAGTTGGATGATGGAAGAGAGATTGCAGTGAAAAAGTTGTCACAATGCTCAAAGCAAGGGATGAAAGAGTTTAAGAATGAAGCGAAGTTGTTGGCTAGAGTTCAGCACAAGAACGTCGTGGATTTGCTCGGATATTGTGTGCACGGAGAAGAGAAGCTACTCGTTTATGAATACGTCTCCAACGAGAGCCTTGACAAGCTTCTCTTTAGTAAGTACTTCTCGGTTTAATTATTTCCGAGCTAAATCTTCTTACCAATGGATCTGATTGATGCAAAACGTAGAGAAATATTTGAACTCGGAGAGAAATCGATAAAAGATTTGGAAGATCAAACGAATAAGGAGAGTAAAGAATGTCTACATATAAAACATAATTCTGAGAGTGAAAGTCGACTAGCAAATTGTTTACGCAATTCATATTAAGATGTGGTATTTATGCAGATATCATATAGTGGATTTTTTACGGCTTTGATGCAGAATCCAATCGAAGAGACATGCTTGATTGGAAGCGAAGATACGAGATAATCAGTGGCATTGCTCGAGGCTTGCTCTACCTTCACGAGGACGCTCATAAAGTCATCATCCATCGTGACATCAAAGCCAGCAATATTTTATTGGATGATAGGTGGGTCCCTAAGATTGCCGATTTCGGCATGGCTCGCCTGTTTCCCGAAGATCAAACACATGTTAACACTCGTGTAGCTGGAACCAAGTACGTATTTATTGTTCTTTGTGACATATACTAGTACAATATTAGAACTTCTACTTATTCACTTTCTCTTAAAAAATTTAAATTGTAAGATCGCATTACCTATTTTAGATTGGGGTTAATATAATAATTTGTCTTGCCATTTGTGTGGCAGCGGGTACATGGCACCTGAGTACCTGATGTACGGCCACTTATCAGTGTCGGCAGACGTTTATAGTTTCGGGGTTTTGGTTCTCGAACTAATAAGTGGACGGAAAAATAATTCATTGGCTCATGCCCAGAATCTATTGGAATGGGTAATCTATCTTATCTCTAACTTAGTTGGTTATCTTTCATTATTGATTTTGCATGGATTCCTATCGAGTCGGCATTTTTTCGATTCTTACGTCCCAAAAAATGTTAGAAAGTAGAGATTCTAAGAAAAAACAAGGAATATTTCTTGATTTTACATTGAATGTCATGTCGGGAATCCAAGAATCTTAATCGCTTTCGTGAATAATATTATAAACCAACAAGTTGGATTCGCATTTTACCCAATCTTAGATTTTTAATCCGAAGCCAAATAATCGTAAGAACTCTTCAAGAATTTTGGGTTATACAGTCTCATAAGACTTGATCAAACCTACTTTTCAGTTCTTTGGTTGAGTTGGTGTAGATAATAGATCTATTCAAAGGGATAAGAAGGTCTAACCCAAATTCTTTTTAAGTTCAGGCATACAAGCTTCACAAGAGACGTAGAAGCAAGGAGATAGTGGATCCCACTTTGGCCGAATCAACCATGCCGGAAGAGCAAGTGGCGATGTGCATTCAAATCGGGCTGCTTTGCGTGCAGGGCAATCCGGAGCTACGGCCCACCATGCGTCGCGTGGTCGTGATGCTATCGAGAAAACCGGGAAATTTGGACGAGCCAACTAGACCAGGCATGCCGAGTTCACGGTACAGATTGGATGGGAGGCATGGTAAACAGTCCGAAACTTCGGGTGAGTCACATTTGAGCTCGTCCAATAGTTCTACTTTTAGTGCAAATGCATCGGCACCTGCACGCCCATCTACATTGGCATCTACATCAGCATCTACATCGGCGTCTGGATATGCATCCACATCGAAAATTACATACGTATCTGCATTGCCGTATATTTCAACCGATTGGGGAGTTGATTCTCAGGGCAAACTACCTGCCAAATCATAGAGTTTGATTTTTTGTTAAAATTTTTTTGATTGTTTTTCTTATTTTATGTGCATTTTTGGTCTGAAACTTTGTAAATGGTGGAATTAGCAATAGAAAGCAACAGAAAGATGAAAAGCTATGGGCCGGAATTGGATCCAAATTGGATGAGAATTAGATCCAAATTATATAATTTAGATTCTAATATACTAATCAAAGATAGTTGCACCTCCCCAACTAAATTTCTTTCTGGTTTGGCTTGCAAACTCGGTTCATAAATGAACCGAGTTGACTAGGCTTGCTAGCTTGTTATTAGGAGATTTTCTTGACTCGGTTCAACTTGTTTTGCTCGTTAAACGTTCTGATTTTAAGAAAATTAATTATGTAATAATAATAGGTATGTACTCTTATTTGATTCCTTAATATTATGTAATGGTGTGTCTTTATTAATTTGTTTAGCAATTATAATAAGTTATAGAGAAATTAACAAAATAACTACTGAACTATAAAAGCAATGACAAGTCAATCACTAAAAAATTTTCGCTAACAAATAAAACATTTAACTATGAGAAATAAACAAAGCAAATATCGCTGTCATGTTTTTCGATAAAAATTTTAATTTGTTTCCTCAGTAAAAAGTCAAGGAAAGTTGTCAGACTCACTTTACGCAGCGGAAAGAATGTTTTTCGTTGCGGAAGCTATTCTTTCCGCAATGAAAAATACTTTTTTCCCTTAATTTGCTGAATTATTTGTCGCTTTTCATTGTAGTAAACAATGCATTTTCGGACGAGTTTCTTTAGTAGATAAAAAACATAGCTAGCTTAGAATACATTGATTTTTCAACATACAGTTAACTAGAAATCTTCCATTTTGATACTAAAATCGATTTCGACCAGCTTAACATTTCTAAAATTTGTTTTTCAGGGAGTTTTCTTAGTGAATTGGAAGCACGTTTAGTTTGGAGTACATTAATTTGTCAATAAACAGTTAACTGAAAATCTTAAATTTTGATACCAAAATCGATTGCGAACAAATTAACTAGAAATCTTCCATTTTAAATTGTTTTCTTGTTTTTAACTTTTCTTTTAACCAGTTAACGACGATATTTGAATCGTTCATTTCTCATAATTGAGTATTTTATTTATTAATAAAAATGGTTTAGTAGTTAAAATGTCATTAATTCTATAATTTAATAGTTATTTTATTAATTTTCCTGAGTTATATATTAAATATTAATACTTGTATAAATAATTAAATAAAACATAAATGATATTTCGAAGAGTACGATTAGATAATAAAATTAAAACTTAAAAAATTAAATTATTTTAAATTACTTCTTTGGAAAAATATCGAAAAAATAAAAGAAGATTGATGAAAATAAAGATTTTTGTTTTTTAATAAATAATTACGAAAAGAGAGTTTTAATCGCATATTCGCATTTATCAAATCCGCGTCCAAACAACATAAATATTCTCTTCCACATGGCTGTTTTCTCACGAGTCACGTCTCGCTCACTCTCTCTCTCTCTCTCTCTCTCTCTCTCTCTTTCTCTCATCTTCCCTTCCAGCTTCGTCCTTTCTATAAAGCAAGACGATTACAAGCTCGGTTGGCACCTTCCTCTTTCGCCACATTCCATTTCTGTTCCACAATTCACAGAGAAAACGCAAGGTAAACGAATGTCTGATTTAAAATTCTGTTGCTGTCGTCCGCTCCTTCTTCTTCTTCCTTTAATTCTCGCTTTTTTTCGATTCTGAGGATCTGTTTTTGCTGCTGTAGTGGATTTGTTATAGACATTCGAAAATGGTGATGTTTAAAGTTACGAGGAAGGAAACCGCGCCTATTGATGGCCAGAAGCCCGGTACTTCTGGCCTCCGGAAGAAGGTTCAATTGAGCTCGATCTTGATTGATCATTGCGTTGATTTCCTTACTTTTGGCATTTTTCGAACAATGATTTACTTTCCATGACCGTTCATTTTGTGTTGTTCAAGTACAAGATAAACCGATGTGGACGGGATTCGATTGTTTCATTTTGCTGATGCTTTTAATTTGTTTGATTCTCATTGCCTCCGATCTTATTTGCGTCAATCACTGCGTTGTTTTCCATTTTTTAGATCATTTAAGTACGAGTTAAACTGATACACTTTGGATCATATTGTTTCATTTCGCCATTGCTTTTAATTTGTTGGATTTATATAGAGCTGCATCAGATCTAATTTACGCTTCCAGCATGGAGTTGTTTTCATAGTTTAGATCAATTTATGATGATGCTATTCAGTGGGATTTGAAATTGCTAAAACCAAAGGCTAGCAGTTTGTTGTGAAACATCTTTTACATGATCTGAGCAACCAAAGAGATCAATTTATATCTACACATGGTCTGACCAAGACTGTTTTTACTTAAAACAATTTTGTCTATAGTGTGTTTATTTATAATTGCAGTTTATATTAACATTTTTGTCAAGTTGAGAAAATTTCTTCATAATGCTTGAATTTATGGTTGACCTTTTCTAGGTCTATTATATAATTTGATACTCCGATTCAATAAGATGATTCATAAGCATAATTATTTTTCTTGTCTTTGTGTTTGTGGAAATATGGATCATTAGTTCACGATAACACTTCTATTCTTGTTCTAGCTTGGCAATTTAAGTAGCTTATCGTGGCTAGTTGTACATTACAAGTAGTTCTAGGACCTTCAAATAGTTATGTGAACGAGTTACATTTGCATCATCATTGTTTGTAATAATTGGCATGTTTAAACTTGGGACCATGAAAGAATAACTAACTTATTAATCATCCTTCAGGTCATGAATAAGTAATCAATGGTTTGCAAAAGTTATTTCCTCATGGAATTGATTTTTGTGCACTCTAATCATATTGTAATATGTATGTGCATTTAGTTTGTATGGAACATTAAAATGCTATCATTACTTGCATATAGTACATAATTTTAGGTCTTTTTTTTCAAGGGAGAAAGTTTGTACAAAGTGCTGCTTTTATCAGGGGGACACTGTTTTTTTCCTTAGAAATCTTTCTTCTCTCATAATTTCATGCTACTAACATGTGTATTTTTTTTAATTTTAGGTGAAAGTTTTTATTCAACCTAATTATCTGGAAAATTTTGTCCAGTCCACATTCACTGCTCTTACAGACGAGAAAGTTAGAGGTGGGTTTTTTTTTTTTCTTTTTCTTTTTTGCTTTTCATTGAGTTCACCTGTATATATGCACTTTTTATAGTTGGGTTTAATGAGAAATATATTCTTCGTGCACAAATAGCTGAAAAAGGGGCTATATGTGTTGGGCTCATACAACTACAGAAATTGTTAAAAGTGCATTTTCATATTTCATACCATTTCAAATTTGGATGCACCTTGTATGGAAAGTGAATTTAGCTTGCCATTGGCCATAAAACAGATGCTTTTTCTTTGCAGATGGATGAATATGTTTGACCAAGATTTATCCATAATTATTCATGCCATAAAGAGAAATGTTGATAGGTTACCTTTCTTAATGGCATTGAGATATCAAAATGTCCCTTCTCTTCTAAATTGCTGGACTTCTTTATTTTTAAAATCTCTAACTAGACAGGCTTTTGTTTTGCCTCTGTGTCCTTTTCTATAACTTAATCTATCTCTCTCTCTTTCTCTCTCTCTCTCTCTCTTTCTCTCTCTCTCTCTCACACACACACATACCACGCACAAATATAGAGACAAACACAATTAGAAGAAAAAATTGATTCCCTTTCTGCTAGAACATTCTTGTACTACATCTTATTGTTGTTATTTCAATTATGCGCTGTTGATACTTTAGCTTGGAAATTTGGGTGAGCCTCATTTGGAAGTGAAATCTAGAAGTATGGCAATAAACGGTTGGGCTTGAGGAGTGTATCCTAAGTCTGGTCTTGGTTGATGGGAATCAAGTAATTAAGTTTTAGGCGTCCAACACCAGTGCCAACTTTTGTTAGGAAAAATAGCACTTGCCTGCAAGTTGCTGTCAAAGAAAGAGGTCTTATGCTTTCAAGTACCCATGAGATTTTCCAAGAGAGAGATAATAATGCGATTCTCATATAAGAAATCTCAGTAGTAAGTCCCACTACAAGTTAGGCTCGTAGAGTACACTTCCAAGTCTGGTCATGGTTGATGAGGATTTAGTAATTAAGGCTGCTCATCTACTATTAGTTGCCACATTTATTGGAATGATAGAGTTTGCCTAAATAAGTTTTTATCATATATTTTTTTAACAATGAACAAATTTTGTATTTACACTTTTGTTCATCCATGTAGGTGCCACACTTGTTGTTTCTGGTGATGGTCGTTATTACTCAAAGGGTGCAATTCAGGTTATTACTGTACCATAATTTGCTGAGTTTCATAAATAAACGTAGATAATAAATTTATTTATGTGATAGATTTGAGATTTTTTGTACATGCAAATGCTTTAGCCATGTGCAATTGATTCACGATGATTTTTAAAAAGGTAAAAGTTGATTGCTGATGGTGATTTATTTGTAAACAATTGTTTGACTCTACACAATACTAAACTAGATAAGTTTGAAAAGAAGAAACAGCTGACTGATCTGTATTACTTCTATGGTAATTTATGTTGCTTTATGATGAATTTGTTTGTTATTCTATTCTTAACAAGATAAGTTTGTCATATTTGTGGCATTTTTTTTAATAAAGTAGTGTTGCTATCAAAGTTGACTAGTTGGCCTACACACCCATAACTGAGGTTAGAAGTTCGAGCATGACTGGTGTTCTTCCTCATGTGATTTGTACCTATAAAAAAATTCTTTTGTCACGTAATAAATATGAATATTATATATATTTAAATATTAACAGGTTAATAATCTATATAGATATCAAGTATTTGACATAATATTATCTACAATTTACAATTTTCATACATGACCACGGAACTGTGATATACTGTATGGACATTCGTTTACTAATAAAACTATATTGGCTTTCTTTTTGTTTTATGTATGTTAAATTTTGTAGCTTTACTTGGATGCCAAATTACAATTTTTTTTTCCCTGTTAAATTGGCAGATTATTATTAAAATGTTAGCTGCTAATGGAGTAAGGCGTGTTTGGATTGGTCAAAATGGATTACTTTCAACTCCTGCTGTCTCGGCAGTAATACGTGAAAGAATTGGGATAGATGTAAGAGATTGCATTGGTAGAATTTACTCCGGTCACGGGTTCTCAAATTCATTTTTTGTTTTCTAATTGGGAAATTATGAATGATTTCTACCCTCAACTGTAAATTTTAACTAGGGATCCAGAGCATCAGGAGCATTTATTTTGACAGCTAGTCACAATCCGGGTGGTCCACATGAGGTATGAACAACCATATCCCCTTTTTCTTCAAATGATACATTACTTTCTCTTATCAAGTTAAAAGCCCCCTCTTCAATAAATTTTATAACTGAGCTTGGAAATCTATGCTCTTGTTTCTTATCTATTTGACATAAGCTAAATGATTATATATTTTATGGGTATTAATTGCCTCTATATTTGTAATTTGGTGTCGTACTAAAGAATAATACTTTCTGTTTTTACATTGATTTGGTCTATATAAACACATTCCTTCTCATTGATTGTATTGATTATATGGTGACTATTGTTTTTAATAAGAAACGGAATATATTAAGAAAAGAATATATAACGAGACGAGAGGGAAAAAGATTTTCCCTTACAGGGCTCCTAAAAACTATTATAATTATATGCTAACAATGAAAACTTCTTTTAATCTGTGAGTTGCTCGAGAAACCAACTTAATAAATTATGAATGCATTAAATGGCTTAACTAATGAACAACAGATGGGAGGAAGTATTGGAAATTGACATGACAGAACCAATTCTTTTTTTGTCCTTTTGTCTTATTGCAGGATTTTGGCATTAAGTACAACATGGAAAATGGTGGGCCTGCACCTGAGTCTATCACTGACAAGATATATGAGAATACAAAATCTATACGAGAGTACTTCATTGCTGAGGATATGCCTGATGTATAGCTTTAATTCTAATGTTCTGTAATTAAAAGTTCCACGTCTATGTAGCTCGTGTCATTGATAGTTGTCGCTTGTTCCAGGTGAATCTCTCTGCCATTGGCATAACAAGCTTTGATGGACCTGAGGGACAATTTGATGTAGACGTTTTTGACTCAGCAAGTGATTACGTGAAGTTGATGAAGTAAGCTTTCTCCGTCATTCTAGTGTGGCATATTTTTTCTGGGAGTATAATTATTGTATCCACTTCAATACCCTTCTCTTCAGGTTGTTTTTTTCTGATTGGAAATGGGTGTTATAACTATTTTTTATTTTATCTGCAAACAACTATTTAGTTATAAATAACCTTTTGATTAGTATTATGTTGTTCAGTTGATTAGATGCTTAGGTTAACTAATACTTTCTATATACTGAGATGGCGCAAGGGAAATTTTGTTTCGTAATTGAAATAGGAATTATGAAAAACTAGAGAATAAACTCTCAAGGAAAATAATTGAATATCAAAGTCGAAAATCTTAATGTTTATTTCAACCTTTTAAATAGAAAAAGAAATAAAACGACTAAAATATTAAAATAAAATAATAAAATGACTCATGGCTTATTGGACCTGCTTAGGTCTGGGGATGTGTTACATCATGAGGCATACCTTTTGAATATGAATTTCTATTGCTCTTGTATTTTTAAAGTAATGGAGTGAATTTAGATCACTTAAGTTCACGTTGTAAAAAATAATTATGAAAGCATTGATCTTAGGCATCATCTTACAAACATTTGTTGCAATTCTAAAGCCTATTTAACTTATAACTAATGCATAAGTAAGTTTGGTGGTCCTTGTGATGGAGAATGGTCAATTGCATGTGGTTTTAATTCAGATTTGAGGTTAAAGTCAATTGTATCTCTTATTTTAGTCAGTATTTGGGAATAGTTGATTACATGTAGTTAGTTATTGTATCTCTTATTTTGTCAGTTTTAACGTTTGAAAGCAATTACTTTTAAGTTTTTGGATCATTTGAAACTTCTATTCTGTGATTACTTTTACTAATGTGATTTTATGAAGCAAATTTAAAGAACAAACGTTATAGCAATAATTAGCTATGTTGACTAGTTCCATTAATTTGAACCTACTTAATTTATGAGATTTCCCTGATTACTCAATTATGGCTATGATAGATGAACATGAATTTGACGAAGCTTTGCAAGATGTTTTTGAAGTTCAAAAATATGAGGAAGTGATAAGTCTGCAACAGAGAAAAAAATAGAGAAAGGAAACAGCAGGATTTTAGATTTCTGGATATTGAAATTAGATAGGAAAAGAGAGTAGACGAACGGACTATTTGAGATGCTCAAATCTCTCGCATTCCCACCCTGCATTTTTTAATATTGTTGTGTTTGGAAATTTCAGGTCAATTTTTGATTTTGATGCTATTTGCATGTTGTTCTCCTCACCAAAGTTTACGTTCTGGTATGCTACCTGGCATCCTTGGGAGGAAATTGTGTCTTACAACATTGTAATATTATGGTAGTTACTAATATGATTATTGTTTTTATGCAAAAAGCTATGATTCTTTACACGGAGTTGCCGGAGCTTATGCTAAGTGCATATTTGTTGAAGAGCTTGGTGCACAAGAAAGTTCATTATTGAACTGTGTACCCAAGGTTAGTTTGGGTGATTAATATCATGTCACTACCATTATCTGGTGTTATATTAGGTTACTAATTTGACATAGCTTTATGTAAACAGGAGGACTTTGGGGGAGGACATCCTGACCCCAATCTGACTTACGCAAAGGAGTTGGTTGCTCGCATGGGTTTGAGTAGTAAATCAAACTCTGATGAAGAACCTCCAGAATTTGGTGCTGCTGCTGATGGTGATGCAGATCGGAATATGGTCCTTGGCAAAAGGTGGCGCTTTCAGTTGGCTTATTCTTTTTTTTCTTTTGTTTTATTTTCCTGCTTGCATTATGTTAATTATTGTACAGTATATATTGCTTTCAGGTTTTTTGTCACCCCATCTGACTCTGTTGCTATAATTGCTGCAAATGCTGTTGAAGCTATACCATATTTCTCTTCTGGCTTAAAAGGAGTTGCCAGGTACTATATACTATGCAACTGATTTTTCTCTCGATCTCTATTCTCACGAGCACATCACCACACATTAACGCAACATTGTGTAGTCTCTTTGTTGGAAAGATTATGTATCTATTTGAAGTTTTAACAATTATACTTTTATTTTTTGGCATTTACACGTATGTATCAATAAAATTTTAAAAATCAAAATTGATGATAAACATGCAGCATGAAAACGTTCACTGACTACTTTTTATTTTCACTGTGCAATGTGAAGAAGTGTCGATGAAGAGAATGGTTGGAAAATTAGATCACTAATATATGATGTGTATAATAACTCACTACATAAATTTATTCGCATATTTTCTTGATAGTACTGTCCTATAATTGTTTTTTAAGGTACTGTGTTGATTGTATAATTTTTCTTTCATTTTTGTTAAATTTATTATTCTGCATATTTGTTTTCCACTTTTCCACTAAACAATTTCTGTTTCTTTTAGAAAAAATTCAAAAGTATGGTTTTTTGGTTTGCATCAATAAATATTTGCTAGTTTTAGCTGGTTCAAGTTAATTAATAGATTAAGTTTGAAGGAACAAGAATTAGATTAAAATAAATGCAGAACACAATATGCATTATGAATATTTGTGGTAATTTATTTGCCAGATGGAAATAGTTGAATCAAGGATATCTATCTACCAGTTATAATTGATAAATGATGATACTCCTGTCTTCGTAGGAGTATGCCAACTTCAGCTGCCCTAGATGTTGTGGCGAAACATTTAAATCTGAAATTTTTTGAGGTAATTCAACTCACACCTTGAATTTATTTTGCCAGCTATGTTTCTTAAATGATTGGTAGGTAACTAAATACTACAATTTAATCACAGGTACCCACCGGCTGGAAATTTTTTGGCAATCTAATGGACGCAGGATTGTGTTCAGTTTGTGGTGAAGAGAGCTTTGGAACTGGTCAGTCTGTAGTTCTAGCAATTTATAAAGTTCTCTTGTTTTTGGAATCAATAACTTGTTCTAAGCCCGTTTTTATGTTGCTTGTTTTGCTGATGAAAAGGATCTGACCATATTCGTGAGAAAGATGGAATATGGGCTGTGTTGGCTTGGCTGTCAATACTTGCTTATAAAAATAAGGACAAGCTCGGTGGGGAAAACCTTGTAACTGTTGAGGAAATAGTTCGCCAGCATTGGGAAATCTTTGGTCGCCACTATTACACCAGATATGACTATGAGGTATGATGCCATTGTTCTGATGAGTGATAACGTTGGTTGGGTCATCATTTTTATTGTTCTTTTTTTCTTTTTAAGAATGTTGACGCAGGAGCAGCTAAGGAACTAATGGCGAATTTGGTCAAATTGCAATCTTCCCTTTCCGAAGTTAACAAGTATGATATTTTTTGTCATACTATTTTTTTCCTGCACAATTCACTTTTTGGTTAGAAACTGGTATCCTGCTGTAGGCTTCCCTCCAAGTATTTGTTTAGTATTTAGTTGCACTATATGACTCCTATATAATGAATTAGCTTCATCAACAGATGTATGTTGTTCTTGGTAAAATAAATAAATTTGTATTACACGGTGATTTTAATTTCATCTAGAGTTTCTCTATGTTTGTTTGCTGAGAGTGAGATTACTGAAAAGCCGTTAAAAAGGAAGTGCTGTGGAAGCATGCTTGAATTTTCCTAGTGGATTGCTCTTGGCTTGATAGATTCTGCTTCATGAAATATATGTTATCCCAAAAAATGGGATTTAACATGGGTCACTATTTTCTTCACATATAGTGATTCAAAGCTTAGTGAATTAGTATGACAATTCATACTGCATGGAGTTGAACTTCAAGGGTTTACAAGTAGATTCTATATTAGCATTCTAAAATGATTCGAGACGACACAAGGCTTGGAATTTTTTTTTTTCTTCTGGCCTGGTCAGGCCCAGCCATGCGGGCATCCGGCTTTTTTAACCTATTATGGCAGAAAAGTCCGCCATTATAGGTTAAAATAGCGGGCCGACCTCAGACCACCCTATTTATGGTGGGCCCAGATGAGCCCAGGCCTTGATCCACCCCAAGGCTGGTCGGACCCCACCTCTGCCCGCTGATGAGGTTGAAGTTGAGTAATTGGTTCTCTTATGATTTCTATGCGGTTTTAGTTTCCAGACTCAAGTCGAAGGATATGTATTAGAATAAAATGTTTGATAGCTATTCTAAGATCCTTCTTGAATCTAGTTGAAAAAAACTAACATTTACATAATTCCTTGTTTTTTTCTCCTCGACTTTTTTTCTGACCTCTTGCTCTTCATGCTGAGGGAAAAATATTAGAATGACTTAAAACAAACGAATTTCCAATAATTTTTTTGTTTGGTTTTAAAATCGTAACCATGGAAGAAATCCAACTGGAATGTCAAATAATCTTCTCCTTCATTATTAAAAAAATTGCACTCACGTTGTTTTTACACTTGCATCACAGGATTATCAAGGGAATACGGTCGAATGTGTCTGATGTTGTCCATGCAGATGAATTTGAATACAAAGATCCTGTTGATGGTTCCATCTCAAAGCACCAGGGTATTCGGTACTTATTTGAGGATGGCTCACGATTGGTAAGTAGATTTCATGTACCAGTTTTCTCAATCTCTTTTTGCAGTTATAGATGTGATATCTGAAAAGACCACGTTTTTAATGTTGCAAACTTAAGTGTATGCAATATTAGTCTTTGTTGCTGCACAATTTTGAGTGCATAGTCTGTCAAAGTTTAGTGCTGAAAACTTAAAGAGGAAAGATTTGCTTCCACCAATTTGGGAAATTTTTACTTTGTACTAATCTAAATTATGTTTGATGCATGTTTCATCGATTCCACTCTTTTTATTTGTAAATTGAATCTGGAAAATATACTGGAGTTTCGATCCCTTAATCAGTGAAGCCAATCACTTTACATGACTTTGCAGGTTTTCCGGCTGTCAGGAACTGGCTCTGAGGGTGCGACCATTCGGCTCTACATTGAGCAGTATGAGAAGGATTCATCAAAAATCGGGAGAGATTCTCAAGAAGCCCTTGCTCCTCTGGTAAGACTTCACCCTAAATTTCTCTTCTTTTTCTGATTTATTTCTCGTCATTGAAGAACAGGATTTAATCAAATTTCAGGTGGAAGTTGCTCTAAAACTTTCTAAGATGGTGGAATTCACTGGACGATCTGCCCCCACCGTGATTACTTAAGACGTTTTAGCGTAAGCCTCTTCTTTCAAATAATGCCTTCAAATAATGCAACATATGCTCTACCATTATAAGCTCTTCTCTGATGGGCACTTAACTTTCCTTTATATGTTAATTTTGCTCTCATAATTAAAGATGAACTGGAGCTTAAGCATGAAAAATAGCTGTTATAAAATTTTCAATCTTCCCAATAATATGAAAATTTATATAAATTAAATTGCTGTGTCATAATACACTAGTTTTTGAAAAAGATAAAGTAAAATATTTGATGGAAGAGTCTTACTTTTATCTTTTGCCTACATCGTCAACCTTGCCTTTGCGTTTGTAGTCCTTGCTCGTATTTGAAAAAGATAAAAGTAAGAAGTGAATTAAAAGTCTAGGAAGAAAGGGTTAATACCCCATGATCGTTGACTAGACACTTCAAAAATATGAGTAGGCTTTCTCACGCACAAACTCACCTCACAAAGATCATCCAAACACCATAGTGCACAATGACTCAAGTCTAATAACCTATAATCAAAGATTATACAGGAATAAGGCTCAGTAAACATGTTTACTTATCGCCACTTGATGCCAACAAGCTATCAAGTATATAGTGTAGTGCGTAAAAATAAATCAAATGGCGCATCGTCCTTGTGCTTGTGTTGATTTTTTTGACTTTATTTTAAAGTTTGGTATATTTTGTTCAATTTGGTTAGTTTTACAATATAAAAGTAGTCATTTGGATTAAGAAAAATGCTGCTTTAGTTCATTAATAAACTTTGTACAATTTTAGTATTTAATTGAATCAAGAAAAATTGTATTACAACAATAAAAGTACATCCCAACTAAATTTACACCTACTTAATTATCAATTATGCACATTTTCTTGATTATAGAATTAAAACTATAATTTTTTTTCATCTTTATTTACAATTTACATAATTCTTTCTATTTTCATTCAATATTCATTTTTTGTGAGACCTACAATTTTCCATCTTCGTTCTACAAATGTTGATGTTAGTCACTTTTGTGCAATCTCCAATTTCACATTTTTTTGTATCCTCTTATTTGCTAGCTGCTCTTAATCCCTCAAGAATATTATTGCTTGCAGATTTTCCTTTATTATCTTTGTCATTATGCCAAATGCATACACGACAACTACTCACCCACATGTTCTATCCATGCATGCTACATGTTAAAACTCTCAACATTATGGTTAAAGGTAAACAAATATAGGAAATAAGCTTACGCATCTCCTTCATTACATCAATACTATCACAATGTTGTCACATTTTATGCATAATGCATTAATGGTATGTCATGATGAATACACCTCAAATCATCTATCATAGTCCACGATAATCTACCTCTCGCGAATGCATGCAATCTTGCTAAACTCTCAAAATCCAATCAGATTGATTTGGTTTGATCAATCTTGCTAAACTTTCACAATCCAAACATATTGGTTTGGTTTGATTTTGCTAGCTTGGAAAGCCGAGTAACTTTGTAGTTTCGTCATTCCTGTACCTCAAGTATATCTCTGTTGGTTGTCACGGAGATGTTGTAAAATAGTCATATTATTATTATTGACTAAATCAACGGGAACACATACGTAACTATAGAGCAGGGTCTTACGTAAAGTCCCGGGCAGTCCTTTTAAGTAATTATTTTTCAATAAATTAATTAAATAACTTGTTTTGAAAGTTCAACACGTAGGGGGTTTCTGATAAACTCCAAAATAGATTACAACTTTGGATTGGAACTTAAGAGTGGTAGTTGTGATTTAAAGTTGGGGGACCAAGTTTACTTATAACGGTTGTTAGACTGGTTTAGGTTAAGCCAGAAGTGGACCTTTAGCCTGTGTGATGCCACTAATTAATTAATGAACAATGGGTTCAACCACACAATTATTATAATGTTCTTATGTAGTGACCAGAAAGTAAAGGATTTACATACATAGGGTTGGCTCTCTTATCAACCACACCACGAGTCTACTTGTAAGAGTATATCTTTTGTTCGATTTGATCATATCTTTTGATGATTTGATCAAGTCACACTATTACTTATAGAATTCTGTAACATTGGTTCGTTTGTAAGCTAAAGAACTAAGATTGCAATTGCTATACAACAAGTTCTAAATTATTATACGATGATTAGCCCAACGAGATTCTGAAACAGGACAAAGCAAAGCAATCAAGGTGTCAGAGTCCAAAAAACTTTTGCCAAATCTTGACATGTATTAATAATTAGATACTAATTCAGTCTTAATTGGATTTAGGTGAGCCATGTGGGTTGTGCTTTCATGTCTAATCTTGCAAAAACTTTTCCTCGTACCAACTGATAAGCTTCATTGATAATTACTCTCTTTTCATGGCCCTATTTGAATGCTACTTCTCACCATATATTATTAATTTACCAGACCTAAGTTTTTTCATTTTAATCTCTAAAACCATCCTTGATTATATTATTGACTTTTTGTTCGGTTTAGTTCGACCATTGCGGCTTAATTTTAGTCCGTTTTGGTTTAGTTTAGTGATTCTTCAAAAGTCAAGATGAAGAAACTTTCGTTGGAAACAGCTTATGGTCGGCCATATCGTTCTTCCTACTCCCAACTTGTTCCATGTGGAGTATTAAATTATTGTGAAAGAGATGGAGCGAAAAAAAGAGAGAGAAAAAGAATAATAATATTTTCTTTTTTTAATTTATTTATTTATAAACACATCATAATATAATTGCAACTAAATAAAGTTACCTTCTAATCAATAATCATACATGAACACAACTCCAAATTGTACATTCTGTGAACGGACGATGTACTTTTATGGATCATTGATATTATAATATATTAATTTAATATTCTATGCGATGAATTTAATTTTAATTTTCTTTTTGGGTTTGACATTTAAAGGAAATTTACAATCAAATTTAGCAACCATTTATGACCTAAAAAGCCACGAACAAGATGACAATATTTACCAATTCATGTCTCTCTCTTCTTTCCATTATCCTGAAAAACTTTCATCTTTTTTCCGTCATAAATCTGCATCGAACGGAACTCCGGTCGCCGGAATCCACGACCCACCAGCCAGAAATTTCCCTACTGTAAACTTTCCGGCCTCCAGCGGACTCGTTATCACCCGAAACCCTCCCCATTTTACTCTCCGGTCGGTATTAGCCCCGCTGCCTGTGTTCAGGTACTCACCATAGTAAAGAGTACTCAATGCGAAACTCCCAGTCCACGGTGCCCACCCCGCCGGGTCGATCAAACCGTCGAGTGCCGTTTTCATAATTACAGTCCTCGAGTATTTTTGCCATGGCCGGCCAAGAAAAGTTCTGAAAGAATTTTGCGACGGTCGGAGGTCCGACGAAGCGGTTATACGTGAGCTATGGATTATGATTCCGGTGTTCTCATTTGGGTCGGTTCTCCCTTGAGCTGTCACCGTATTTTGTTGGTATCCCATCGGTTTTCTTGCGTAGATGTTGCAGTTTTGGATGACGGCGACGGCGTTTCCAAAGATGAAGTCGACGGTCCCATAAATGTCGCAGTCTCGGTAGAATTGTCGCTGCGAGTACACGTAGAGGGTGTCTTGGTAGCCCTTTATGCTGCACCGGTAGAAGACGGAGTGGTCGGAGCTTGACCGGACTGCTACCGCCTGGTGTTTTTGGGGTCCGGCGGTGTTCTCAAAGGTTATGTCTTGTGCTATGAATCCATCTCCTGAGATCCCTGAGATGAATTAATGAAACAATTTTCTGTCAGTTCTGTGTTTTTGAACTAAGTATGTTTAATGATTAATTAATTGTCATTTGTAGTTTATGTCATAACCCAAAAGAGATAATACGATACATTAAATTGATGTGAAAAATTTGAGTGCATTAACAAAAAGTTGAGGTGACTGGGACATAATGATCAGCTCATGCGATTTGTAGTGCTCTTGTAAATACTAATATAAGTTGCGCCTTCACAATCAATCACAGTTTAGGTCATCTCGACTTCACATGAGGGTCACGAAGTCCACACACTGATGTCACACTCCTACTTTTCTCAAATAATAACAAATTACTTAAAATATTCAGTTCTCCCAAAAGACCCTAAATATTCTTTCCAAACACAAATAAAAAATGGGTTACTGCAATTAATCAATCCAGAATTATTGGGAAAAAAAAAAAAGGAAGAACTTACCAATTGTGGCAGAACGAAAAGTGGTAGACCCATCTTCAGCATTGCTGTTGGCGGTAACAATGGTGGAACCAATCCCATCTCCAATGATCATAATGTTCCTTATCGTCTTCTTGATCACAACATTTTCTTTATAAACACCGGATTTCACGTAAATAACAAATCTTGATCCTCCCCTCTTTCCTGCTGAATTTACAGCCTCCATAATGGATTTATAATTTCCTGACCCATCTTGGGCAACAATTACATCACCTTTTTTCTCGCCGGCGGATTGGAGAAGCCGTCGATCACCGGCCGAGAGCCAGTCTGGAAAGCCGTCGGAGAGCAACCTCCTACCACCCCTTTGTCGAGTGAATGCAAAAGCTGTGGAGGAAGAAGATAATGAAGAGGCCTTGGCTAAGGCAAGAGAATTGCTGAGGAGCTTAAAGAAGGTGGTTAAAATGGGAGGAAATGAATCAATATACGAAGATAGGTTGAACTCCTTAAACCCATTTTGACAAGTTTGATGATTAGTGATTGAAGCACTTAACCATGTTAGGTGATCAAAAACACTAATGGAGTTCATAGATTTGTTGAGCTTATCGACGGTGTCTTCGTAGAGCTCCAAACAGTCAGTCCACGCCAGCTCGGCTCGGTTATCACCAAACAATCTCACGTCCATGGCCGAAACAAATCGGTGAGCTTCCATAGCTTGAGCCATGGTAACCTCCAAAACTGATCTACGGAATCCATTACGGTTCATCTTGAGGTTTTCCAAGACGCCATTGTTGAAGAATGAGTTGCAGACATTAGGGTAAGGAGTTTGGCTGCATGACATAGCATCACTATGAACAAAACATAGAGCAATGGCTAAGAAGAATGCACTAGGAATGGATAAGAAGACAACGCTAACGTTACCCATGAGGCTAAAACTTTCCACTACCAAACTTTTTTGAGTAATTTGAACTTATTTTGATGAGAAATAAGAGCAAGCTCTCTTATATAGAACACTTAGCACGTGGGATGAAATCAAAATGTGAAGAAAATTATTTTAAAATATTGAAAAATTAACAAAATAATCAACCTCTCATGTTTTTTTGTTAAAATCTCAATTTATTTTCTCAGCAAAAATATCAAAAACTTACTTTCTACAAAAACTAGTTTTCGTGATTGTTTTTGTTATTTTTTCAAAAATATTTTATTGGAAAGAAGTGAAGTTAAATTCATGAGAAACAAATATTCGAAGTTTTTAAATCTATAACTTCAATTTTATTTTATGAGAGGGTTTAGATAGATGGCCTGTTCATATTGACTTTTCCCAGCAAGCGTAAGTGCTTTTTTGGGACCAGATTCTTTAAAAAATTAAAATAATAAATAAATAAAAATAAGATGACCCAGAAAGCTTTGCAATATTTAAAGGTGTTGGTCAGCAGATGTGGACAATTTAAGAAGCAAAAATATAAATAATGTTTTAATTTTTTCATTAATAATTAAATGGAATTTTTAATTGAAGAAGCTGCATCTACCTGTCTACCACTAGATTTTTGATAATATAAAAGGCTCTTTTTCAAATATTTACTATCTTTTTATTTTTATTTTTACAATTTTTGGCAATTTTTACGTGTTATTTATTCACTAGTTGATTAAATTTACGCTTTAGACGACAAATAATATTGTCTTTCCCTTTCTAAATATTTCCTATCTTGACTTTTTATCGCACTTCATTGTCTAAATATTATGCGTAATATCTTAAATTTTAAAAGTAAAATAATAATATTAAATTTATTTTATAATTTTTTCTAAGTGTTTATATATAATTTATTTACTGATATAAATTATTTATTATTTCAAGTGTTTATATTCTATCACGTTAGAGTAAAGTGTATTTCCAAAATAATTAGTTTATTTTTCTGTAATTTTCTGGTTTGTATTTTTCAATTACAAATTAAAGTTCGTCATAAAGCTTATTTATTACGTACCACGTCACTTCAGGGTTCACTTTCAAAATGACAAATTTATTGAATTTTCAAAAGAGTTTGGCTTCAACTTTTCAATTATTTTATCAGAAAAAAAACACTATAATTAAGATTAGTTACCCAACATCTTTTAAAAGGAAATTATGAATAACTAAAATTTTAAATTATAGAAAAATAAAAATGAAAATCCCGTAATTATATTTTTTGTCAAAAAACATTGAAGCAAACATAAGATTCACGTTTTTCGCTGAGAAAACACTGAGAATGCCACCTGAACCTCCAACAGATGTCCAAGGATCAACCTTGGATGTCCTTTAACGACAAGAAACTCTCAAAACTGATCCACAAGGAAACGAATGTTTGATGGAAATCAGATTATATAACGACCTGATTTTTCATATACTTAAAATGTAGAGATTTAAAGTACACTTTCTTTTATAAAATACATAGAATTTAAAACTTTTCATTAGAGTGTGTAGCAAAAGACTTTTCGTAAATAAAACCATAATAAAACATTTGAGAAGAACAATAAAATAAACACTATGAGTAAAATCTCATTTTAAAAATCTTTACATTATACATATCACGTCTTGAATTGAAAACCATTATATTTTACTTTCCTTTTTTTACTTTAACCTAGTCAGCCACAAGATCTACAATGCATAAATCCTCCATCAATCGCTCATTTTCTCATTACAATGCATACCTACGTCACAAGACATATTTTATAAGCCTAATGATTAGTAAGAAATGAAATATATAGTGAAATATGAAATGCACTTTTAATAAAACATTTTTCCATTTTTGTTGCTTCTCTTTACATTTCCATTTCTGTTTTATCATTGGAACTCAATTCAAAGTGTGAATCATTGGGGGAAAAATTCCGCCCAAAGCCTCAATCATTGGAGAACACATCCACCAACACCTCTATCAAAAAGTTAAGTATCCAAAGCCTCACATTTTCATTTTAATTTCATCTCTTTTCTTTTTTATTTTCATTTTATCATTGGAACTCAACTCAAAGCATCAATCATTAGGGAAAAAATTCACTCAAAGCCTCAATCATTGGGAACTAGTCCCCAAAGCCTCTAACAATGAGTCAAGTATCTAAAGCCTCACAATGAGAACTTGTTCTCAAAGCCTCAATATATCATTAAGTTCTTAACTTCTTTTATCTTTCTTTACTTAAAACCATATGCATAATAAATTATTTTCGTAATGTTTCTTGTAAAAACCATGATGCATGAATATGATAACATACAACTTAGTATATTCTAGCATATCATCAACATATCTTCAAAGCATGAACATAATCCCTTAACTTCAAGTCTACTAAACATGAACATCAAAGCATCAAACAACAATATAATCAAAACTTAGCATCTATCAAACACAAACATCAAACAACAATAAAACTCTACCTCTTTTGATGAAGCCCAAAAAGGGAAAACACAACCATTCATTTCTTACTTTTATTCCTTGAAGAAGTTAGAAGATATAGACTTCCTATGGTTTCTTATCCTTCAACTTGCCTCCATAGCTTTCTTTTCTCTCCTAGTTCCCTTTACTTTTTCTTTTAAGCTCTTCCTATTTTCCTCACGATTATTCCCCTCTTCCTCAAGCTCTCTCTCTTTTAAATAAGTTAAATCTTCTTCGGCCATCCTAAGCAAGAAGTAGCGCACACTCAGACAACAACTGTTGAGTAATCAACTCCTTCATCCAATAGAAACATAACATTGCCGCACATTTCTGGCAACCTTTCGCATTATTGGTCAATCAATCTCTTTAAATGATTGACAGCCAAATAGCCTAAAAACAGACTCTGTATATTCTTCAGAATATTGGTCGATCACCTTCCTGCAGTCGAATGACCCCAAAACACCAACTTTACAATCTGTGAAGAAGCCGATCAACCACCACTTCTCATGATTGACCGCCCCTTCAGCCCGAGAGTAGAATCATTACTAAAATTGGTCGTGCGTAAAATTCCCTTATTTCGACTCTATAATGAAGCTGAACAACTGCTTATCATTTTGATCGACCGCTAAATAACAAAGAACCCTTTGCTTTCATTATGTATAATACTGGTCGATTGATCCTTCAAGTGATCAACCACTTTTCCCCTTATAAGTCTCATAACCATTTAAATTATTATTTTTCCTTTAAACATATTCCAAACAAAACTTAAATGATAAAATTGGGGGTATTACATTCCTCCCCCATTACATAAATTTTGTCCTCAAATTTTGGTTAATTGCACATACCATTCTATGATGGACAACCAAATCGATGACAAGCCGAACACTTAAATAATAAATATAAAAAATATGAATTAGCTTTGATACCAAATTATACGAATCAGAATAACTTTGATTCCAAATGATGGGCAACAAAATCGATGACAAGTCGAACACTTGGATAACAAATGTGAAAAATATGAATTAAGAGAGAAGAGAATTGGAGTAGAGAGAGGTCAGATTAATATAAGGTGGTTGGAAAACAAGGAGAAATAACGAACGATCAGATAGAAAATGATAAAGAAAAGAAGATGACTGTTGGATTAGATTAAGGGATGTCTGATACAGAAAATGGACGTCTGACGTGAGAGATGAACAGTTGAGATGAAGTAGTTGGAAGACCATCAACTTAAGATGGACGTCCTTCCATTTACGACGTTATTTAGCATTGAAGGATGTTCGTGGATGCTAGGGGACATCCATTGATGTTGAGAAACGATATCGTTTAGTATTGAGAGACGTCTATATTGATGAAAAATATAACTGTGAGATTTGTATCGTTCTTTTTTCATAATTTGATATTTTAATTGTTTGCGATTTTTCTTTAAGGTTTGTCGTGTTACTGAGTCCAAACTATAAGGTTTATTTTGTTAATTTTCATATTTTATTACCTTACCATTTATTTGTATGTCTTTACTCTTTAATAAGCATCTTGAAAAATGATAATTGGCTTTCATTTTTTATGAGATTTATTCTTAAAAAATTCAAATGATTAGGAGGAGTGCATGTTGATTATTCTCTTTCTACCATAACTTTTTTTTTTAAATTCAAAATCTACATTTCTTAAAACTATTCGAGTAAAATCTCAATCTCCAACGACAATACAAAATTATTCGCTTAGAATCAAAACTTGCACAACCTTATTATTATACTTTACTTAAAAGAACTTATTTAATAGGAAAATGAAACTGTTATATGTGAATTATCATTCTCCTTATATCTAAAGTAACATTACTTACTTTTCAGGTTTTTTGGCCTCGTGATAGTGTCCACCATTTTAAAAGTTTAGAGTTTATCGTGACATTCATTTTACTTTCTTCTACTTATCGTTCGTCGCAAAGGAAATCAATGATATCATACTCCAATAAACGACTATTCGCAATGTTATACTCCATTTGATCTTCCCGTTATGGTCCAAGTCGTATTTTTCTTCCAAACGAGATTGCACAAAATTTTACACAAACATGTTTTCAAATGTCTTATAGAAGTTTGTCTAAATCATGTTATATTTGATTAAAGTAGGCTTCCCTGTCACATATTATTAGTTAAGATTTTATTCTAATTATTATTTCTTCTTTCGTAGAATTAAAGTTACGAACGTAAAATAAACACCAAAAATTATACTTTCCCTTCCACATTATTCTAAATTATTTAAATTTACAAATTGAAAATTATTTTAATTCCTGCCATTGTCCATTATTTATTCATTGACTTTGATATATCAACAGCTCTTCCTTATTAATAATTTTAATTAAATTATTAATACAATGACTTTGATTAATTAAATGTTAAATAATAGTTTATTGTGTCAGTCTGCCTGTTATGGCAATAACGACCCAAGATATTATTGATTGTAGGGGTCTAGCGTATAACAATGAGAACACACAATCTTACATCGTTTGGAAGAGTGAAAAATGAGTAATTTATAAGTAGAATTCTTCTCTTTATCTCGTACAACGTATTTTTTGGCTAATCTAAAAAATAAAATCGTACGAGATTTATTCTTTAAATTTATTAAAGAAATTAAATCGGAATGTGGATGGATAACGATAATGATTAAAAGCATGATATAGACTTCCTAATCTAATGGAGCTTTTTACGACATAACGCTACATCCACCAAAGAATGCAGTCTCCAAAAAAGTCTCTATCTTACCCACCTTTACTACAAAGTATTAAGAAATTAAATTAGTTTAAATAATTTAAACATTAATTAATCTAGAGAAAATAGAAGAAAATATAATTTAAAACTGGATTATGGTTTTACCACATCATTGTTTGTTCCATTCGAGATTACTATTATTTTTTTAATAATTCTGAGTTTACTCTCTATTCTTATTTTTTGACATGTCGAACATTAATAGGTATAATTAATGACTTATTTTAACTATTTTTTAATTTATTATATTAATTTCACTTATCAATATTTGTTACGTGAAAAAATAATAATTAAATAATAATAATAGAAAGTAACTGTAGCATTATTTTTATTTTTTAATTCATTTTTTTATTCGACCATAGACATTTTAATGCAAAAAAAAAAAAAGGCGATGGTAATTTGTGAATTAATTTCATTATTTAAGTCATTAGTTAAAACAAAAGGCCAATAATTCGATAGATGAAAATTAAAATATATGAGTACAACATATCCCTCTTTCCTTTCATTTTCCTTGCATACTCAATAATTATAATAATTATTGTTATTATTTAGCCATTTCCTTTTCTTCCTAGCTGTGCTGAATAATTGACGAAGTTGACTTCCATAGTCAACCCTTTCGGCGCATTTACAATTTACCCGGACGTAGAAATTGGAATAAAGAATCTATTTTGTCGTAATCAATTAATGATAAATTGTTTAAACATCCTTTCGAATTTTGATCGAATATATGTCGATCTATCGTTCTTAAATCAAAATAAGAAAACAAAGGTAAAAAAGTAGAAAACGAAAGGAAACATAAGACTGGATTTGATTAGTAAATTGATTAATACATTTCAGTGTCGCACAGATGTTAAAAATCCCGAGCAATCGATAAAAATCACGCGCTAACAAATTAATTTATTTCTTAACAAAATTATTAATTTGTGTGACGTAAGAATGGAAGAGATTGTCTATATTCAATTTTGAAATTATCATATAGGTTTTTTTTTACATTATTGAGAATTTATTTTCGTCAAAAACCCATTCTACAATAATTAGAGTGAGGCCATAAATGGTTATTTATTTAAATTTAAGAAATTGGTTTAATAAATTTGGTCACGGTGAAGACAGCGTTACATAGGAAGATTCCTCAGTCATTTATGTCCAAAATTTAGCACTAAAATTGTCAATGTCAATGCCAATTTCCATTAATAAAAGGACAGTGACTCATAAACAAAGGAAAGTTACACTTGTCCAATCCTGTACTCTGCGCTGGAATTTAATAATGTTTTGGAAAATGTAGACAATTAATGTTTAGAAAAATAATTGGAATATACACTATGGTCAGGGTGTCACACATCTTTGATAAAAATACATATTTTTAGGTTTTAGACTAATACATGTATAAAGGCTTGAAAATCACATCATCAAGTCGACAGTCGTACATAATATTGATGTGGCAGTCATTGAGTGACCAAACGTATTATTCGTTGTACCACGTAATAATTCATTTGTCCAAACGATCGATTTCAACGTATAAATTCAATGGATTTGATTTTCTCGATCTCTAATTTGGCTCGCATTATTACATGATCATCGTCGAGCGCATTTTCAAATAAATTAATTCATACTCATTGCCACTAAGCCATAGAGCTCTATCTTAATCTTCTAGCTTAATTATTTTTCGAGTTTATTATTATTATTATTATTTAGACATATAGTTGATGGATATTAATATCATGGACGCATAGACCACATACAAGTAACGATAACGTTTTATATTTCAAATACAAGACAAAATATTGGTGTGCTTCATGCATTAGGATTAAGATGTGAAAAATAAACATATAATAATTATTTTCCTAAAATAATTAATCATATAATAAATGGAAACAACTAAAAGAAAATGACATCCTCCATGACGTTGCTACATTAAACTTAAATATTTAAACGATTATTAGATTTGAAAAAATAAATATAAGTTGTTTAGTGGATAATTTGTATTATTTATTATTTAAATAATTATTAGTACAAAATAGTACATATATTATACCTGCACTTTCCATGTAGGAAGAAAAGACAGCACTTCTCAAAAATATTCCTCCTACTTATATCCAATCAAGCTATGCCAATTTTTCATATTCCTTTCCATGACTTGTTCTTTCCACTTTCTTGTTGACCTTGATTATATATATATATATATATATAGATAGATAGATAGATATGTGTTGGGATAAAATTTAAAGAGAAATAATTAAAATAAATTATTGATAAATATTTGAAAGATGAATCTACAAAGTTGTGGATATAGTTCATTGAGAATGTGTAATTTAATTTAGATTATATATGTGATGATATAAAATGAATGTGTTTTATAAAATATTATTATACATGACTATATTAGATAAAATTAGAATTTTCTGATAATTTTTGTTAGGAAAAAAAATCTAGTTTTATCATAATAAAAGTCATATGATATTAATTCATTATATTTAATTTATTGTTTAATTTTTCATGAATTATATAATTTTTCTATATTGAGAATAAATTTATTTCTAAAATTCTCTTGTTTATCATATGAAGGATTAATTTGTTCAATGATGATGATTAATAGTAGTCAATAAAAAAAATATAATATAAGTAATTATCAAATATTAAAATTATCTAAATTACTGATCAGTTATATGTAATAACTTTATCAATGAATGATTTTTATTTTGAGTAAATAAAATTTATAATTTTAAAAATTTTAAGTATTTGGTGAAATTACTGCAAAAATGATAATTATGTTAAAGTTTATATTAATTAATGAAAATGATGAGAGCTTACAATTGTGAGGGCTATCAATTACTTCATAATCTTTTATCATTTATTCAAATATTACATAGTACATAGATGTACGAAGTTCAATGGAGCTAGGCCCATGGTTGTGCAAGTAATCCAATATGGATGTTCCAGTAATTGAAGGAGTGTCATCAAGCCATAGGATAGTTCAAGATTTTGTTTAATGAGTTAAATTAATTTTCCTAACACATTGAAGTGTTGAGAGTAATGTGCTCAATAAATAAATACAGTAGAATAATTTTATAATATATAAATAAATTTATATTGATTAATATTATATTAGTATTTTATATTATATTTTATAAAATTCATAAAAAAAATTTTTTTTGATTATTTATGCTAATTTTATATTAATATATATATTGTGTATATATATATATAGGATAAAATATAAAGAGTAATAACTAAAATAAGTCATGACTTATATTTGAAATATGGAATCTTCAAATAGTTCATAACCATAAACATAGCTGATCTCATTAAAAATGTATAGTCATATCCCAACTATATATGTAGTGACATAAGATAAATATGTTTTATATAATATGATTATATAAGACTTGATCAAATAAAATTATACTGTATGGATAATTTTCATTAAATATAGAGAACAATTAATTTTACCATAATGGTGGTCATATATGTATGATCTTAATTCATTATATTTAACAAACTCTTATTTTATTTTAATTTATTTTTTGATTTACTCGTTAAAGTTTTGTACGAGTTACGATTTGTATACTTTATATATTACGAGTAAATTAAAATGAATAGTTAAGAATGTTAACATCGATACAATAAAATTTATTCATATATATTTCTTTATTTGTTAGTTCAGGAAGCGAATAATTAACGTGCAATTCATAATTGTTATGAATTAATTATTCAATAAAAAAACTAGCGGTAGTTAAAGATAAATATGTAATATGAGGCTAACGAATTATAAACCTAGCTCTATTATAAATTTAGATGGAGAGTTAATACATATGTAATGACTATATCAATGGATATTACTTTGAATAAATATACTCTATAGTTTTTAGAGTGCAATTCTAAGTATTTAGTATAATTACTTTAGAGTTAATAATTATGTTAATTGATATAAAGAGTTTATGTTAATTGACGAAAAAATTATTGGAGCTTAAAACTATAGGTCCATCGATCCCTTTGTCATATTTTATCATTATTTGAATAATAGAAAAATAAATAAATATAATTAATTAATTAATTATTTAATATATTCAATAATAGATGGAATAATTGAATTACTTATTATTCAATTGATTAGATATAATAACAAAAGTTGTCATAGTTAATATGTTTGTTATATCAATGGATATTACTTTGAATAAATATACTCTATAGTTTTTAGAGTGCAATTCTAAGTATTTAATATAATTACTTTAGAGTTAATAATTATGTTAATTGATATAAAGAGTTTATATTAATTGACGGAAAAATTATTGGAGCTTAAAACTATAGGTCCATTGATCTCTTCGTCACATTTTATCATTATTTGAATAATAGAAAAATAAATAAATAAAAATAATTAATTAATTATGAATTAATTATTTAATACATTCAATAATAGATGGAATAATTGAATTACTGATTATTCAATTGATTAGACATAATGACAAAAGTTGTCATAGTTAATATGTTTGTTATATTTTATTAATGAAACAATTGAATAATTGATTATTCAATTAATTAATAAATATAAAATAACTTTTGAAAACGATTTTTGAAAATTGATTATGTCAAATATGAGTTAATGTTATGATGCCAAGTGTTGAGCCAAGATGACAAATTGTTTTGATTTTGATAACAATTTTGTTATGAGATAATAGAGTCTCTCCAGAACATGTTTCGTCAACTATTTGACCAATCCTGTCATGAAGTTATCAAGAAATTCGTGAATAGCAAGATGTGGGTCAGTGTCTCCGTTCGAGAACATATGTTGATGATGATTAACATTGTTATGACACAGCCCCCAATTTCCTCGGGAATCGCATTGTGAACTAGATTCTCCGCTATGAGAGCGATCACAAATTCACAACGGAAGTTCACCATCAGATATGTGTATGCGTAATTGGGCCACATAAACATAAAATCCAACCAAAACAAGAAAGTTGTACACTTCATTTATTTACAAAACTATATCCAAATTTCTTTTATAAACATGAGTCAAGTTAAAATTAAATAGATGAAAATATAAACTCAAAACCTCTCTCTGGCCTATGTTGTGCAAACTCTGATATCCAGTAGATCTTTATATTTTTGTCTAAGCTGCTACTATATGTTCCTAAAAAACATGATAAATAACTACGGTGAGCTTTATAAGCTCAGTAAGAATCCTAATCATTATCACAACTAACTATGTACTAAGTCCAACATGATTAGTTCTCACATCTTTAACTTTCAACATTTAACTTTTGATTAACTTTTATGATCACACATCCCATAATCTATGTTTTATCTACATCTTTAGATATATCTAATTAATATTTCAACTAAGTGATGCACTTCTTTGTATAAAAAGTGTTTCGTGCATATGTATAAATATTTAGGTCTATGATTGAAATAATCATAACTTACCTCTCTGAATTCTCATGTGCAATTACTCTTCATACACAACTTATTCTCATACATATTTATATGTAAACTACTTTCATCCTCAATCTCATGTGTTATATCCTTTAAACACATATATACTTTATAGAATACTTATTCTACAATTTTTTTTCTTCATTCCAACGTAATTTCTCTTACTAGAGATCACATGTTCTATTATGATCTATCTATCAACATCACTATTTAGAAATTTCCAATTAATATCCAATTCTCAAACCATCTCTCATATACTTCTATGATTTATTTAACACCAATACTGACATCTCCAACACATGTCTAATCTCAAGCTATCTAAACATTTACATTGTATGTCTATCATAATCCTATACATGAATGACTCTTATTTCAAGACATTTTTAATTAATGTCTATCACATACTGTCTAAACATTTTTATTTAATGTCTATTCCAAAATATCTATACATTTTTAATTAATATTTATCATAAATAATCTCTATGTGAAGAAATTCCTCAACATGGTGCACATATAAATGTCTAGACTTATGATATAATAAATCATAGTCTAGATTCTTTAACACTCTCTTAATCGTGGTATAAACTTAATTCATTGTATTCAACAATCTCTTATTTTATTTTAATTTACTCAGTGAAGTTTTGTACGAATTATGATTCGTATACCTTGTATATTGAAAGTGAATTAAAATGAATAGCTAAGAATGTAAACATCAATATAATGAAATTAATTTATATAGATTCCATTGTTTGTTAGTTTAGGAATCAAATAATTAACGAACAATTCATAATCGTTATGAATTAATTATTCAATCAAGAACTAATAGTAGTCAAGAATAAAAATGTAATATGAGAGGTTAACGGATTATTAATTTAGCTCTATTACGAATCTTAATTGATGGTTAATACATATGTAATGATTATATCAATGGACATTACTTTGAATATATATAATCTCTAATTTTGATAGTGCAACTCTAAGTATTTATTATAATTACTTTAGAATTAATAATTATTTTAATTGATATAAAGAGTTTATATTAATTGACATAAAAATTATTGAAATTTAAAATTATAGGTCCATCGTCTCTACATCACATTCTATATTATTCGAATAATAGAAAAATATGTTTGCTGTGCATTTCCAGTCGCATGCCTCGACCGCTGACTCGACTGCATCGCATCCGAAAACACTCGGAGCTCACTATTATTCTTTTTCGGTTGCGTGCCTCCTCTGAAAAACTCGACCGCGTCTCGTCCGCAAAATGTTTGAACATGGCAGATTCGAAACATGAGATTTTTTGGTCACTCCATTCGACAGCGTCTCGCCACGTCGCGACCAAAAGACCAAAACACAGTTTGATCACTTCCCTCGTATGGGTGTTCAAATACCGGTTCGGTTCGGTTTTAATACAAAACTGAACCGAACCGGTCGGTTTCGATTTGGTAATGGCCAAACCGGAACCAGTATTTCGATTTTGTGGAACCAAAACGGAATTTCGGTTCCAGTTCTGGTTCCGATTCGGTTTCCGTTTTGTCTTATGTAATTTTTTATTCAAAAAATCGGTGTACATATGCAAATATCTGTAAGAATCTCATTGCTTTAACAACTATTTTGTTAGCCTTTTTGTTAGGCTAAGTTTTATTTTGATGATGACTAAATTGTGTGTTAGTTTAGTAAATCAATAAGTTGTATTTTAGTAGTATGTTACTTGGATTAATTGGTGGATAAATTGCATAACTTAATTGAGCAAATCAAATATGCAATATTTGTGGCACATGCTTAGGTTTGGATATAAACAACTTTATATGTTTTGGACATCATCAATAAGGGAGATTGTTTAGACTATGTGATAAAGATGATGTGAAATTTAATAAAGTGCAAAAGTTGTTTATACATTGAATTCTTATATTTCATATTTATCGATTAAATTGAGAATACCCTTGATTAAGGGTATTGGGAATGTTTAATGTGTTTCTCTAAGTCTTTGCAGGAGAATGGAAGGTTCGTATGACTTAGAGGAAACATTTTGTGAAAGTATGAAGTTGTTTGTGCAGTTGAGGACGCTGCGGATGAGGCGGATGCGAGGCTTTGGCATCCGATTTGCTTCTGTCCATTTGGATGGATATGCGGACTGTGGTCGCGGACGAGGCGGACGTGAAATGGTGTCCGCAGGTCTTCAGTTGTGCGGACGGAAAAGAAGAAGAGGACGATGGTTTGGCATCCCCCTCAAATTTGTGCAGTCACGGACGATAGACCCAGTCGGTACGGACGCGAATATTGGCGTCCGATTTGAATCTGTCCAGTTCTGAATTTGTGCGGACGATTTGTGCGGACGAAGCGGACGATACAATTGGCGTCCGCAAGTGCATATTTTTCTGTCCAACGGCTATATTTTCAACGGGAAAATTTCAACGGTCGTGCGGAGGATAGGTGCGGACGCTGAGGACGTCCAGAAGTGCAGTGTTTATAAATATGAGAACACTCCAAACTCTCAAACTAACGAATCGAATATTCGAGGCGAAGCCCTGGCAAAATCAATACTCGAATACTACTCTGTGAGCTTTTAACTGTGTTGTAAATCCAATTCTCCCTATTCCGAACTTGTGAGTTATATTTTGGGAGAATTCGGATTAGCTAGATTTAAGCTTAAATTTCCGAGTTTAGTATTGTGCTTGATTGTAAAGGGTGATTCCCTTAGAATTCATCACACTTGGGTGACTCCCCGCAATAGTCAAATATTGGGTGACGCCCCACAATAGTCAAGTTTAGGGTGACGTCCTATAATAGTCAAAGGTTGACGACCTTATAATTAGTCAAGGGTGACGCCCATTCTAATAGTCAATTTGTAAACGGTTTTATTGGCACCCGTAAGCCAATTACTTAGTGTATCTCCAAGTGAAACTTGGAGCGCGGACGTAGGCGAGTTTGCCGAACCGCGTAAACAAATATTATGTGCAATACTCTAACCCTCACTCTTTACATTATTGCATATATTTGTTATCAATATTTTAATTATATGCATTAATTCACTTAGGGTTATTAGAGATTAAAATATCGCACGAAAATATTAGAAACGCTATATTCACCCCCCTCTATAGGCGTATATCGATCCTACATATTTAACAACCATTTAGAAATAAACAAAAACAACCATCGATTGAATTCATCATAGAACAATTCAGCATCAACATCACAATTGAATTCATCATCACCATTCAACAATAAACTCTTTGACTTGCAGAAACATAAACCAATTAACAACTACAATTTTGAACACCCAGAGCATCTATTACAATATCTTCAACTAATTAACAACTATTTAACAATTAATTAAAATTGTGAGCACAAAAAACAACTACAATATCTTTAACAATTCTATAGAAAATTCAGCATAGAACAATTCATTGTTTCAACAGAAAATTCATTGCAATATCTTTAACAATTGTGTTCGCTGCAATTGGCAAATAACAATATACCGCAGGTTGAGGGTAAAAGTTATTACTTACCGAGAGAATCGACAACGGAGCCAGATGTCATGGTTAGGCCTTGGCCCCAGTGGGGGGTTGCAAGGGGACCTGCGATACCACATCAGAAATGAGAGAGTTGTGGAAGTAGTGTATAAGTGTGTATCTATCTTTGTCTGTTGGACGCGTTTTGGCTCAGGGTTATGAGGTCTTGGGCTGAGAACAAACCTATGTGGGACGTATGCGAGGCCCAAGGTGAACAATATCCAGCGATGAAGTAGTGCCCACTTGTAACACCGGAGCGGAGGGGAAAGTGAGGGCGACTGGCGACTAGAGCAGAGCAGCGAGCGTCGAGCGATGAAACAACTCGAGGAAGACGAACCACAACCACGAAGCGGAGCGGGCTGTGGAGGCACAAATGAAACGAACACGGATGACGGAACTCGAAAGTCAGATTCGGTCGGAACACTCAAACACGGACAGAAGTGAGAAGTCACAGACTCACAGAACAAACAACCCTAGACGATGTATATCATCGCGGGTTGGTTTCGGTTTGTCAATTTTGAGAAACCAAACCGAAATGGCCGGTTCTCATCACATTGAACCGAAATTCGATTTTTGGGTGTGCAAAACCGACCCAAAACTACTAGTTTCGATTCGGTTCTTTGGTTCTAGTTCGGTTTGCACACCCCTATTCCTTCGCGTCTACAGCTCGTCCAAATTCTCCATTTAATTTTCCTTTAAATGCTTTAAGTCCCACAATGATGTGTAAACACTACATGAACTTATATAAATATGTTAACACATTAATAACACCTTTTTTTAGAGTATTTTCAATAAATACGAGTACAAATATTATGATAAAAATATTATGAATATTATCCAATAAAGTATAATAACAACTTATTGATTTCATTAAATTAAACATCATTTAGTCATCATCAAAATAAAACTAAGTCTAACAAAAAGGCTAACAATTATGTCCACCCGTACTTATTCGAGGTGATGAGAACTGACGGAGAATATCGAAAGTTCTAAAAATTGAGAAAATCATTATCAAAACTTCCTAGTTATAAATATATAATTTTTCAATCTTTTATATTAAATTTAAAAATCAAAAACTATTTAACACATATAATAATAATAAATTATTTTTCATAATATGTACGTTATCATTGCTATTGCTATGAATATCAATACTACTGCCGTGAAGAACTTTAAAACAGACACAAAGTAGATCTAAACCGGGTCAAAATTTTTGACTCAGTCCATTTTGTGTGCACCCCAAATGGATATGGACGATTTATTAGCGTTTAAAAAAAGAAAATAATAAAGTCTACGATGATGATTGGCCAGCTGTTTGACAAAAAATCATTCAATAATTTTGAGCCCAAAATTAAAAAGATTATTTTTCCCATTTAAAACGTGTTGAATGGGTTCCCCAATCACCACCACCCAATAAAAAAATCCAATAATTATTCTATTTTTCTTTTGAGATATTTCATGTCTGCCACAATTAACCCATGATTTCTTCTACATTTTTATTTTATTTTTTTGTAGAAATTAATAATTTCCTTGGAAAACTAATATATTTGTGATTTTCCAAGAATAAAGTTGATTTTTGGACATTTATTTTAGTAGTTCAACTCCAAGTATAATTTCAATTTATCAATTTTTAGCAACTAACCAAATGTATCATCGTATCATTCAATCATTGTTAAAATAATTATGATAAACCAATAAATAAATAAAAGACTAGATCATAAATTACGAAAACTATATTATATATTATAAACTAATTTGGACATAATAATATGTTTCCATAAACAACATATACACGAAATTACTCAGCCTTGGAATTCAACCAGTCCCAACTGCAGTTTTAGAGCAGACACAGAGAATCATATAATTTCTTGGTTTTTCTTAAACTTGCTTCCTAAAATCTTACACTTGCATGTCGACGATCTTCCCCGAAATGTCATCCTTCGGAGGGATGTTTGCACCGTTTGATTCCACGGTGCCGCCATTGCCGGGTTTCTTGAGGAGATTGTATGGAGCGGCATTCATCACCCTGCAGATCGTCGCGGGAAGATAGTGACAAAGTTATAGAAACCAAGAGTATTCATGAGTTCAAATCCAAAAATGTTTTTCAAACCTTTCCTTGCGCTTTTCTAGGAACCGAGCCAAGGATGCTTTGCGGGACTGCGGGACTGCTGCGTCAAACAAGAATTTCGAGAAAAAGATTTGGTCTGTTATCACCGTCGAGGCGAAAAATTTGAAATTTAAGGGGCGAATTTTGAAGCAAGATCGTCCAAACGAAATAATTTCATACCATAGGGTATCATAGGACTTGCAGATGCAATGGTATTGACTACTCTTGGAGGCTCAGCCTTGCTCATCGGGGTAGTAGGTACGGCCAAGCTTTTAGCAACAATAAGTTCATCCGTGCTTGTGGACCCGCTTCCCGACTGAGCCCCTGTATGCGAAGAAAGAGACAGTGGGCTCGAGAGACCTGAGCAATGCTGCGGATATATCGGCTGATTCAGAGGAGTAATAGTATCATTAGCCACCATCTTTGAACCCAGTCCTTGAACTTGTGGTTTTGCCGGTGAAACTCCATTGGCAGCCATGGACATGATAGCCTGAACCTGTAGGACGTTTTCAAAATTAAACTCTTAATTCTATTTAACCAAGAAAAAAACACATGAAATGATGATGACTAGGCTCCAAATTTCAAACTAAACAGTCTATTTTGAGAACATACTTTCGATAAAACTGAGAAAATGTCGATGATAAGGAGTAGTTCGTCCAGACTTAAGTACCTTTTCGGGGGAAATGTCATTATAGACGTTAACAGAACCAGAGTAAAAGATAGTCAATGGAGGAGATCCAGCCGGCTTAGGAATGTTCCTATAAAAACAAGCCAATCAAAATCTGCATAGACAGTTGGACGAAGATTAAAAACAAACAACAGTCGAGAGAAAAGGGTAGAAGTCCACCATGGTTCAGCCATAGTTTGAGAGTAGACTGACTGAGGAGCCAAAACAGGAATTCCTCCGATTATATGCTTGTTCAAGCAATGATTTCCCATAGTAACATGGCTTTTCTGATTCGCTACTCCTGATTTCTATATAACAAATCCAAAACCAATTAAAAACCAAAAATATCTTGCAAATAAGTTGTCTAAAATATTCACTCTGAGCATGAGCAACCACGAAAGACATCAAATGCGGAACAGCAGAGACCTTGGTGGAGAACGACCAAGGAACACCACAACCTCCAAAACCTATGTTCATCCAAACAAGATTAAGAGTTTAGAATATTGAGGAGTCTATTAAAGCAAAAATGACATGAATTACAAGCATCGATGAATATCATACGCAGGAAAAACTATCACCAACAAGCACATCAAGGCTATATTATATATAAGATTTTTTTGTAAAATTTGGAAGCTCCCTTTCAAAGCTTCAAACTTCAAATCACCTCAGGAGTAAATTCTTTCAGCCATATCCACGTAGTAATATACAAGCTACTTATTGTTTCGTGTGGGAATACTTGATATTGAAGAACAGATAACCAAATTTTGAGGCAAATTTTTTCGTGAGATTAGTCTGAACTAACCTGACCCAAAGAGCCAATAATATCTAAAAGATAAAAAAAAAAACGAAAATGTTTAAACAAAGTGCTTGTTTGTTTTCCACCCAGATGGTAGATCTTTTAAGACAACAGCCAAATCAACCATGTTTCGCAGGGAAGTCACTTCCTCAAAGTCATCGAATTCATTTCAGGAAGAAAATTAAAGAGAGAAACGAGAAAATAAAAACAGCTGAGTTTAAAGGAAAGCACTCAAAATCATAGCGAAGAACATTTATTTCCTAATTCAATCAATGGAAAGGAGCATAATTAGTTAAATCTCCTGGTTCCCACAATTAACAAAGAAATTCACAGAAGTAATTAAAAGTCAAACGAATGGGAACCGGAAAAAGAAAAAAGAAAAATCAGAAGCAAACCTGATTCTTGACCAACATCGTTAAGAATCTCCTCCTTCACCATAGCCAATGGACCACCCAAGCTCAAACCCATGAAATCTCTCTCCATTTCTGTCGAAACTCCCAAAGAAATTAATCCAGACAAAAACCCACTTCCCAATTTCCGTAAATAACCCTGCCTCAGTAACACTCACAGAGAGAAACTACAGGACAGGGAGCTGGACGAAGAAGAACAAATTTATTAGCAGAAGAATGGGGGCACCAATAGAGCCGGTACGAAGACTGGCTGAGCCGGTAAATAACCACGTGCAAAGCATTTCATTTCACACAGTTCATTACTGTGGATCCCACTTATCGGTGACCACAATTGAAGTGTAAACCAATAGAATTATGCTACGTGGACCAGCAAAGCTGTGATTTGCCATGTGCGGTGCCTTTCATACTTTTATTTCTTCTTTATTTATTTGGATTTATTTTCTTTTTTCCTTAAAATTCATTAATTTCCCAAATTTTAATTATGTTTCACGCTTTTTTGAAGAAACTGGATGTTTTTATTAGAGTATTTAACAAAGTAATCATGTAATTATTAGATTAGTGATAAATTAATTTTATAAGTAATTAAAATTATAAATTTTTAACAAAAACAAAACGTGACAGATAAATTATAATTTAGAATTTATTTTGTTAATATTATTTTATTTAATTCATTAAAATAAATTAGTCAAAAGGCTTCTTGCTCTCGTCTCCTAGTAGAGTGAGAGAGTGAGGTACGGTCTTCAGAAAAAATCACCCATTTGCCTCACTGCAGGCCATTGTAGTACGCGTCCTCCATGTGCTTATCTCACCAGTTTGCCTCTTTCAACCATGGATACTCATCACTCAATATAAAGTGCATCATTTATAAGAAAGGGGAGGAAATATGGTGTGATGATAAGCTACATCTACTTAGTCTCAGAACGTCCAAAGTTATCAAAAGTACGTAGAACATAATAGCCTCACAGTAGTAAAGCAGGAACAAAACACTCAAAATAGAATGGAGTAGTAGATCAAGAATATCAGCCAAAAATGGCTGATCGTTGTGCAATTAGAGCTCCTTTTTCGACCTTAACTTTCATCCAGATCTTTCCTACTAACTTCCATACCCATTAAGGCTCTCCAACTAAGGCAAGTGCAAAGCCCCCTTAAGCATAAGTAAATCTAGTAACAGACTTTGAAGGCCTACAAGTAAACTAACTCAAAACTCAATGCATACAACATGATCGTGTAAAAGAGGTGAAACGACCAATAAATTCATCTATTTTATCAAACCACGAGAAGAAGAACTTTGAAAAGGTAAAGAGTGTGATTTATTAACCTCACAAGCATTACATTGAAAAGGAAAAAGTGAAAAAGAGGAAGTAGAACAACAAGGTAAAACATGCTTGAGACAACGAAGATTAGGATGTCACAATTGAAGATGCCACAGTAACAGTAGAGGCAGAAGAAGCAAGAGCTACTGAGAAGACGGACAAAAATGCAGGAACAGAGTAGAGACTATTATCAACCTGACCTCGAAGAAGGGTCTCCTTCGAATAGCAATCCTTGACAAAAAAGTAGAGAGGATGAAACTCAACAAAAACATTATTATCAAAACACAACAACTAACACTAATTAGTTTAGTAGTCATAGAATGAGTGTGAAACATATTTAAGAGTTTCATATTTTGTGATGGCAAGGACAGTACCGTATTACCGATAGCGGAGATAGAGAGAGATGTACCATTGCTGCAAAGACTTGGTTAGACCCATTGTACACATTAGAAGACTAAAGGTCGGATGTCTGAGGTGTAAAATGATGTGTGGCTCCAGAATCCAAAGGCCACGTGGACGGCATGGATGCAATACTAGAGTTTTCTGAAGGACCGGTAAAGGATGACTGAGGCAGAGAAGCCGCAACATGGAAGGAGTGAGGAGAGGGAGGGCAATAGAGGTGTTCAATCAATGATAGCAGTAGGCAGTGATGTGGCTGATTTTATGAAAGATTCCTCATTTTGGTTGGCTGTTAGACAGAGATGGAAAGAACTGAGGCTTACCAAAAATGCCATTGTACTGAGGAGCCAAGGAAGAAGGTTGAGGGTTGAAATATGAAGGGCACTGCAACCGGTTTAGTTGTAGAGAAGTAGCATTAGCTTGAATAGACAACATAGAGGCAAAGTTTTTCTTGTCCAGACAATAATCGAAGCTGAGCAATAAACTGTGAACATCTTCAATAGATGGAGAATCAGATCGATTGGTAATAGAGATAACCAAATAGTTGTATTCACTTCCTAAACCTCCAAGCACATAAAGCAAGTGATCTTTAGTAGAAATAGGTTCCCCTATTGCTTGCAAGGTATTGCAAATCGAAGTAATTTTCTAAATATACTCAGAAGCAGTGAGACCATCTTTAGAAATGTTGTGCAGCTGACTGCAAAGCTTAGTAAGACACGCAAGAGAAGCAGAAGAAAAAAGTCAAGCAAGAGCACTCCAAACCTCAGAAGCATTAGAATAACAGATAATTTGAGAGAGTAAAGAGTATGAGAGTGCAACATATAGCCAACTGAGAAGAAGCTTGTCGTATCACTGCCATACAGTGTATGCTGGATTAGGCTGAAGATGAGAAGCATCAAGAAAAGGAGGAGGAGAGACCGAGGATACATCAAGAAAGGGTTCAAGACCATTTGCAATTACGACATTGAGAATTTGATTTTTCCAAATGAGATAGTTGGTGGAGTCAAGCTTCACTGGGAAAGGGAAAGAAGTAGTGCTAGAAGAAGCCATTGAAATTCTAGAGAGAAATAATATTCACTAATAAAATTCTGTAATAACAGTATCCCTTTATATGTATAGAGAGAATATTCTAGAACTAAGGTGGTTATGAAATTAATTACACAGAATCTCTACAGATGGATTTGATAATATTCTAACAAACACAAATTAGGAAAGGAATGAGTAACAACAGCCAAATTTTGAAGAAGACAGTGGAATTTGAACTGTAATGAAAAACCAAATGTAACAAAGAGTACCAAATCAAAGTAAAATCACAAAAGAATACGAAGCTCGAAAAAAGAAAACATAGTGATTATGCTAGGAATTCATGAGATTGGACAAAGGTTCATATCAGTTCCTATACCATCCAGTTTGCTTAGTATTCACTTTGTTCTGACCCAAAAGGCTATCGCTACTAAATAGTTCGATGAACACTATGATGAAACGAAGTAGACATATTAGCCAGACCACCCTAAATCAGAATGACACGACCACCTCAAGTAGCAATATCAAGAGAGAAATGGGTAGCTTGTAAAACTATATATTTTCAATCAGCTAACATACTAAGAACATTTCAACAAGTGGATTTGACTTTGGACTGTCTCATTCTCCAAACTGAGGTCTCCAGGTTTCGAACCCATGATTATTACCATCCTAGTAGTCATCATACCAAGATTATCACTTTGGGAAATGAGAATACCCAGAGCCAAATCAACATCGAGAGAATAACTACGCCAAAAGCGGGATTGTTCTCCAACACAGCATCAAATAGAACAATTTTAGATACAAAACTACCAAGAAATCAGTACACTCTCATTTTTAAAGCTACAAAATTTCAATCAACAACATATTAGGGATCAATGATAAACACAGAACCACCAAAAAAGAAGTGACTCACAGCTCAAAGTGAAATTGCATCTATCTGCCACTAACGTTGATATGATCAATCACGATACCCAGATCCAAATGAGATGATATCAAAGAAAACCCAATCCAAAATTAACCAACATTAGAAATCCAATATCCCAAATCCAAAAATCATTTAACCAGCAGTGGAGCAGCAACATTCAATATCTGAAAAAAAAAAAAAAGAAAGAAAGCAAGAGATCGCACTTATCTTAACGCAAACAACTACCAAATCAATCCCGATTCTTCAACCTCTCAACCCGTTGATTCAATTGCTCGATCTTAGCCACCAAATTTGTAACCGAATACAGAATCCAATAGAAAACCAACGCGGCAGCGATCAAAAGCGCGTTCCTCTGACTCTTCATGATTGATTTCTGGTGGCGAAGGTACTCAGAGGGAGTGCACGACTCGGCCTCGCAACTCGGACGATTCTCGTACTTCCAGTAAATATCCATCAGCAAAAACAGACAAAAGGGAACAACCGAGAGGAGGGGTTTCAGCAGATTGCGAGTGACCGTGAGCAATCCTTTCCGTAGCCCATCTAATCCGGGAATCGTCAGGAGGAGAACCATAATCGCCTCGGCACCGGCGGCGTAGCCTAGGACGACCCATTCCAACGCCATTGACACCTAAATCGAGGAGTGGATCTTGTTTCTGCTCTTCGAACTCTCGTTCTTCTGGTGAGTCTGAAAAGGGAAAGGTTTTTCTTGCAGGCGAAGCGAAAGGCTTGAAGGGTGCTCTTATAGGAACAGTGGCGGAAGGGTTGGGACACGTGGCCATCCCTGCCTTTGGGTAAAAGCGTGGCATTTAGAGAAGGGTGATTGACATTAAGGTCTAATTTGTGACAAATTACCCAAATCACAATTCTTTACAAAAATTACTAAACAACCTTAAACTTAAAAAAAAGAGTAATGTTATTCTTATGTCTTAGATAGTGGGTGCTAAGTTGTTTGCGTTAAATTCTCCTGTTTAAATTTCTTAGCATCAAATTTAGATTTGTCTGAAAATTTCTTAACAATTGAGATGGAACGAACACAAGTCTAAAGATCTCAAAGAAAGACTCAATTGTATGATATGGCTAAACCTTACTCCAACTGAAAAGATACGTGGTCCAAATTTCGTGCTATTTAGAAAAGTATTGGTAGATTTGCGCTTACTCCATTTTGGGTTTAAAAACCGTCAAACTGTTGTCTTTCAGAGCAGTCATTTTTGCATACGTATATCTTTGTCTCTAGTTGGAATTTTTGTGTGATTTTTGGAATATGTTCTCCTCTCTTGTGAAAGTTACCGTGAGTCAATTTTTGTGCAATTTGGATTAGAAATGTTTGACTTGTGATTATTCATTTTTTGGATTAGAAACTGCCTTAATGGTACCCTTCTTAACAGTCTTTTTGGATTTGCATATCTCCATCTCTTGTGGGAATTTTCGCGTGATTTTTGGAAGACATTCTCCATCTTTTGTGAAAGTTACTGTAGTTCAATTTTTAGCTGATTAGATAACATACGAGTAGGTTACATAATCTGAAAATTGGTGTTCTGTTTCTCTAGTCGTGTAACTGCCAATCTCAAATGATTATTTCCAAGCTATGCATATGTTGGTTCATCACAAATCCGGTGGAGAAAGGAGATGATGGTAGAAAAGAGCGACGTCAAGTAATTTTTTTGGGGAGAAAGCTGACAAGAGAAGAAGGGGGAGAAGAAGAAGAAAGCAAAAGCTAAAAGATAGAGTAATGTCATTCTTTCTTCTTAAACATTGGGTGCTAAGTTGTTTGTGACAAATTCTCCCATTTAAATTTCACAGCATCAAATCTAGATTTGCCGCAAAATTTCCTAACAATTGAGATGGAACGAACACAAGTCTAAAGTTTGGCTAAAAGAAAAACTCAATTGTCTGTTATGGATAAACCTTATTCCAGGTGAAGATGGAAGAGCTCGGATATATTTTTGAGAGAGATAAAAGAATATCAAAGAAATCTAAATTTTTCAATAGTAAAATTGCAGAGAACACCTCGCCTCGATGTGTTTATTTGCTAAAGAGAGAGCGATGTAGATGGACTATCACAAGAGTTATTCTAGAGAAACAGAGAGAGGTTTCCGAAGAGACAAATCCAGTGCAAAGAGGAGATATTAGTAGAAGTTAGTCGAGTGACTAACTTGGATGTCACGTAAGTGGCAAATAATAAGGAAGAATTAAGGTGTGAGATTAGAGCATGAGAGTAGAATTACACTAAAATTGATTCTATGTTTCTTATTACATGTCAATTTTTGTAGATATTTAGTCGTCTAATTAATGTCCAAATCCAAACTTAATTATACGAAAACAAAATTAAACTTGCTTGTTATTTTTTATTTTTTTGCATAAAAAGACATGGCCGAAACGAGATCAAATTCATTTGGTCGATCGGGATAGGTTGCTTACAAAGTCACACTAATCAATCGTAGTATAATACACATCAAACTAATGTACAATGTCCAAGTTGATTTAATTCACATCAACTTAATGCTTGGGACATCTTTATTTATCCAAATAAAAAAATCAACAAATTAATTATTTTTTCTAAAAAGGAAATGAAAATTAGGGTTTCTCTTTGGAAGACAACCTCTCTTTCTCCAATTTCTCAAATAAGCTTCCATCATAGAAAGCCTCGAGGGTTTCTTTCTGCAGCAACCCATCTTTGTCTTTCCCAAGCTCAAACAAAAGCTTCCATTCTGCGTAGCTCATAATCCTGCAATTAACTCCAAGATTATCACACTAATATTCGTCGTTATGAACAAAACGAGATAAATAATGAGATACATCGACGAATATTCGAAACGAACCATCCATTTCGGTCCTTGCGTTCTCTATTTGCCTTCAACATTCCACTTAGTTCGTCCGATGTCAATGCATTCGGGTGAGTTTTCGCATTTTTCGTGAAAATCGCCTCGAATTTAGATGGATCAAACCTGTCAATAATGTTACATTAATCTCGACATTTTTGTTAAATAATTGACGAAAATAAATGAGATAAACATTTAAAAAATTTAAATTAAAACTATGAAACATGCAATAAAATATAAAGATTAAAAATATATTTTCTACCCATTTCAATTCATATTACTGGTACTATAAAAAAAAAATATTTATCTAATAAGAATGAAAATATTGGAAGAATTTAAGAAAAATTCAATGAATAGAAAAGAAAAATATTTATAATTTATCAATGAACGAAGAACACGTTAGAATATAAAACAAAAACGTCGTAGATAAATACCTTCCTTCGGTATTGAATGTACCCGAATCGCTCTTGTGTTTGGCTTTTTGAGCATTTTTAATCACAACGGGGAATAGAAGAGACGGAAACTTTCCCTATGATTAACACAAACAAACACCTTACTTAATTAACATTAACTAATAATTAAATTTAATTAAAAAAACAACATATATATATTATTTTTGAACCGAAACATTTACAAAAATTAAACAATCTTACAACACTTCACTTGATTGATTTGCTCAAACAGGAGATCAAAGGTAAGTCACCCCATTCTTAGATACAAATGGATACTTGCACGTATAAAAAGTTATTATTAAATTATTTCACAGAATTTATAATTAAATATTTCATGAATTATTGCAAAAGAAAATACGTAATATATCAAACCCTTTATGCGATTAATTAGAATATTTAAAAATCACCAAAAAAACAGATGATTTATTCTACCAAAATATCAAAATTTATATAATTTTAAAGTTTATTTTTATTAATATTTAATAAAAATAATAATAGAAGAAGAGGAGACGAGAGAGGAGGAGGTATTTACAGGTCGAGTACTATGACTGAGAGCCATATTTACGAGAATGCCACCAGCCACAGACAACAGGATTCCACATCCTACCGCTCGAAATCCTGCAGCAAACACCAAATATTATTTTTAATCGGAAAGAATCAACTGATTTTAATCAAAATTACAGAAAAAAGAAAAGGTTTCCGGAAGGAAAAAACTAATTTTTATTAATAGACTCAGCCAGTCTGGTTATATCTGTGTAGTTACACTTTACTGGCAGAGAATCAGTCGGAGTCGGAGGAGGAGGTTACCTTGAAAAGTCTCCCATGGGTAGACGACGCCGTCGTGATTTCTATCGAAGAATGCGATGTGCTTCTGAAGAATAGTCATTTCATTTTCATCACATTCTGCACGCACCATCCAATCCAAAAAAAAAAACACATTTTCAGATCATCAAAATCAAAAACAATCAATCAAAACTGCGAAAACATGAAATGATTTTTACCCTTCTGGGTGTTCTTCAATGACTCGGAAGAAGCCGCCATGGAAGCACAAGTTCCTTAAAATGAACGAACTTTGAAGAGAGAGAGAGAGAGAGAGAGAGAGAGAGAGAGAGAGAGAGCTTTTGCGTCGTTGGGTTCCATGATTTAGAGGCAAATTTATAGAGGAGACGAAAAAAAGGACAAAGAAGACACGTGGGATGTAATGGATAATATTAATCCCAAGGATGCTTCCACGTTATCCCACAAAAACTTAGGCAGCCTCACCTCACGCCCTGTTTTTCCATTTTATGGTCTTTTTTAATTCCTAGAAGTGAACCCATAATTTTACTATTGTTGTTGTCACGAATTTCAGTCATTGCACATGTACCCATGTGTCGATTGTGTATAAAGTACATATTTTTATAGATTAATGTACGAGAACGCAAATATATACGATTTAATTGAGATTATTTTATATCGCATAAGTGTCAGATCAAACAAAGTTACAGGTGTTGAAGCCGAACAATCTGGCAGATTTAAAATTACTTTGGATCCAATTAATTCAAATTTGTATTTAATAATAAAATTGTGGGGGAAAAGTCGTTAAAGAATACGTAAATTAAAGTCCAAAGAGACAACGAGGGATGTAACGTGGCGCCAAATAACAAAAAAGGAATTCAACTCAAGCATTGAATCCAGCCTCGTCGAGTCAAGTAACAATTTCCCAAATCCCATAACATGTGGTACTTGGACAAAAATAGCACACACGCCTTTGTAAAAATGCTAAAGAAAATCTCATCCTAGTTTATCTACTTATCTTTGTTGAAACTGACCACACTCCGCCTTTACACACTCGATCGAAGAACATCGGGAATGCTAATCAGTCTTACTCGATAAGATCATATGATTAGCATATATATACATGAGATTATACAATTATTTAACAAAGATAAAGATTTAATTGGGCTTAATAAACCAAGAAAAAAAAGGAAGCAAGTCAAAATTTCTAAGACAGGAGCCTATTTCTGAATTGAAAGTCAAATGTTTGGCAACTATTTCAATTGTCGGATTAATGCATGGGTCTTACAAAACGTGACTTAGAATTATATAAAATAATGTTTCATCATATGAAAAGTTGTAATTTAAGCAAGGTCGGGTCACAGCATAACAACGAATCAGAACGTATCCAAATTGCGTAGCGTAGATGATAATATTATATCTCATTTATAAGCAACAAAATTGAAAATTTAGCACAATACATTAATATGATAGTTTCAGTCAAATAGATTTATGCATCGTTTAATCATATGAACAAGCTCACTTTTTGAAGACTTGGAGAATTCAAGAGTTATTGGATTAAGATATATATTCAAAGGGAGCCAAAGTGGAATACACATGATTTCTTCAATCTCATCACACCAAAAGTCATCACCAACATCTGCAGATGCAATAAAATATTTCATTAAAACTGAGTAATCCCAGAAGAACAATTTCAATTCGAACATTTTTTAAGGGCGTGGTGGGTTATTGCGATCCGATCATCGGAGTAAGTTGCAGTCTTATTCAAAAGTCTCTAAACTGATTATTTTTATAAAAAAATCAATCACCTAAAAGCTTGTCTAAGATGAGTCTAGCTTTCCTCAAAAGAAATAATATACTGATTCCATGCTTAGTGACAAGGGAGAAAACATGCACACCTGTATCAAAGAATACAGCATTTTAGCACTATCCCTTTTTGATCGATTCTTCCTTCTTCTTGACCTGCAAATACACTTGCAGATCTTCAGTCTTTCTAGACCTTTTAACATCATGTAAAAAGTAAAAACAACCAGAAAAAAATGAAACACCTGGCGAATTATGCAGGTCTAAATTAATAAGTAGGTGAAACCACAACGTGAACTATCTTTAGTAGAGTTATTGAAATGAGGAAATTTACCCAACATTTTTCTTATACATTTAGATGAAGTGATTCACATTCAAAAGTGAAACTCTAACATCTATACAAGAGTTATTACCTTCATAAACTACCAGTATAAGAACTCTGCATTATATATTTGATCAAATTTCATAAGATCTCCTTTAAAAGCAAGATTTTAGTATGTCAGGGTAAATGAGTGAAGTGTATCCTAATAGTCTTCTCAATCTCAACCTCCAAACCTGCCCTCAACATATATTCAAGAAGGTTTGGTGAGGAAACATTGGGACTGAGTCATTGCGGAAAATTTGACATCCCATGTGTTAATTTGGTTACTTTTGACCCAAGGAGGAAAAAGTGCTTTCAGGTAAATGTCATAATTCGTTAATTGGGAATTTTATCAACCCATACCATCAAGAGGCTGAGTTAGCTTTCGGTTTTGGGGAGATGCCATCTCTTTCTTCAATTGAATCAATATGTCCTCCATTGTGCAGTCCCTTTGCCAATTAGAAAGCATAGGGAATGATTTTGGTTCAACCTGGTAACCAAGCCAAGATAAGAACTTAATCACAACCATTATACAGCAATAAATGTTCATATAAAAAAACTCTTGCTTACCACTCCAGTTTCTGGACTGACACAGGTCATGTTTATCTGAGTTTGGAATCTGACAGTCGGTGGGTTATCGGGATACTCCTTTCCACAGAACAGCTTTAACTGATAGATGCGACCTTCATGAACAGTCTGAAAAGCAACATCACATCACTTTCAAAAAAATAAATAAATTGGCTGCAAAGTGGCAAACAAAACTAGAAGTGATCATCCAGAACATAATATCTAAATTAATTTACCAAGGAACTTGAACTTATTATCAGTATTCTACCCAATCTGCACCGTTATTTTTGTTCAACTCATGGCAATTGCATTACATTCAATCACACATGGTGGACATCTTACCAGAAAACTATGAATCACAATTGCATTACGTTCAATCACAACCATAATAAAGAAATAAGAATCCTTCACAGTGAAGCCCGACTATTATTTTAAATATGAATCACAATTTGAAGATAATAAGCTTAAAAGAAGAAACTCACATTAGGTGGACCAATGATAGTTCCTGTCCAAGATTGCATGTATACATCATCAGCATCATCCATTCCATAGCTGACTGTTCCATCTCCAATTCCCTTTTCACCTCTTTCAAGCTCTTCCAGTAATCTGAAATTCCTAGGAACTGCAAAAACATAAAAAATACTAATCATGGGGACATCATGCAACCAAAAAGATAACAATAAAGAAGCACACAATATGTTATTCGAAAGCAGCAGTGTCTAAACAAGGATTAAAATTCTATTCAAGTACAGTCGCTCCTTCAACTGATATAGAAATTACATAGAATAAGAATTCTTTAAAACCCTATAAAAGTCAATAACTGAAAACCACTGGCAGACGAAACCATTGCAACTCCACTAATAATTCCTGAATGGATAATATCAGAATATTAATTAACAGTAGAAGATTGGAGCAAATTTAGAAATTTTGGTTTTTCTGTTTAAAGATTAGCAGTACAAAATTTTACTTGTGTCACTAGCTTAGTTGCTTTCACTTTTCAAATTTTCAACTGAGTTCATCACTTAAATACTTGAGGATCGAAATGTATAATCACTTCAATTAAAGAAAAACAGACCTATAAGAACAACCACAAAAAAGTAACCACTTCATGAATAAAAATTAACACAAAGCAAAGAACGACTTCAAAATAAGATCATATCCTAAACAGCGAGCAGGTGAACGACAATTTCAACTAGGAGTACATCCTAAACAGCGAGCAGGTCGACAACCCTTTCCGTTAATCCAAAAGGCATCCATCCACACAAAATCAGATCAACATCTCGACACATACGAAAGCCAGCAGCATGAAACGAAAAAAAAAAAGAGCATGCAGTTCGTAAATTTCAAACAGATACAGCGGAAAATACACAATATAATCAAATTCACTAAAAAAAAAAAAGAAAGAAAAGAAGCATATGAAGTTCAAAAGGGAAAACAATCTACAGCGTCTAACACACTCACCAACTACTCTGGATCCATCGGAACCCATTACAGAGAAACTGAAGAGAATGGGAGGGGATTAGAGAGGTAGGGTTCTCAAATTTGGAGTGAAGAGAGAGGATTATACACTAGGGATAAAAGCATGATAAAGTAGAGAACTCCGAATCGAGACAAGGATCGATTTGCCTTCCTAAACTCAACACTTCTCCAGTCCTAATTAACCCTTAATCATCTTAATTAAGCGCGCTTTCCTTTAACATATATATATTTTATTTATTTATAACTTTATTACTATTTTGAAATTTATTTCCATAAAATTTAATTTTTTTAAAAAATAATAATTTGAAACCCAACCCTTAAGGGCCGGCGACGAATTATGTTACTCTTAATTGAGTATATTTAATTAGTTTCTAATTAAATATTTGTATGAAATATCAATTCAATGAAAATTTAATTCTTCAAAAATGTCATTGTATTTTTATTAAATTTAAAGTTGGTTCTTTTCGTAATAGCAAACCTGCAGATGCAGCTGATGATGACCAAACTGAACCGAGGCCGGAAAAAAACCAAACCGGATGAAATTCATGCATTTTGACGGTTCGGGTTTTTCCCACCCCCTAGGTTACATACAAGTGACAACAGATTATTCAAAAATAGTACAAGACTTCCTTTGAAACATTCCAAAATCATAAGCACGAGCACAGTCGAGACAAACAATTAGCAGAGAAGTTTAGAGAAACAGCTACATTTAGATGATACATAAATAAAGGAGGAGAGGAGGATGGACTTGGTAGGAAGAGAGAATACGAGGAGAGACTCTATACTCTCGAAATTCTAGAGATCAATTACAAACGGTCGCATATTTATATACCGATTCGAAGTCTAACGCGTGTTGAAGCCATATGGATGCATGCAATGAACAAACTAAAAACCAAGGCTAAGTTTTTTGAATTTGAGAAAGAAGACCTCAGGACTACCTTCGCATCGAGAAGATGATTGTAAGAAACCATGCTCAAAGCGGGTATTCGATAAGTTTGGAAGGTTTCGATGCATAAGAAAATAGTTTCACTTCTAGCACAACATTTCATACTTGGTACAGAACATAAACCAACTTAGAGAAATATACGAGGCATATGAATGTGGTCCTATTGGAGTTTACCGCGTTTAATGGTGCAATACCATTCCGATTACCATCACTCTAGCTATGACAATATATACTTCATTCACCAAATGCTATCATGAACTTTAAAATAACAAATACGTACTTTTAAATATCTCAAAATCAACCTTAGCATATGTAACATTTCTTAATCCTCCCAGTACAATACTATTCATTTTAAGTTGAAGCTCGCATAGTATTGTTCTTGGAATTATCTCAAAACGTATTGTACTATGTAGGTAAGAGAACTCTACTTATAAACCATGTATTTTTCACTATTCCAAGCGATGTAAAATTGTGCACCCCCGCTTATATGGGTTGAACCATCACATGGATCATCTTGATCTTTGAGCAAAAAGTCAATCTTTCAATCCCTAAAGCTGAATATATAGCTGTCTCAGAGACTGCCAAACTATCACAGCAAGTGCAATCCATCCAACCATACATCAAGTTCTCCATGAAAGTTCAAAGCACATTGAAGGTAAGCAACATTTTCATAGGGATATTATTCCTAAAGGGGCTGTGTTGAAGGGTAAAATTTCAGCAAAGGATAACCTTGTGAACAGTTTGACTGTCGCTTGGAATTGGTGAATGTCAAGACATTTAACAGACTCCAAAGGATGAACATGAGGGGTTTATTGGCTAATCAAGTGTCAAGGTGGAGAGTTGTTGACACTTGCGATCCTAGAAAAATTAGCAATACTTATTAAATCAATAGTTATAATGGCTGCACAGCTATAGCAATTAGAGAGCTGTGTCTGGAAATGGAAGCTACAGGCAATTAATTCTGTAAAAGTCAACGATGAGATTCAACTTAAAATGATAACTGAATTGACCATCATCATATTGCAAAGAAGAGCTTTGATTACGTCAAATTTCAGTTTCATTATTTATTCCCAGAGTCATCCTGATCAAACTCTTATGCTGTAAATATCTCAACTCGACAATCGAAACTGAAGTTCGGATGGGAGAAAACTCACAGATAAATGAAGCAGAGAACAAAATGCAGTTCGTTCTAGGCCACATTAGCTTTCCGTGGGAAGGAAAAGGCCACTATTTCTTCTATTATCACTGTAGTTAAAAATCTTTAGTCACCACGCTAAACAAGCGCAAAACTCAGTTCTCATCCGACCCAAAAATCTTCATCCGTGATAATGGAGTCCGTAAGTATCCGTCGACATCGAATTTCTTCGGCGAGAGTTGTTTGTATTTGGCAAACTGCTCTCTGGCCTCTCCATTTCTATCAAGCAAGCTGTATATCATCCCTTGACAAAAATATGGCCTGAAATCATCAGGGTCTTCCTTCGCCAGTTCTTCGTAGCTCTTCAAAGCTGCCTCCACATTCTTCTGCAAGAAATGTATCTGAGCAATTATCATCCTCACATCTCGAGCCTCCTTCGTTTTGTTTTCGGATTCTGCAATCATCAAAGCCTCTTCTAGCCTCTTTACCACCGACTCCCCTCCCACAGAACGGTCCATGAGCAACGCGTTCTCGAATAATGCTTCGAATGATAATGGAGTAACAGCCAAAATATCTTCGAAAACGGCCCTGGCACTTTCAACTTCGCCCATTTCGCTGAGCAATCTGGCCATTAGAAACTTCCACTCTGTCCTGGATGGCTGCGCCGAGACTAATCCATTCAAGACTTTAAGAGCTTCTTGATCCTCCCCATTTTCAAGCTTTTGCTGCAGGAGAGATTTCAGCAATTCAACGGCTTCAGAATTCGATTCCAGAAAATCCGATAACGGTGAAGAATGGTCCTCGTTCTCAATCTTTTGCGGTTCTTCATCGAGAATCTGAGTTTCTTCAGCTAACGCCCTTTTCGAATGCCAAAAAGGGAAGGCTCCAACCATGGAAGCCGTAGCTGCAAAGAATATCGCAGCCCTACCACATATTTTGACAATGTGAATGATCGGATGCCTCCGATTCTCAACTGGACCAGTCGAAGAACAGGAAGCAGAAATTCTAAGCCGAGGAAGACGGTTAGAACTGTGGATAACAGGGGAAGAAGAACGTGAGGTAGCTCCGAAACGGAAGAGAGGAAGCGACGGTGACGATAGGAACGAGGAAGTCGCCGGCAAAGTGAAGCTCATGGTTGAAGTTGACGATTGATCCAACCCTAAAACTGATTTAGAGCACACGCCATGGAAATTAGGATCTAGTGTTTATGACCCATCACCTAACACCCGCCCACCCCCCCACCAACCAAAATTGGAGAAACTGTTGTGAATCACATTTATAGGCCCGATCCAAGTGGATGAGCAGTGCGAAATAACATTTATTGGGCTTGCAAGCTCAGCCCATTTAACCCAATAATATAGCGCCAGCTTGACTCAATGTGGGACCCACCATTTAAGTTAAATAATTTTTTATTATCTAAGTTAGAGGGTTAATCTCTATCATTATAAATGTTGGATTATGAGATGCCAAGATGGTATACCTTATTTTAATTTATTTATTAATTAATAAATATATTATAAATATTTAAAATAATAAATAAGTAATATGATTACAGAGAATATCTGTAAAACTCGGCCATAATCCAAGTACGTTCAAGTGAAAGATTGAATTATAAAATTATCTGAACAATACGAACAAATTTGACAGGCAATTTGACGTAGAAATGGTGTTTTAACTTTTAAGAGAAATTAACAAAACAACTATTGAACTATAGGATTAGTGACAAGGCAAGCATTAAATAATTTTCGCCAACAAATAAAATACTAAATGAACGGTGCAAATATCGTTGTCACGTTTTTCGTTAAAAATTTAATTTTTTTTTCTGCAGTGGAAACTTATTTATTTTATTTTTTTTCACAAAATTAGTTAAATTAGTAATTAATTTTTGAGATATTTGTCCAATTTAAAAATTAATTACCAATTAATTAATTATAATGTGAAATTAATTAACAATTTAATTAATTTCACCTTATAATTAATTTATTACCTGATAATTAATTTTGTAATTAATTTCATCTTATAATTAATCAACAATTAATTACTACAAATATCTCAAAAATTAATTATCAATTTTATATTTTTCGAAAATACTCTATCTTCAAAAAACAATTTGGTAATTAATTTCAATTTGATAAGTAATTATCAAATTGGAAGATTATTTAAAAAATTAATTATCAATTTAATTAATATTTTGTAAAAAATATATTTCCGCTGTGTGAAATAAGTTTTCACTCGTTGCGAAAAATAAGTTTTTGCTGTGAAAAATATATTTTTAGATGCAGAAAATATGCTTTTAGCAGCGAAAAATAAAAGAGTATTTTCTACAGTAAAAACATATATTTTGTTGTGAAAAATAAAAAAAAATTTTAATAAAAAAATATGATAATAATATTTATGTTATTTATTTTTTATAAATTAATATTTTATTTGTTAGTAAAAATAGTTTAAATAGCGAAAAACTGAATACAGTATGTCCAAATAAGGCAATGATATCCATGGCGTTTATTAGGCAATAACAATCGGGTGCACCCAACTATAAAACAAGTGCTTGAATTCTCAGGCAATCCTACTACAAATGGAGAAAGCATCATCCGTCAAGAAGACGTCCCTCGCAGCCCTCTTCATTTTCGCCCTATGTAAGTCTCTCTCTTTTCCTCTTTCTCTCTCTAGAATATTTGCATAAATGAATGAATATTTCTGAGGGAGTGTTTGATGGGGGTGGATGGCAGGTACTGCGTTCTTGATAATGGGTGAAGCAGAAGCAAGAGAGATTCAAAACGAATCATTTTATTCGACCGAACCGGCGGAGATCACCGTCGGAGGAATACTGAAACAGGCAGCTTGCAAGACTGACGGCGACTGTAAGCAGCACTGTCCCTCCGGATGCAAAATCGTCAATTGCGTTTCTGCTACTTGCTTTTGCGAGTGTTGAGAACAATATCAACTACTACATCTTATTACAAGCTTTTTTGAGAACAATAATGGAAGATTCTCTCTCCCCCTCCCTCCCTCTGTCAGCAATCCTTGCACAGAAAACCCACTGTACTGCCTGCTTTTAAAATTGGGCCAAAAATAAAATAAAATTCTTGTTTTGCATTAATATAAAAAATATTACTAGATTTGCATTTTAATTTTGATGCATGTCGAGCAAATGAAAATAAATTATTTGAAAAAAAATATATTAAGAAGGGTAGGGATGATATTTGATATAGATTATTAAACGGTTATTGTGTTTGTGTGTGAAATGATAGTTTAAAAAGGGTAGAAAATAACAGAACATGGATGTATGAAAATTGGCAAAAAGAATTTTAAGGATGTTTTCTACAGAATCTGTAACTGAACAGATTTGTAGTGTTTATGTAATCTGTATTTGTGTTTATGTAATCTGTGTTTGAGTTTCTATGCAACAATTTGGTATCAGTGACATGGCGAAACCCACAACCCGTGGAGATCGAATGGAGGACTTTGAAAGAGAAATTGGAGTGTTGAAGACGGAAATTGTACAGTTGGGTAATCAAAATTCCAAGATCGAAGAAGCTATTAGCATCTTACCGAAATTGTTGAACGAGTTGAAAGTTCTTCGCCAAACTGTCCATAACAAACCATATACTAATATACATAGTTCAATTCTATAGATTACATGAATCCATATACTAATGACATGCAAATGTAATATCAGAGTGAGACAACCCGCCCTGTGAAGGTCAAAATGATCAATGTGAGGGTCTGACCCATATCAATGGGAGTGCACAATCTTTTATCGCTCGAGAGTGTTGAAAATTAAGAAATATCAAAGTTGAGATACCTCTAGTTCTGCAAATGCAGCTTGAGGAAGATCAGACCTGTAATTTCAGGAGAATCACCAACAGCAGGGGCATCCAGTTCTCACTGCTTGCTGACTCCTCTTGGCTTCTGCATTTGCTCGCTTTTCTTCTGCTTTGTGCCGCACAGATGCTAATTTACTCATGAGCTTATCGTGTGCTCGGCGTCTCATCCTCTCCACCTCCACCTGGAGAATACAATTTGTTCAAATTTCCAAGAAATCATTCTACAGTGCCATTAATTGATCAGAAACTCATTTTCATAATGGTATAAAGGAGAGCTGGTTCTCCACATTCTTTAATTCACAAAAATCAAACAAAAGAAATATGAATTATGACTAATTGTTACGTGTCCAGACCTCTCAATAAGATATTGTCCGTTTTGGGTCAAAGCCCAAACGATTTTATTTTTGGGGTTAGCCCAATACGCATTGTATCAGATAGAAAGGAGAACTCTACTTATAAACCATACATTTTTCACTTTCTCAAGCAACGTGAGATTGTGCACCCTATTGGCATAAATTGAGTCTATCACTTGGGTCATTCTTGCTATAGCAGGGCGAGCTCTCTCACTAATATTGCTATCTAAATTATAACTTTATATAGCTTAAACAATATTTTGGCATCTTTACCCATTCAAAGAGCAATACAGGGCGAAATGCTGTGTAGAAACAAATATCAACAGATAGACAAAAACGAGCACTCAATTGCCTCCTTTTTCTTCATTATGATAGCACAAAACCATACGTTACCTCCATTTTCTTCATTTCAGCCTCAGCTTTTGCTTTCTGGTGATTTTCCCATGCTTCAATCTTCAGTTCTTCACGTTTGAACCTGTCAAATTATGATGACAACTTCCCCCCTCAAAACACATTGTGAAACATACAAAAATAATAAAAACTTCATGAATGCAATTAATCTATACTCCTATAAATACTCCTCATCATATTTCTTCTCTTTCAGCCATCTTCCCTCAATCAAAAGTAATGGTTTGATCCATCAAAATATTTTCACATCCTTGAGATAGTATTTGATATTAACGTCCATGTAAATTAGTGTTGAATCCATTAAATGGTGAGTCGACTAAGTGATTTTTGCACTAGGAAGAAGAATTTAAGAGATGGTAAAATGAAGAGTAGGAAAAGAAGGTAAAACCTTGCTGTGTACTTGGCTTTCTCAGCCTCCTCCCATGCAGCGGCACTTGTCTCAACAACACTTTTAACCACCTGTGGAGTGACTATAGTTTTAAGCGAGGTAGAAGCATTCTTATCTTCCTCCACTTTGCTAGCCCAGGCAGCAATATTCATTTTTCCCAACTGTGTACCTAAAACCATTATCTCCCTCCTTGTCTTAACTTGCAGCTCCTTCTCAGACAACTCCTTGTTAGGAAGCACTTGGTTACTAGGTAAAGTGGGGTTGATGGGAGATGAAGTTGGTGCAGATATCTTGGGGGTTGATGGTTGAGAAGAAGTTGGACTGCGCATTGGTGTTGTCGCTCTCACAGGAGTTCCTGTTCTTGAAGGTTCTTGGCTTGCAATGGGAGTCATTTCTGTGCCCATATCTCTCATTGATACGGATCGTGCTGCTGAAGGAGGAGGAATCAAAGTAGTTTCACTTTGGATGCCCACAGATGTATCGTGCCGGCTAAGATTTACTGCAAACATAAGTTTAACGGGTGATGAACTGACGAATATCAAATGACTTGTTGTAGCTATGAAGTATTATGTAGAACAATATGAATGGAAATCGCAAAATACCACAACTACAGAACAAGAGTTCTTAGAGTTCTATTCTTGAGAACAAAATCACTTCAAAAAGTTCCAGTTCTAGTTGGATCAATCCGTTCCTAACTTCTTTACACGGCCATTTCTTTTAACCTTGGATCAGTCGAAAGACATTAACCAGGTTGATAGATACTTAGAATTGCAAAAGGAGATGCTTCAATAAATGATATTTAAGTTTCAGGGGTGAAAACATAGTCAATGTTCTACTCACAGACAATAACTTAATGAGATGCAATGTCTTGTCGTTGACTCTCACTCGCTAATTTGGTCAAAATGCTAATGCCCATGATAAGAGATTCGAGAAATTGCAACAATCAAGCCTAAACAATCACAAAGTTTTATAGAAATAGCTAACCAAAACCAAAAGTGTTGGGCAAAGATCAACTGCTGTATGTAGTTATATAAGGTCAAGTCCAGTCTACGTAGCAAATGACGCCATCTAATCTTAAATGTAACAGCCAAACCAGAAGTGAGCCGGCAATCATTTTAAAGATAATAAATGATAGAAATAGAGACATAGCAAGCTCAGGACAATAATTAAAAGAAAAGAAGATAAACCACTGGTGAAGCAAGTGATTTATTGCTATCAGGGCCTCAAAATTATTCTGACAAGGAAACACAATTCAAGGGCTCACGCAATGCAAATATTAACCATTTTAAAGGAAGTGTTCTTCAACAGTGAAGAAATATTTGTCTAGACAGACGTAAAAACAACACTGGATTAAAAATTAAGAAGACATAAACATTTAATAAAGCTCTTACTTGGACACTCTCTTATGGAGTTTTCAATCATGGGTGCAGGCTTTGCATAAGAATCTCTAATTGGATATGGATGAGGGTTATCTTCCCAACTAACTAACTTCTGACCATCTCTTTCCAACTTGGTTTGAATAGTATCCATCTGTTTAGTATCTGGTTCTTTAAAATCAACCACCTTTTGACCAGGAACTTCAACAACAACCTTTGTGGATGGATATCGAACCCCGCAACCAAATCCACTGGCTTTCCTTGATCCAACTACTTGCCCCTGAGACTGCCCAGCCTTCAGCCTGTTTGAAGTTGGACTAGCTATCCATTTTTGGGCATCATCCCATTTTGACGGTGCCGGATTAGATAAAGATGCCAATGGGACTCTCGATGACCTCTCTCCCAAAGATACATTTGCAATATCAAGGCCATAATCATAGTCTAAAGTAGTCTCTTCTTGGTTTTTAATTCTTGATCTATGGTCATTAAACATCTCTGAGCCTAATGATCCAGCTGGTTTCGAGCATTCTGAAAGACTACTAACCACATCTACATTTATGCAATTATCATTAGTGCCACCGCCTACACAATGAACCACAAATCCAATAAACCACCACATGAGTAAAAAAGCTTGAAGCCCACAACCACAAATTTATAACCAAACAAGTATTCTCTTTCATACCTGTTTCGTCAATCTGACAAGTGACAAGTATGGGATCTAGAGGGGTAGTTTGATTCAAGCTCTATTTCCTCCTCTTTCCTCTTCTTCTCTAAGCCCAGAATTATGGTCCTTAATTTCCCTGGTGAGAATCCACCTCCAACATTTCCCTACACCGCGAAGTTGCCCAGAAAAACTTTCAAATCATATAAAGGAAATCTCACAAAACTTCGAATGCAAGACGTGGATTCAACAGAGATCGGCATAATACAAACGTAATGCAGATTTAAGAAGCAAAAGGCTCGTATCGAAGAAAAAGCAAACGCTTAAATCACCAGAAGAAGAAGTACTCAGAGTAAAAAGAAGGGGAAAGAAGCACATGAAGCTTTAGCGTCCTCTTCCGACGAAAATTTCAGAACAACTTCAAAGAAACACAGGATTCGATTCGCACCGGTAAAACACCAACAAAAACAAGGAGGAAGAAATCACTTTAATGGTAACAGTTTGACTGTATCAGAATTGATTTGACAACATGCTTGCTGTTGCAGAAAATAAAGCCAAGACCCATCCCTTTCCGTGTCTTTCACAGACAAGTAAGCAGCCATTGCTGCATTAGAATGCTTAAAATTTCGCCATCCCCATCCCCATCACCGTCACCATCGTCATCACCATCAGCTCGTGCTTAGATTCAAATCTATGATTACATTTTTACTCGTGATAATTTAGTGTAATTATTGTGATGACCTTTGGAAGTTCAAATTAATCTCTTTTAATCAAGATTTATCGTTAAATGATATCCTTCCATCGTCCCTTAAATTTTACGTGGCCAAGCATTCTTAATTAGTGATTTATTTTAATTTTTCATTAAAATAAAATAGATTGGTTGTACCAACTGCAATAAATTAGTAATAATAAATAAATAAATAATAATAGAATCTTAAAATGAAAATCACTGATTGGCTAAGACCATCACCGTTGGGGCCAAGCTTTGACTGGGTTTGAGAAATTATTAAAGATAATTTTAATGCAACGCACTTATAAATTAGGTTTAGCCAATCATAACATGTACACTTCTACCATGGTGGATATGACGAAGATTATTCGTTAGGAGAAGAAACATGATAGCACCTGAACCCCCTAACCACCGATGCAATTTCACTCACATACTGCTCGCTCGTTAGACACAAAACTCTCTCTAACGTCATGGGCAATCGATGTCGTTGGTACGCCTCGTAGGCTAACTCGTTGTTTCCCCAACAACGAGTGTTGCACGGTCTCACTCTAATCCCTCTGAAAGTAGGACCGTAACAGTTGGTATCAGAAACAAATTGACTCAAATTGTAAGAAATCATGTCAAGAAAGAACTCGTCAAATAAAGCGAATTCATCAAATTGTATGAAATTTCTGATTTATTTGGGTCTCCCTTGAATTGAAATTAGATATTGAAATAGGGGGAAAAAATAGAATTGTTAAGAATTGATTTAAAATTATTGACTTGTTTTAAAGAATGGTTAAGTTTTGTTTTTATGAAATGCTTCCACTAGTGTTTAAACCTTGATAATCTCCATTGATTTATCTTGATCATTGTGTTAGGAGGAGAGCAAAGTTTTAAAATTGAATTATAACCCCAATCGTTTGTTTGTAATTAATATAGGGGGAGAGATAAGGTTTTTGATTTTGGTGCAAAAATGTGATATCTCTCATACGCTTAAATTTTGGATTTCACTTGGGATTTACAATCGGTATCAATGGTTGAAAAATGTGTTTTCTCTTAATTGTGAATCTTCTATTGGTATCATTTGTTTAAATTTATTATTTCTTCACTTGATATCATTTTTAGAAATTGAAAAATTGGTTATAAATTGGTATCTATTTCTTAGAATCTCACTTTGGTATCTATTATTTGGAGTCTAATGCTTAGATTTTCCCTCAAATAATTCTTTAGACTTAAAGACAAAAAGAGGAACAATATTATTGATTGATGATTTTTTAATTTGTTTGCTTAATTTGATATCTTATTTTTAATTGGAATGTCTACTTTGCTCAATTGTTTGATTTGTTGATAGATTCTTTGAATAAGAGTGAGAGTTTTTTTTGTTTAGAATAATATTTTTGGATTTTTTTTTTTTGGAAAGTTTAAGATTGTCTTAGGACTCCCCTCCCCTAGTTTCTCTTTTTTATTATGACAAAAAGGGGAAGAAATTGTATAAGTTGTGATAAAAATAAATGGGGAGTTCAATAGCATGTTTGCATGATTTAGCCATTTGTTAAATTGCATAACTTAAAGGGAATAAATCTAATATGCAATATAGATGTGCATGCTTAACTTTTAGGGGTAAACAACTTATTGGATTTTGTCATCATCAAAAGAGAGAGATTGTTAGCTTTTTTGTTAGGCTAAGTTTTATTTTGATGATGACTAAAATGTTGATGAAGCTAATAAAATCAATAAGTTGTGTTTTGTATTTTTCGGATATTATTCTTAATGTTTTATCATAATATTTATATCCGTATTTATTGAAAATGCCTTCAAAATGAGTATTATTAATGTGCTAAAAGTTTAATTGAGTCTATGTAATGTTGCACATCATTTTGGGACTCAGTATAATTTAGGATTATTTTTGGAATGCCTTCTCGACGAGTGCAGATGAGGGAAGTCGGCCAAAATTGGTCTTTGGCATTTTTGGACGACACGAGGACGAGGTGAGGACGTGGGAAATGTGTCCCAATCTCACAAGCACTGCAGTCCGTAGTTTTCGAACAAACGCGGACGAGATGCGGACGATAGCGGTTGACAAACGTTTGAATCTATAATATTTGGGTAATTTTTCGGACGAGCGCAATCGAGGGGCGGACAAGGACTGTCGACTGAAAAGTCCGAATTTTGCCAATAGCTAGATTTCCAACAGTCGATTTTTTAACGGGCAAAAATTCAACAACTATATGCAGTTAACCAAAAATGTTGAGGGTGATATGAAAAGTTCGTGGCCTATAAATAGATATGTACCCCAAGCTCAACATAGCGAACGGATATTCGAGGCGAAGCCTTGCCAAATTCAAGACTCGAATATTAATCACTGTGAGCTATTGTACATCAAATTCTCCCTATTCCAAACTTGAGAATTATTTTGAGAGAATTCAAATTAGTGTTTAGAGCTTTAAATTTCCGATTCTATATTGTGCTATTGAAAATGGTGATTTCCTAAAAATTCATCACACTAAGGTGATACCCCAAAATAGTCAACAGCTCGATTGAACGTCTGTAAGTTTAATCAAAAGGTGACTCCCCGTAATTGTCAAATATAGGGTGACGCCCCATAATAGTCAAATTAAGGGTGACGCCCAGTAATAGTCAAAGGTTGACAACCTTAGAACTAGTCAAGGGTGACACCTTGTTAATAGTCAATTTGTAAACAGTTTATTGGCACCCGTAAGCCAATTATTTAGTGGATCTCCAAGTGGAACTTGGAGTGCGGACATTAGCGGGTTTGCCGAACAGCGTAAATAAATATTGTGCATTATCTCTAACTCTTTCTTTACTTTGTTGCATATATTTGTTATTGTTTATTTTGATTATATGAATTAAATCACTTAAGGTTATTAAAGATTAAATATCACAAGAAAATATTAGGACGCTATATTCACCCCTCCTCTTCCTCCTCCAAAACCCCCCAATAAACATATATCGATCCTACAGACTTTCCTCTGCATATAAGGAACAAATCAATTGTCTTTTTCCCCCCATTAAGCGTATATCGATCCTACAGACTTTCCTCTGCATATAAGGAACAAATCAATTGTCTTTTTAGTGGAAAAATACATATAACTTGTGATTTTCCCATAAACAGTAAAACAATTCTAAATCATCCGACATCTAAAACATTATATTTTTTTACAAAATCTCACAAATTATAAAACTAAAAAAATTAAAATCAACTTATACATTATTTTCTTAAATATATTGTCCGTAAGTATTAGTTTTTTTTTCATTGAAAGTCTATAAAATCACAAGTTTTTGTAATTTTTTCTATGGTTATTAGTATTTTCTGTGGCATCCCGCCCTGTAAAGGCCTAGTTATGGGTCCGGCTCATATCAGGGGGCACAATCTCACATCGCTTAAGAGAGTAGAAAATGCATGGTATATAAACATAGAGCCTCTTCCTACCTAATAAAACGTGTTTTGGGCTAACCTCAAGAACAAAATTGTATGGGTTTCGGTCCAAAGCAGACAATATTATACTGCGAACAGTGGGGGACGTTACATTTTCACTTCTAGTTTTCTAAAATAATATATTAGAGTTATTTTCCTCCAATTAACGGTAAAATATGTGTTATTTATTTTTTATAATTATGTATTTAATTTGTTAGTAAAAATTACTTGGCCATTTCTTTTAATACGATATTTCGTTAATTTCCTTTTCTATTATAAAATATATTCATTATACTACTCCCACTGCAGATGCTTTGTCTTGCATGGCTCCCCGCCATGCTTGGTTGAGTTTCCAACTAAGCAAAAGAGTTCAAATCAACCACCAGTTTGTCGTTCTCCTTCCTTAACAGTCTATCATGGACGAGAACGCCATCCATGGCTGTTAGTCGTCGACGACGAGTAAACAGAGATTCCACTTCTTCGAGATATATTATAAATAAAACTGATCCATGTTCAGATTAAATATCTCAAAGACTTCGAAATCAGAAGTCATTGCAAGCACACCCATTTGGTTTTGTTGAAAGGGAAAGAGAAAAATATAGAGTAAATAGCACCGGAAAATGAAACCGGCGGCGGCGTTTGGACCCACTGGCGCATCCTCGTTGTGGGAAGACATCAACGATTCTCCTGTTTGGGGGGATGTTCTTGCTGCTCTCTATGCTTTAGTGACTGCTGTTACTTTCGTACGCTCTCTTCCTTCCATCTCCAACAATGTTTTTTTTAACTTTCTTTCCATGTTCAATCCAGCTGATTATTTGCTTGGAGTTCTTACAATATTAATCTTCTTTTTATGTCCAATTTGTTTATTGTTGTTCGTCGACGGAAATAGTAACTTGCAGGAAGAGTGGATTGTTGGAAGGGTTTGATTTTGATTTCTTCAAGTTTTTTGGATTCAGGTTCAACTGGTTCGAATACAATTAAGAGTACCTGAATATGGTTGGACCACTCAGAAGGTCTTCCACCTTCTCATCTTTTTGGTGACTGGTGGTTCGTACCATCCTGCAAATTTTCATTTTTTTCGTACTTTTTTTATTGTGACGACGGAGAATTCCTTTCCCCGGCGATATAAGATTATCGGCCTGAGTTTGTGTTCATACTGTTTGCAGCCAGATCTTTACTGTTTGGATTTCACCGTAATGTGCAGAAGCTAGAATCTCCGGTGGAATTTGATGAACTAGTCATTTCACTTGACCATCTACTCCTCTTCATTTGTTTTAATGGGTTTCCGTTTTGGATGAGATTAATTAGGTTGTCCTTCACATCTTCCTTGATATACCAACCCTTATTTTCTTCCCAACTTTTGCTACCTTGATTCTTTTCTGGGCAGAGATTTTCCATCAGGTTAGACGACCGATCTGCATACTTATGTTCTAATGCGAGGCAGTATAATAATAGCACAGTTTCATTATCCTTGTTCTTCCAGGCTCGTGCTCCACCGACCGATCGACAGAAGCTGGCTTTCTACATAATAAATGCTGTGGTTTACGTTGTTCAGATCACTCTATGGTTTGCGTTTTGGCGGAAACCTGACCGTTCGTTGTTCGTCCTTCTGAACATTTTTATTGCAGGTTTTTTCTACTTCTAATGATTAATCTGTACATATTTACAAAAATGTTGCCGATGAATAAATATGCATGCAATTTGGCAGTTGTGTCTCTGTGTGTCGCCTCTGGCTTTCTCCTCTACGGCGGAAGGTATGTCCTCCATGTTTGACTGACAAGTTGCATTATAGCAGACGCATTTACTAACAAATATTCCGGCAGACTCTTCTCGATGCTAAAACGGTTTCCGGCCGGAGGTCGAGGAAGGCGTAAGAAGCTGCAAGAGGTATTTCTCTTTCAGGCCTAAGAAACCTAATCTCAAATCTTCTTTTCATTTTGTTTCTTCTTCGTTTAACGTCGTCGTTTTATCTACCTTGTGCAGGTGGGTCGGATCACTGGTATATGCTTTTGTGCTTTCCTCCTTAGATGTGTCATAGTGAGTATACTCCCAACCAACACTACGCATGTGACATAAAATTTAATCTCAACACATGTGATTCTAGTCCTATGGTTGATTAGTAAAGTGTGAAAGAAAAATACGTGAAATTCTCTGATCCTCGTCCTGGATCGATTGCTACAGATGTGTGTTACCGCTACCGTAAAAGTCCCAGACCTGTACAATTTGGATTATTCGATTGTAATCTTCGTCCATTTCTTGGTAAATTTCCGTTCTCCTGCATATTAAATCACATATTAATAATTTAAGAACATTATTTGTAGCACTGTGGTTGGTTCTATAAAGTTGGCAACATGTTTAATATGATTAGTTTTGGGTCTTGTTTCGAAAGTTGGTGGAGCTCTTGCCTACGTCATTAGTCCTCTTCGATCTCAAGAAGCTACCTAAAAAGAAGAAGGAAGTGAACCATAATATCGAACTATCCTCACAAGTCGTTTAAACCATCGTGAGAAGCCATCAGATACTGAACTGAATCGAATATTGTTGTTACAATATGAAGTGGAAATGCTCGAACGTATACTATGAGACCCTATTGTCGCGTCAATTACATGTCGTGACGTGCATGCTAGAAATTCAATTTCCATGTATTTTCTCTACTTCCTCGTCATTTTTATTCCTATTATTGTGCTCTACTACCGTTAGAACAATAACTATAAACAGAGATCTCAAAAACGATACTAGTTCGTTAATAAACCCAATTAACTTAATTAAGATAGACTGGTCCAATCTGACGTGTTATTGTACTCGAGCCAAGATGGACCACTCCAAAATCCCAATTGAGCCCATATTTTGTGGCTAGTGAGCTAACACGAGGGATTAAACGGTCGGCTCGTCTAACTTGTTAAATTTTTTTTTTTAATTTTTCGAAACTCCAATTAATAAAATAAAATAAAATGTCAAACCCCTTCAATCCATCCCTTTCAATCTATCCTTTTAACAAAATTCAACTCATTTAACATGGGTTTAATTAATTATTTTTTAGATTGAGACAAACTCGAATCATCCAATTAAATGAGTCAACTTAATAGATTTCATTGAATAAGACAAACACAAATTTTCTCGTTTGACTCGACTAAACTTGACTCCATTTACTTTCCGACCAACTATTAAATATGATATAAATTTAACCAATAAATGCCCTCAAAGTGTAGAAGGCATATTTCATTCGCTAGTGAATTATATCTTATCTTTATAATTATTAATTTGATGTAATTTTTTTTTAATTTTATATAGGGAAATTAACATCATAGACATTATAGTTTGGGATCAATGACGAGTCAAATCCTGAAAAAATTTGAAGACAACTAATATCCTGAACTATAGAAAAAGAACGACACCGACCTTGTAGTCATATTTTCTGTCAAACAAAAACGTCCATGGCAGTAACAACATGTGAGGGACATCCATTCTGCCCGTTGGATAGAGGGACGGACGTCCCTCGATCGGAATGGACGCCGAGAATTAATTTAGGGCATCCCCTAAATCAGACGTCCTTTGACCAAAGACGAACGTCGATTTCGGCCTGAACAATGTAGTATTAAGTCAATGGACGTTCGTTGTGAGACTAGGGACATCCGTTATGGACAGAACGACATAGTTTCAAATTGAGGGATGTTCGTTTCTGGACGAGGGATGTCCGATCTGGGAAGAGGGACGTCCGTTTTGGACTATGGTCTTCCGAATTTGGACGAGGGATGGACGTCCCTTCATCGGAATAGACACCAATAATGAATTTAGGGCATACCCCAAATACGGACGTCCTTTAACCAAAGACAGACGTTGGCCTGAACGACATAGTCTTAAGTTGATGGATGTCCGTTGTAAGACTAGGGACATTCGTTATGGGCAGAACGACGTAGTCTCAAATTGAGGAACGTTCGTTTCTGGACAAGGGACGTCCGATCTGGGAAGAGGACGTCCTTTTTGGACTAGGGTCGTCTGAATTTGGACGAGGGACATCCATTGTGGACTGAGGGACATCCGTTGTTAGTCAAGGGACATTCGTGTCAAGACGAGGGACATCCCATCTGGGAAGAGAGACGTTCGTTTCGGACGAGAGACATCCGTTGTTAGCCGAGAGACATTCATTGTAAGTTGAAAGACGTTTGTTGTTGCTGTCTTGATGGGAAACGTGATAGCGAAGTCGGTGTCATTCTTTTTTTATAGTTTAAGGTTTAAATTGTTTATAAATTTTCTGTAGGGTTTGTGGTGTTGTTGACTTCAAACTATAAGTTATGTAGTGTTAATTTTCCTTTTATATATATTCGAAGTGAAAAAATATAAAATAAATCGACATGTCGTAAGTGCATTTGAGAGGGTGCTGAACGCTGCCTATTTTTGCCGGCTCCTCTGGAATTTGCCTCGTATTATTAATTTTACAAATATATTTCATTAAGATAGAGGGGGAGAGGGAAAGGGAGAGAGAAAACGCGCGAGAGATGGAGAATATCACCGTTAATGTGGTACCGTCGGCGGTGATGGCGTATAGGATGACCGACGCTTTCTCATCGTGGGATGACATCAATGATTCTCACGTCTGGCAGGACCGTATATTTCATCTTCTTGCTGCTCTTTACGCTTTAGTGGCGGCTGTTGCTTTTGTACGCTCTCTTCCTTTTTGTTGTTTTTTAATTTCGATTTCGTGTTCTATTCGTTCGATTATTTTCTGCTATAAGATTTGATAATTTTCGACAATTTATGACAATTGTTGCTGTTTAGGGTTTTTCTTATGTGTGTGAGTCCTATATCAGATTTTGTATATGTTTATTCTACTTCATCGACTCAAAATATGAGGTCGTGCGTCGGTACTTTGGGTGGCGAGTGGTTTCGTGTAGTTAAAGACCTTGTAATTTTATCTGTAACTTGTTGGATAAAAGGGTAGTTGGAAGTGTTCGGGATTTCAATTTGAATTTTGATTTGTTTGTATATTTGGATTCAGGTTCAACTGGTTCGTATACAATTGAGGGTTCCTGAATATGGTTGGACCACTCAGAAGGTCTTCCACTTCCTCAATTTTTTGGTGAATGGGGGTTTGTAACATGCCGCTTATTTATCATTAAGATTTTTTTGTGAATGCTATTAATTTTTGTAGATATTTATTTGTTGTATTTAGATAAATTTTTCTACTCACCTTTTGCAGTCCGATCAGTAGTTTTTATATTTCGCCGCAATGTGCAAAAGTTAGAACCTCAGGTAGGATTTGACTGCCTAATCATATCACTTGGACATATATTTATTCTTCGATTTGTTTTAAATGCGGACTTCTCTTTCTGGATGTTATTAATTAGATTGTCCAACATATCTTGCTTGATATGCCAAGTCTTGCTTTCTTCACAACTTATGCTCTTTTGGTTCTTTTCTGGGCAGAGATTTACTATCAGGTTAGTCTTTCATTTTCCTGTAACTTCCTGGCGTCTGTTTTGTTCAAATTCGAGACAGTGTAACTGTAGATTTCATCCACTTTGTTTTCCAGGCTCGTGCTGTTTCTACTGATGGACTGAGGCCAACTTTCTATACCATAAACACAGTGGTTTATGTTGTCCAGGTGAAGTTTCTCCTCGTGTTAACTCTTCTTACAATGGCATAAAAGTGGTTTCCGGGATGGGTTCTTTTTCTGTTACTAATGTTTCATTTCAGAACAGAATATAATCATTTTTAAATGTAGTTTGTTTACGGAGTTCTTGTTCAATTTTTTTTGTTTAAAGGAACTGTACATAAATAATTAATAAATTCACCATCACATTTAATCTAATTGCCAAGTGCGTTGAGATCACTTTCTACCTACATATGTCTGGGCTTAACCCTGTAATGAAAAGTGTAAATTTAAATTATTAAATTGATTGAGATCACTTTTTATCTCACAAAGCAGTGCCTAACCCTGTAATTTGAACAGTAAGGATCCTTCTGCCATTGAATTTCTTCTTTATAAAGGAATGGTATGTAATATTGCCTTTTGTGCCAGTTGAAAATATAATATTGGGTCTTTGGTGAGTAGGATGATGTCCATTGTATGGCTTGCGAATTGCATCATGGGCGCAAGATATATATTATTTTTTAAAATTTATGGTAGATGCCAAAAAGACTTGCATGAAGACCCTTTGTGTTAAAAGGGTAGGGTTACACTTTGTATTACAAATTTTGTGGTAATGATGAGTAGATGTGAGGTGCCCTAAATGCATGGCATTTAAATTGTATCTCTCCCAGATGAGGTTTATTTGAATTTTGATAAGCCCCCAATACGATAACGTATGAAACGGCCCAAGCCCAACAAGGAAAGAAAGTTTGCTGAGCTAGAAGTTGTTAAAGAAAGAAAATAGCATGGGAAAAGGTGGAGGGAAGGAGGGAGTACAATATGTAGTTTCGAAGGGGAGGAGATATATAATATTTGGGAAATGCACTCTGGAGACATTGGGTAATTTCTGGTTTAGGAGGTAGACGAGAATCAAGCCTCTCTATGTGTCCGTTTGGGTGTAACTCCATTGATTATCAATCCAAAATTTCTTAGCTATCTTGCCTTTTGTTTAGTAGAATTATTAGAGGTCTATTAAATTCCTCCTTCAATAAACATAATTCAAAGGAATTGCTCTTCATGGTTTGATTTTCTCTCATTTTCGCATTAACTTTTTCTGCAATTTGAAACAGCATGTGATGGATAAATTTTGGTTGGTGTTAAAATATGTTGAAATCATTAATGGTTTCTTGTGTTGAAGGGGATAAGGACTTTGATTTACCAAACAGACTAATTGTAACCTCCCCCGTCCCCCGGTGCTCCCAGTACAATATTGTCCGCTTTGGGCTGAAGCCCGCACGGGTTTGTTCTTGGGGTTAGCCCAAAACGCGTTGTACTAGGTAGGAAGGGGCTCCATGCTTATATACTATGCATTTTCTACTCTCCCAAGCGATGTGGGATTGTACCCCCCTGATATGGGCCGGACCCACAACTGGGCCTTTCCTGGCCTTCACAGGGCGGGATGCCACAATCTCCCCCCCCTTGGGGACCCGACGTCCTCGTCGGCCACACTTCCGGTTGGGATTTCGCTCTGATACCATTTGTAACGTCCCCCGGTGCTCCCAGTACAATATTGTCCGCTTTGGGCCGAAGCCCGCACGGGTTTGTTCTTGGGGTTAGCCCAAAACGCGTTGTACTAGGTAGGAAGGGGCTTCATGCTTATATACCATGCATTTTCTACTCTCCCAAGCGATGTGGGATTGTACCCCCCCTGATATAGGCCGGACCCACAACTGGGCCTTTCCTGGCCTTCACAGGGCGGGATGCCACACTAATTTAGTTAAAACCTAATAGGTATCTAATCACAATTCACATGTAAAATCAAAAATTTGTCTTTCAAGGAAATTCTACACCAACTTAGTTTTCAGGTAAAAACTCTCTCTCCCAACTACCTAACCTTAGCGCTGCAGTGCTATATTTATGGAAATTTTTGCCAATTTTGGCGTCAACCTAGTGCTATAGTGCCCAAAATCTATTGTCACTGTGTTAGACTATGTCATTGGCCCCATAGGTGCTCGGTCACCGTGGCACTAGTCATGGCTTCATATCTTCAATTTCTCCTTTGTCATTTTCAGTCTTCTTTGTCCTTGTATAAGTTCACTTAATTACTTGATGCTCTATCAATAACCCGTGTTTGAAAAAGTGCCTTGTTCTAAAAAATTCTGGAAATTGATTAATGATATTATTAGTAACATCTCAATTTAATTCTAATTAGGTAAGTCTTTCCATTTAGTCAATACCTCCATCAATTGATCTGCTAAATGGTCACAACCAATATCCGTGATTTTTTTTTCTGGTTCCACCGTCCACTCCATCTCAGCAAACAACCCAAGTGGTAGAGGTTGAAACTTATTTTATTAATATTTGTGCATACGTTTTTTCTCCGCTTTCGATCGGATGTTGGGAGTTTACTCTGATATTGGAATCTTCATCAATGATGCTCTTATTATGGAGGAAAGACACAAGAAGAAAATTATACTAATTTGGAGATTGAAAATTCTAGTTATCTTTGAAAATACATGGCTTCATTGAAATGAGATTATTGTTGTAGATAGTTCTATAAAAAATGATTTATGAGATAGAACTAACTTTTTCATAGTTAAGTAAGCTTATAATTCTAAGTATTTTAAAAGTTATTATTTTAGTATGGTTCTTTCAACCGGAAGGAAATGGTTTTTCACAAACTGTTTCTTGTTCAGGTGGAGTTCTCTTCTCCCAACCTCTTGTAATTTTTTGATTTTAATACAAATTTTCTTATAAAAAAAGGTTGAAACTTATTAGTTGATCTTTAGACTTTTTCAAGTTGAGAAACTTGAAACACTTGGTTGAATTTTTGCCATGGATGATAGAGCTAACTTGTTTTCCATCGAACCAATTTGCTATAAAATTTTGAAATGACCCAAAATAATGACAAGATAATTTTTCATTGATATTTTTTTGCTAATGAAGGGATTGATAAAGACGAATTTTTATGTACTACCAAGTTTCCACCTCCAATAGCCCATCCCTCCAATGATTATCCATAACTTCATAATAGATTGAGCTTGATTGTGGTATCCTTTGAGTTCATCCAACATAGCATGACAATCTTGTAATTGTTGCTTAACTGAAGAAACCACATTAAGAAGTGACCTATCTCGCATCAGGGGTGGAGTTTCTCTTCCATAAACAACATGAAAATGGTGTAGTTTTTGTAGATAGATGGAATGTAGTATTGAACCAAAACTCTTCCCGAGGCAACCGTCTGTAGGAGATAAGTCTCCAAACAATAGTTAGTAACTTCTATTTATTCATTTGATTGAGGATGGGAAGCGGTACTTTTAAGAACTAATGTATCTTTTGGCGCAAAGCCAACGGGCTTAATGTTAATTTTTTTGTCATATCTTATTTTGATGGGCTTCTGTAGGACAATAGGGTATTTGATTGAGGCATAGCTCATCCTCCGGTCCTTTATATTTTATTTTCTAATAGCACATACTATTTCCACAGTCTTTTCTTAAAGGATAATAATTCATTGACCAAACTAACTGCATACTTGTGATTTGCCGTACCTTGGAATGAAAACCTCCTCATGCACAAGAATTTTTTTGGACAAATCCAATGAGTTAGTGATTTTGTTTTTTCCTCTTTAATTTTTTATGGACATTACACCTTCATTTCTGCAGTATGTTCGCGAGATTTTTGCTAGCTTTTTGAGGATAATAACTAGAGAATTCTGCTTTTTTTGTTTTATGAACTAATTGTACTTGTGTGAATTGCTTGCTCACCTTTTTAATCTTTATTTGTGATCTATTTGTTTTATCAATTGAAAGTACTTTGGATGAGTACCCTCTTTTTCTATTATGTAAATTTAAATTTACAGTTCTCCATTTGTTATATTGCATTCAGATTGCTCTATGGCTGGTGATGTGGTGGAAACCTGTCCCATTGTTTGCCACCCTCTCGAAAATATTTTTTGCAGGTTTTTCTACTTCAATACATGGATGAGTTACTCGTCATGTTTCTGGTTTATTCTTAGTAATTATTAAAAAAGGTGCTGAGTTGTATACAATCTGACAGGTGTGTCTTTATTTGCTGCCCTTGGATTTCTACTTTATGGTGGAAGGTATGTCAACAATGTCAGGGTTGCCACAGAAAATGCATGTGAGACCGCAACATTCTAATTAGTAGGATGAGGGGAGAATAAAGAATTACAATAATTAACATGTACAGATTCACATTAAGTTGTTGGTTGTGTGACCTTTCTACCATCGACTCTAAAGAATCAACTTGTGGACAAAAAATGCTAGTCAAGTTGTGCTTACTCATAATACCTTCTGATAATCTGGATTTACTCCAAGTTGATATGTTATGAATGATAAAAAGTAGCATGCTTGTTGTAATCTGTAATGGAGCTGAGAGATAGTGTTTTATAATCTTCTGGCAGACTCTTCTTGATGTTACAGCGGTTCCCAGTAGAATCTAAAGGAAGGCGGAAGAAGTTGCAAGAGGTACTTATCTTTCAGGGCTAAGAATGTTATACTCGGATTCTTATTTTCAATTTCCTGTTTCCTTCATTTTCGTAGTTTGTCTCTTGGTTTATAATTGTCTTTTTTGGCTTTTGCAGGTTGGCTACGTGACCTCTATATGTTTTTCTTGTTTCCTTGTCAGATGCGTTATGGTAAGCTTACTATTTCCAGATTTTTTTCAAACTGACATAAAAGGCATGTTTCTACTTGACTATAATTTTTTGCCTGGGAATACACATTAGTGATCATTAATGATATTTCTTTTACTATTATGTTGTCAATACTATTAAAGCAACTGAAAAACCACATGATCGGTACTTTATTCATACTTTTGATACGCATTTGAAAAAGAAAAATGTAACATCTTCAGTCCTCACAGTTCAATATTATCCGCTTTATTTCTAAGTTCGCACAATTCTTTTTTTGGGGTTAATTCAAAACGCGTTGTATTAAGTAAAGAAGAGAACACTACTTATAAATTACGTGTTTTTCACTCTCCCTAGTGATGGAGAATTGTACACCTTCACTAGTATAGGTTGGACCCTCACATGGGTCGTCCTTGCATTCACATGACGGGCTATTATAATCTCCCCCCTTAGAGCCCGACATGTTCATTGGCCACACTTCCGGTTGAGATTTGACTCTGATATTATTATAACATTTTTAGTTCTCCAAGTACAATATAGTCCGCTTTAGGCCAACTCGATACAGTTTTGTTCTCAAAATTAGCTCAAAATGCATTGTATTAGATAGAGGGGAGAACTCTACTTATAAACTATGCGTTTTCCATTTTCTCAAGTCGTATGGGATTGGGCACCCCTAATGACAGGGGTTGGACCCTCACATGGGCCATCATTTCCTTCACATAGCGAGATGTCACAAAAAGATATAAGAGAATCTCAGAGGAAAGAAAGTAGGACCACCTATCTACATAAGGAAACATTATAAAATGTGAAACAAAAAAGAAATAATAATAAGATTAAAGAGAAGATATAATTTTTCTTGTAATAGTACTTATATGTACGGACATTGATTCACCCATGACAAATACTTTATGGACTATCTAGCGATGTATTCCTATACATTATATTATAATCTTTTCATTTCTGACCTATGCAAAATGAACATGTATAGACGATTCTGCAACTGCACAGTTGTTTTTTTTTTTTTCTCAAATCTGTAATCAACAAAAATTGGATTACGCAGAAAGAAGAAATGGAGAGCTAAGGAAAAGGCACACAATAGTACAGTTGTAATTTACCCAGTCCCTCGCAGCTTCTATTTTTGATCTGTCACCATAAGGTCTTTGTGAAAAGCACTTTAGTCTCTTTGTAGGATTTCCTAACGATTCTTTGGGGATGAATAAATAGTTTTTAATAGGTGATGTTCTAAAAGTCAACATGTGGTTTTAGGATTTGAAACTGCCTTGCTGTATGAATGATTAATAATGTTGAAGGAAAATACAGTAACGTTCTTTTTGTTATCTTTGTACGTTCTTGATCTCTAATCGTTGTTCTTGTCCCTGGTGCAATAGATGTGCTTTAATGCTTTTGATAAAGCTGCGGACCTTGATGTTTTGGATCATCCAGTATTGAACTTCATTTATTATCTTGTAAGTTTTGTATTATAGTTTTCTAATATATTTTTCATATTAGAACTTCTATCTTAAATATTGCCATATATAATAGGGCAAGTACACTTTTATAGCTTATATGCATAGAAGTATTATAATATTGTATGTCGTGTATAATTTGTTGTAATTGTCATTAGATGATAATATATTGTATTTGTGAATTTTTAATTATGGTGGACTGGTTATGCAATTTGGGAACTTGGAAGAAATGTTAGCTTTCACTCGAGAACTGAATATGAATTGAAGGGGGAAAAATACTGTGTGGGATGGAAGAACATTACATTCTGTGATGCATACTAGATATCCTAAATGGGGGTACAAGGGCCTCTGCAATATGCGATCGTGTTTATCTATTTTACTTAATTTATGAGTTAGAGGAATTGTCTCTATCATTGTTTGTGATATTGACATTTTACCGGTCTCATGCTTTGACAGTTAGTGGAGATCTTACCTTCTTCTTTAGTCCTCTTCATATTGAGGAAGTTACCCCCAAGGCGTGGGATCACTCAGTATCATCCTATTCGCTAAGAGGATTTGGGAAGACCTTTGAAACAAAAGGTACGTGAGAAAAGTCTACAGACCACTGTTTTTTGTGAAAATATTGAATCTAGCTTGTGGACCATTCTAACCAGTAGAAACGTTGTTACAGGTGTATCGAGAGAATTGTTGATGACGGTGAAAATATAGTGTGATGTTTTTTTTTTTTTGCGGTGGGTATCCTTTTCGTGGTTGTTTTTTGGGCAGTTGGTGCAGCTACAAAATTTGTTGCAGATGAAGCTATGAAGTAAAGAAGGTAGAAATGGCAAAAAAAAAACAGAAAAGCTTCTCCTCAAGGGGTAAATGAGATGTTTGAATTGTAGAATTTGATCTCTCCCTATTGTTATAGATGGTATAAGGTATGTGCCGCTCTTGTTCAGCTAGACAATTATGTTTGATGCTCAAATTGAATGGTTTTCAAGGTTTCGTATATATAATTTGTTGAGACTGGTGTCAATTTTTTTCCTGGCTGTATCTTCTGTTCTGGGTCGCGTTTTCCTTGGAATTCATTTACTTATCACTTTCTTTTGGACATGAAATCAAGTTCTGGATTGTTAAACTAGGAACCATTCTGTCCGACTCCTTTTCACCGTTAACATGTTTGATTCTTACTGTGAAAGCATAAACTGTTCTTAGGCTATGAATTTCATTGCATCAAAACTTGATCTTTCAATTGCATAACTTATTGGACTTGGACTTCTCATCTCCCCAGAAGCGGACTATGATGGGAATGGCCTTAAGTTGGGAAGAAGCTATTCTAATTTTCCATTGGGATTTATCTGACAATCTGTGGTTTGAATTGGAGTATTCTGTGATGCTTTTGTGTTCACAAGGAATAAGTTACTACGAATTCAGCAATCATTCAATACAAAATTCTACGGTATTTGTACATAAAAATAGGATTATAGTTGGATTTAAACATACCAGGAACTGCTGCTCGGCTACCTTATTCTGTAAACATCAGCAAAAATGGAAGATTAACCAGATTTCTTTCTGCTTCTGCGTTGGAAATGAGATGGAGAGGAAGAAGATAAATGGCAGGCAGAGCAGAGTGCTGCTCCTCCTCTTCTTCCTTAGATTTACTCTCACTCTTCAACTCATTTGAATGGTAGATTTCCCTTCCTACATTTCAAACCTCTTCTCATTTTGACTGGTAGGTCTTTACTTTCTTGGGCTATTCTTCACCTCTGTTTTTTATTGAAGACCAGCTTTAGTTATATTGGACTGAAATATTAGAGCATAAAATCGGAATTTGTTTATCCTAATGATTTTCTTTATACGTTACATTGGATCTTATTAACTTACTTGGGGAATATACGGAATTGAAATTCCTTATAGCGCAAAGTCTGTTGCCCTACACTACAGGGTAAGGCGAATCAATGACGGGACAAGAGTTTTGCATTAAGCTGAACCAGAAAATGTAAGGCCGAATGCGAGTTGTGGAGTGACATTGAACTATATCACACGGTGAAGGGTAATTTATGCGATATTAATAGTAATAGCGCACGCAATGGCATTATGCCAAGCGTTTTAAGTTAGACTGTCGCTTAAAAGCATTATTAAAGTTGCAGGACGACGGGAAAGCCGGTTAGCCTAACTAAATCAATACAACTCACCTCAGCTGTTCAGTTTGATTAGTTGAAAGAAACAAAACATGGCTTTCTTTGACAAGAATCCAAACAAAATGGTCACGCCAAGTCATGTACATGCTGCTACTGAGCACAAAATAAGTTCGTTCCAAGCCAAGTATTTCAAGTCTGGGAAAGAGATGGATTCCAAAATATAAATTGCAAAATATCTAATAAAGTGACGTTTCATTCAATGGTGCAAATAATCTCTTATTTTAACCAAGCATTCAAAAACAAACAAAGAAGGAAAATTGGACATTTGACCAAGTTAAGGAGAACTAGAATGTACTAGAACCCTTTGAATATTTTGAGGTTTCTTCAATTACAAGACATCATTAACTAAATTAATAGAATTACAAAATTTCCGACCAAAACGGTTGTTGTAAAGGCAACAAGAAAAGTTGTGGTATCCCAACCTATGAAGGTAAAGATAAAGATGATCCGACTCATATCAGTGGGGTGCACAATCTCATATCGTTTGGGAGAGTCAAAAACATGATTTTTAAGTAGAGTTTTCTTTTCTACTTAGTACAATGTATTTTGAGCTAACTCTACGAACAAAACCATACAAATTTCTGCTCCAAAAAGAATAATATTGTACGGGGAGAACTAGAAACGAGTACGGTACAAGAACATGTCTCAATCTTTACTTATTGCTATCTATCTATCTATGCATAAGGCAGAAGAAGAATTGTAATGATAATAAATATTGTATACCTGTTTAACATATAAGAAGTGCTTCTAGTCATCAAAAACTCGAAAAACTTTGATTCGACTTCAATAATAAGCTCCATTCCGATCCTTTATTCCTTCCCGGTAAGCAAATTGAGAAATCGTTGGCATTGATGTATGCGAATGTACAACTAAATCGCTGTCCAGGACCTACAATGTTGATTTACACTATGGCCATGGAATGTGCCACTAAAATTGTGTATAAAGATAAACATTACTCATCTTTACTAACTTTACTAGATTATGTTGTCAAGCCAAGAAACTAGCTGCATAGTGGAAGGACGGCTTTTCGGATATTCATTCAGGCAGAGACATGCTATTTCAAGAACCCGCGACATTTGCTTGCTGTGATGCTTTTCGTAAATAAAAGTATCGTAAACTTCGGTTTCTTTGCCTTCCTTCTTCATTTGGAACACCCAAGAGATCAAATTCCGACATTCTTTAGGCTTGCATATATCCATCGGCCTTTTTCCGGTCAAAAGTTCCAAAAGAACAACTCCAAAACTATAGACATCTCCCTTGTAAGTAGCAACCGAGGCTTGCCCATACTCGGGCGGAATGTACCCTAAAGTCCCTACTAGATCAGTCGTCACGTGTGTATCGTGAGGAAGTATGAGCCTAGCGAGACCAAAATCGGCCAAATGGGCAGCGAAATTCTCGTCTAAAAGGATGTTGCTCGATTTGATGTCTCGATGAAGGATATGCGGCTCACACGATTGGTGTAAGTACGCTAGTCCCCTTGCAGCCCCTTGAGCAATTCCGAGCCTAGTCTCCCAACTTAGACAAGAAGGGCCATCAAATTTTTCATGCAGCCAATAATCCAAACTGCCATTCTCCATGTAAGAATATATCAAGAGCCTGTCGTTTCTATAAATGCAATAGCCCTGCAGAAGAACAAGATTAGGATGCTGAGCTCGGGAGAGAGTTTCGACTTCTGCACGAAACTCTCTTTCTATCTGTCCGCAATCCCCCGAGAGCCGTTTGATTGCCACTCTCCTACCATCAGGAAGGGTGGCTCTGTAAACAAGGCCGAAGCCCCCGCACCCAATAATGTTTGCCTGGTCGAAATTGTCAGTTAATTTCAAAAGATCGTCTATGCTGAGTCCTTTATTGTTCTCTTTGTTTTGGAACAAAACTACCAATTTTGATCCAAGTTCCTCTAAATCCTTATCATTAGAGTTAGCAACCTTTCTTTCGAGATCCACATTTCTTCTGCTATGAGTCCGAAGCCCAATCAGAATCAGTAGAACAAGAAGGAAAGCAGTTCCAAACGAAATCCCGACAGCCATACCAATGATACTTCCTTGGCTCCTTCCTGATCTTCCAGGTGATGGAAATAAGCCGTGATCATTTGACGGACAAGGAGGAGCATGATCGCCGCAGAGATTATTTCCTTCAAAGCTTGAATTAGGGAAGGTTTGAAACTGACCGCCTGAAGGAATTACCCCACTTAACTGATTGTAAGCAACACTGAACTTAGACAAGAAACTCAGTCTCACTAATGATTGTGGTATTGTTCCGGTAAGGTTATTATGCGACAAATCCAAAGTCTCCAGGCTTGTCATCCCTGATAACGTGCTCGGAATTTCTCCTGAAAGATTATTGAATTTCAGATCCAAGACTTGGAGCTTTCTCAGATTTCCAAAATCCGGCCAGATTGATCCACTCAGATTGTTGTTGCTAAGCTCCAGGGTGAGAGGAAAACTCAAAACTTGAGTGTACTTCAATGGTGCACTTACATTTCTTTTCATAAAAAAGGGGAAATCCGGAGAAGGTTCTTCAAAGGAAATGTTTCGATTAATAAGGCTCGGCAATCTAGTTATGGTTATTGGAATCTCTCCTGTAAATGAGTTGTTCGATAAATCCAAGTAAAACAGAAGCTGAAAATCACCAAACCAGTCCGGAATAGATCCACCTAGTCTGTTCCACGATAAATCCAACAACTGCAATTTCGAACTCTGCCTCAACCATTCTGGCATTACACCCTTTAGTCTACAACTGGCTATAATCAAAACCTTGAGGTTTTCAAAATTAAGGGTAGGATCAGAAGGCAGTTCTTCATCATGGAAGTTCAGGGTAAGGACTAAAGTGCTCAAGTTCTTGCAGTGCTGCAAGATGTTAAGTGCAGATGAGAGATTGCCTATGCTTGAATTGGACAGTGAAAGATAAGAAAGGCTCTGAAAATTCCTGAAGGTTTCAGGGATATCTCCGGTGAAGTTATTTCGGGCTAGATTTATGTTTTTTAGCTGTCGACAAGATGGAAGATTGCTTGGAACAGGGCCGTAAAACGAATTAGTTCCCAAATCAAGAGAGGTCAGGTTAGCCATGGTTGAACAGTTAATATGGATGAGACCCGTCAAAGAATTGTTCCTCAAGTTTAGGAGATTTATCGACGGAGAACTAGATAACGAATTCGGTATTTGACCAGTGAAATTGTTAGATTCGAACACTAAGAACTGCAAATTTTTGGAGTAAAAAACATCTGGAAGTTCTCCTGAAAATCTATTGTAAGCAATATCCAGGCGAACAAGGTTTGGGAGATTACCAATCAGCTTGCTCAGCTGCCCTGAAAACAGGTTGTCTCGGAGGCTCAACAAGGTCAATTTTTGCAACCTAAATAAGTCGTCGGGAATGTCGCCGGTGAGGTCATTAGTCTCCAGCGAGAAGGTTTCTAAGAAGGTGCAATTGCCAATTCCCGAAGGAAGACTGCCGAAGAAATTGTTGAAACCCAGATCCAACACCCTAATTCTGGAAGAGTTATGGCATAAATCAGATGGGAGAGACCCGCTCAAGTAGTTCTGAGACAAATCAAGCCGCTGAATCGCAGGTAGATTGAAGGTCGCCGGAATAACGCCGATCAAATCATTGGAGCTTAGGTCGAGTACCTCTAATTTGGGGAGCTGGAACAACGACGAAGGAATCGAACTCTTTAGAAAATTTTGAGAGAGATTGAGAAGTTGAAGCTGCTCCAGCCTGCCAATGGAGTCAGAAAGATTCCCCGTTAGTTTCTTTCCACCAAGTTCGATCTTGACAACTCTACCAGTCTCTAAAGTAACATTAACCCCCACAGTCGACGAAGAATTGCAAGTGACTCCAGGCCAGACGCAGCAATCAGTCGAAACGTTAGTGCCCCAGCCGTTGATTTTAGAGTCCATACCCTTGAAGACATCTTCCAATGCCTGCAAATCATCTGAATTGCAGATTAGGTTTTGAGAATGCAGGAGCTGAGCTTCGAAGCAGACGCCGAAAAAGAGGACTACAAGCCAGAAGTCCCGAAGAAACATCTCGGAACAAACGATGCCGCCAGGACCTAGACAACCATACAACAACAATCAAACCTCACGAATCCGTCCCCAACAACCAAAGTTCAAGCTCCTAGCAGTCTGAAATCCGCCATTGAAGCAGATGGTAAGGGAAGAAGAAAGAACAAATCAAAGTATGGGGTAACCGCTAAAGGAAAAGGAAGAGAGCAGCAATGGGAGAACGATGGAGAAGAAAAGAAAAGGAGGAGCTTTGTTTGACTGAAAAGCACGCGTAGTTGATATAAATGAAACCACTTACTTTCTTCCCTATATCTCTTCCAGTTGTTCGTCTACCGCTACCATTAGAGAGAGAGAGAGCTGTAATGGAGGAGAGAGAAGCTAGAGAGAGTTGAAAACGTAAGAGAGAGAAAGTAAATCGGATACGTACATGTAACTTCTATACGTATATATTTATATAAATAATATATTATTTTAATTATTCATTAATAAATGTAATATTCGAGAATTGTAATATATAATTAATTTACTAAATTATTTTTTTTATTTAAGTTATTAAAAAACATTTCATTTCTTATTAAAATTTATCGCACGTTTTTCATTCTCAACGAGCCTTTTACTCACTTTAGTTACTTTGACTCACTCGATTTCAAGCACGTATTCAATTTTCGCAGTTGATTTAGACCGCATATTTTAGTTTGTATTGTTCTCTAATCTTCAAACGATTCTAAATAATTTATAATACCTGTTTGGGTTGGTACCGATTATTATTATTATTTTTTAAATTCAAACCAAGAACTTTAGGTGCTAGTTGTTAGTTCAATTTCTAAGGAGTATAACTGAACCGAACCGAACCGAACAGAACATAACCAAATAGGGAGCGTCGATTTGGTATATGATTCAATCAGTTTCAACAAAAACGATCCCAATATTTCAATATTTACCCGATTTAGCTAGACTCTTTAACTCTTTGAATACAACATTTTCAAACTCGATCATCGTTTTCGTGCATTTGTGCCAGAGTTTGAAGAAGAAAAAACGGTTTGAAATTATTTTGTCAACCATGTGCAAGCAAGCAAGCAATGACTTTTCCTTTGCCATGGCGTTGATGTTTGAATTCATTTTTCAATTTATATATTTTGAAATATTTATTTCGTGTAAAAAGAAAATCAATATTTATTCTTAATTTAGTTGAATATTTTAGTCAAAGATTGTGATAAAAAAAATGTATTTAGTTTTCATACTTGCTGGGTGTAGACGTGTTGGGGTTGAAATTAAGATGCAATTTGATTCTCAATTGATGTTATATTGAAATAAATCAATTTGAACAAGTGTTTCGGTGAATGATATCGATATCCCTAAAGTTGCGATGAATATGGTTTAATTCTATCCTAATTTTGCTCGAATAGATCGGTTTTCGTTGTTAAATTTAAGAACCAAAACGTACTCGACCTTGGGGTTTTTTTTTTTTGGAAATCAACACTGCAGACTCTATAGTTTGTAGTTAATAACAAGTCAAATACTAAAAAAGTTTTCCCAACAATTAAAATTCCGAACTATAGAAAATTCTTGTTGGCGACCTCGCAGTCATGTTTTTCGTCCAAATTCGTCGACTTTAACACCTCGGTTTTGTAAACGCCAAAAACCGTCGAACATAGATGAATGACGTCAATTATCGGGGGCCGAGGGACGTCCCTCTTGCCCCTTGGAAGGCAAATGGTCGTTGGAATGATTATAGGGCGATGGCGGACAATCTTCATTGGCCGTTAGATTGAGGAAGGATGTCCTCTGCTTGAAATTGACGGTCATGATTGAATCTATCAATTTCAAAAGGCGATGGCGGACAACAATCCATGGTCGTTGGATCAAGTGAGGGACGTCCCCAGATCGAAATGGACGCTCAAGATAGACTCTAAATTCTTTTCAGTTAAAGAGTCACGTGCAAGGCACACGCGTTTTAAAAAAACGCAAATTTCCTCAATTAAGACTAACATCCCTCTTCCATTACGAATGTCCCTCAACCTATTTCGGACATCTCTTGTCTAGAAATAGACGTCTCTCAACTAAGACTACGCCATTCTGTCAACAATGGATGTCTCACGTCTCTCGTCTTAAGACGTCGTCGTTCAGTATGAAATGGACGTCTGTTTTAATACGAGGGACATCCGTTTTCATTCTAAGAATGACATTCGATCCAAAACGGACGTCCCTCGAGGTAGATGGCATGATGGATCTAGCACAATGAGTTGCGGCTTCTGAGTTCCGGGTCACAAAACGGCTCGATTCATACTTCATTGTTTTTTGGTTCCAACAAATCAACCTTTCCTTAACTTCTTTTTTGTTTTTTTTTTGTAACCACTGTTGCGATCACTGAGCTAAAAACAAAGAGACTGACCCACATGCTAACTCGAGATCTTATGCCAACACATGCTCAACTCGAATCACCCAAATTTAGGTGGGCCAAGTTCGTTTCTAATTATAAGTATTTTGGGAGCCTAAGCGCATAATGTATATATATATGTACGTACGTAGAGTGATATATATATATGTACGTATGTATAGTGATATTATTTAACTTTAAATACAAGAAGTTGGGAAATTTAAAAAGAAGAAAATGGGGAAAGATTATGACATACACTACTGAATAAATGAAGTAAGAATCAATTGGTGCTCACAAAATTATATAATTTAATGAGATAGTGCTTCCCCATTTATTCCTAATCTTTCGTTTATTTATTTATTATTATTTTTTAGTGGAAATTTTTTGCTCTCACACTAATATTACTTTTCTTTTTTCTTTTATTTAATTAAAATACTTTATTTCAAATTATAATCATTGTCATTCTACTACTTAGCAATTTATTTATTTTCAAAAACGATGTATTTATTGTTTATTATTGTCATTCTACTACTTAGCAATTTATTTATTTTCAAAAACGATGTATTTATTGTTTATTATTTTATCTACTAATCTTTCGCGTATGGGACGGGGCTGAATTAGTGTGACAATATTTTCAAGTCGAAGAACAAAATTATAAATTATTATTCTACGAATAAATAAGACGCATAAAAACGATATCCTCTAGCTAATAATAAAAAGATGGAGGCAATGGAGGATAATGATAGTTCTTACACTTTCTTGTTTCCACTCATTGTTTTGTTTTTTTGAGTTGATGGAGAACAACACATCATCACATTTTGCTCATTTAACACTTGGAAAGAGTATAGAGATTTAGCAAAAATTGACTTCCCATTATATATTTTTTTTATTTGTTCAATGAATATTCAAAATTATTTATTTAATTAATAATATATTTTGATGGTGGAAAGAAGAATGGGTGGTTTGTCAATATTAATTTAATAGCTAGAAATTAGGTAAATTTATGGTTGCATGCATAAATGTTTAGTGATGGCACAAGTTGGGAGTGTGACCACAAATTGAGACGGCACACATCATTTATTTCTTCATTTTTGGTCAACTATGCTTGATGTGACCCAAAAAAAAAATACCAAATTTGTCACGGTAGATATTTTAATTTTACGTTCTAGCGTTGATTTTATAACACGTCTTTTATTTTAATTAGTTTTTGATTTGTGTGGTTTGATCAACCAGATTGATTTGAAAATAACGAAAATCAACCCGGATTTGTGAGTTCAATTTGTACGATTTTTCAAACCAAACTTTAGTTCAAATAAAGATTTTTCTTTTTGTGGTAATCCTAATTTATTTAGGATGACTTGTTATTAATATTATAATAAGACATCTAATTATTTAGATTTGCGTGATTTCTTGAATTTGAATTCGAATTCATCTGATATTCTGACTCTATTTTGTTTATGTCGTTTTGTTTTAGTTTTTTTTTTTTTTATTTTATTTTTCTGGCATAATTATTGTATTCGTGCTGAATACAAAACAATTGATAGTACAAAATTTATGTAACGTAACATTATTTATAATTTATGACCTTAGATTATGAAATAATACTCGAAATGAAAATTCATGTTCCAAAATCTATAGGATAGTTAGTCAAATTAACATCAAATACTTAATCTAAGCCATATCATACTCTTGTCCACATACCTAAAAAAAAAACAAAAGACTCAAAAATCAAAATATATATTTAACGCGACACGCGACTTTATGTCACACGCGACCTTAAGTCACATGCGACCTTAAGCCACACACAATATATGCTTCATGAATGTTTTAATACAATTAAAAAAAAAATGATTGATTTTATTGCGAAGAGACCATGAAAGTGTCCATCACTTGCTCAAATATGCAAAATACATGACTAACTTCTTTATGGCCAATCTACATGTGTAAGCAAAGCCCAAGCCCATAACCATAGCCCAAGTCCACAACTAATGGGCAAGACTTTTGAATCATCAACCAAAAATTTGAACTTCTTAGACAAGTCGAACAAACTATATTATAAAAAATACTAGCAATAACCGAACAATAATTTCACGTTACGAGATGTGACTTTAATATTGTGGTAGCTTGCTATGTGCAAGTAAGGACGACCGAAAATGCTGCTGATTGTGAAGCCTCAACTCATATTAGTGATGGTGCACAATCTCGTATCGTTTGGGAGAGTGAAAAGTGAATAATTTATAAATAGAGTTATTCTCCCTACATAATATAACCCATTTTGGGTTAACTGCAAGGACAAAACAGTGCGAGCTTCAACCCAAAATGAATAATTTGAACGATTTGATTATCTATCTTAATATAGCGTTTTTAAATAATGACTCAGTCGAAAAAGGCTTGTAATAAAGAATTATTATATATTCTTCTTTAATACGATATACTATGCATGAAAGTTGATCTTAGATTTGGTCGTGCTTTGGGTTAGAACACGAGGCAAGTATGAATAAATTTTGAATTTTTTATTTTTATTTTTATTTTATTTGAGAGTTTGAAAATTTCTTATTGTTTGAATTAATTTATTAAAAATATTACAAATGGTGGGCGTTGACTGAAAAGTCAAAGGTTGAAATAATCAAGCATTAACCACGGTCATTCCTATTTTTTAATTATACTATACTATTACTCAAAGTAAATTACTATCATAACCTTTATTTTTTTAGGTTGCTTTCAACATTGATTCTCAAAAATAACACTGGTTGAACCCCATAATGGTAAATAAATGAAAATGGGTGCTCTTTGTTTGGTATATATCAACAAAATCAGTCGGGTGAAATAAAAACTGACCTAACCGAACTAACCTGATTAGCGCAAAGAAAGAACACAAAATGAATCCGATAACACAAACCAACACGTACAAAGAACAAGCAAAGAATTGAGCTCGAAAGTTGAAACAAAGCCTTAATTGAACCAAAACTGATTCGAAATCGACGTACAAAATAACCATCGAACTAAAGCAGAACAAATCACAAATTAAAAGTCCCGGTGGAAACCAAAATTAGGATATTTTTCAGTTCGATTTTGACCTCAATTCCAAAATTTTGTCACTAATTTGCAATAATTATCAAAAATCAAAGTGAGAATTTGTCAATTGAACGTTTAGCACGGAACAACATATTAAAATGATGCCACGTGGAGTCGGCACTCCCTTCTTCCTAAATTACTATAAAACCCCTGTTAATCCTAGTATTTTCTCTCGAGGAATGACCAAAATTAAATGGGCCTATTTGTCATAAATTGCGATATGGGCCCACTGAGGAGGAGAAGAAAGAGTCCAACCTCATGTCCAAGTCATTCTTATGTAATTGAACCAGTGTATTAATTACACGTGTAATTATATGAAAAATACAGACATAAAATTAAAGATGCTAAGACTGAAGTGTGTGGTTAGCGTTAATTCGAAATTAAATATAATAATTAAAAATACTTAAATAGAAAAATGGTAGTTGATGGGGAGGTTAGTTTGGACTTTTCCTTAGTTCAAAATAAGGGGTTTTGGTTTTATTTGGAAGGGTTTATAAAAGGCAAAAGCAAAGACGTTATAAACCCACCCCCGAATTCGCTCCTTCCCTCTTATTTCTCCCTCTTTCTTTCATGGATTTTCTGTCTCTTTGATCGCGATTCGCTTTCTCAATCCGAGAATAATGGACGTGAATATCGCTTCCAGCGATGAGGGTGTTTCTAGAGAATCTTCCCTAAACACGGAGCTTTTCGTGGAGAGAGATTTGAAGTGCGGTGATGTTGATGGAAGGAAAAGAGAAGAGGATTTAATCTCAGAGAATCCCGCCGCTGAAATTGTAGGTAAATCTTCCGAGGATCGAGGAGACGGAGAAGGTTTCTTGGATGTTGAATTGGAAAAGAATCGACACGAGGTCAATGATGGCGAAGAATCAGAAGTTTTGCCTCCGTCAATGGGCGATATATCGGCCGAAGATGAGAATCAAAATATTCGCCCCGAATTTAATGAATTGGATGATGGCTCACAAATCATAACCACTTTTGACGTTGTTGTTGAGCCTCATTCACAGCTCCCTAGGCCTGAGGCGCCACCCGGGCTTTCCGACTTCCCTGCGTCAAATGGTGACTTTTACTCTTATCGATCGCAATCCATGACAGAGAACTTCACCGTTGACATGGCGGCAATCGGAAAATATATTCGCGAGAGAAGCAATACCTTCTCGGCAGCGATAGTAAAAAGGCTCTCGTCTCTGAAGGACGAAAACGAGGAAGTGGCTGACGACTCTAAGGCCAACTCCGCCGTAACGGAGTTCAATCTCTCTGGACTGAAGGTGATTGTCCAGCTGAAGAGCAAAAAAGAAAGACACAAAGAGCTCAAAGGCCGAATCAGCTTCTTCTCGAGATCGAATTGCAGGGATTGCACGGCCGTTCGACGATTTTTAAGGGAGAAGGAACTAAAATACGTGGAAATAAACATCGATGTGTACCCTGAAAGAGAGAAGGAACTGGTGGAATTAACCGGACGTTCGTCCGTTCCTCAGATATTCTTCAACGAAAAGCTGCTCGGAGGATTGGTGGCGATAAACTCGCTGAGAAACAGTGGGGAATTCGATCAGAGGCTGAATGATATTCTAAGTACTAAATGCCCGGATGATGCGCCGTCGCCGCCTGTTTACGGTTTCGACGATCCGGAAGTGGAGTCCTTAGATGAGATGATCGAAATTGTTAAGGTTATCCGGCAGAGATTACCTATTCAGGACCGTCTGATCAAGATGAAGATCGTTAAAAACTGCTTTTCGGGGAGCGAGATGGTGGAGTTTCTCATTCAACACTTGGATTGCGGCCGTCGGGAGGTACGTCGTTAGTTTCAAAATCACTTTTTCCCAAAATTGATTCCATACTTTGGAAGTATTGAACCGCCAGATTGTCCAATCACGGTGATCGGGAGAAGTCATGGTCTAATAAGATAATTGACCTATGTGCTTCTTTTTTTATTGGTAATTAGCTTTATCTATTGTGGTCTGCATCACACCTGATAAAAAATACTTTTTTTAATCAAACTTTAATTTTATGTATTTGAAACTGCATTATTACTCCTTAACGAAAATGAGTTGAAGAAGAAAGTACAGACAGTTGCTAATTGTCTATAGGTAGGTAGGTTACCAAAATTAAAACATAACTTGTATATTTATCATAATTATGTTGTTAACCTCATTAAGCTCAAGATTAAACACATAATTATTATTTTTAATTATATTAGTCTACAAAAAAATTATATAATTATACTCTTTAAAAATATTGTTAATTTTTAGTAAATTTATTAAAATTTTACATTAATTGTGCTTTTTATGTTTACTTGTTTACTTTATTTGGTCAAAAGATAATTTTTGAAGAACCAATTGACATAATCAACAAGTTTAAGGTATTCAGTTAAGTAATCATTTGTACTTCTTAATATTTTCGATGAAAAATTAATGGTTGACTTGCAATATGTATTTGTTGTTTTCCCTTTATTTTATTTGTTTTAATTTATCTTTTTGTACATCGTGAAACATGTAGGCTGTTGAGATAGGAACGAAGCTGGCGGAGAAGCACTTCATCCAACACGTCTTTGGGTAAGAACAAAGATGGATCATGCTTTGATTTTTCATATAATTTCTTGTTCCCTTTTTCATTATTTTTATCTTCGCAGGGAAGATGGTTTTGCAGATGGCAACCATTTTTATCGTTTTCTTGAGCATGGACCTTCCATTCCAAAATGCTTTAACTTTCGAGGATCGATGAATGATAGTGAGCCCAAGCCAGCCGCCGAGGTTGGTCGCAGGCTCACCAAGATCATGTCCGCTATCCTAGATTCCTACGCCTCTGAGGACAGCTGCCACCTTAATTATCTTGGCATCAGTAACAGCGAAGAATTCCGCAGGTTAGTAAACAATAAAACAGTTTTCTAATACAGAAAAGCCCATTAAACTGTCATTTTTTACAACTCCGAAGTTCAGTACGTTCTTTTGAAGACATTAAATTTCACTGCCTTTGGTTTTATGGTTAGAAAAATATTCACGTAAACACCTTTTCCAAAGTTTCTTTTTTGAAGAACATTTCTCTTCATTCAACATTTTAACTAGATTTCCATTTTCCTAATATATTTAAATAAATTTTTAATCGTATATTTATATATATGGACGCAGGTATGTGAATTTGGTACATGAGCTTCAACGAGTAAACCTCCACGAACTCTCCAAGGATGAAAAGCTGGCATTTTTCTTGAATTTGTATAATGCAATGGTGATCCATGGACTGATCAGATTAGGACGCCCAGAAGGTGTAATTGAAAGAAAATCCTTCTTCTCTGATTTTCAATACTTGGTGGGGGGTCATCCCCTTTCTCTTGGTGACATTAAAAATGGCATCCTTAGAGGGAACAGAAGACCTCCTCTTTCTTTGGTCAAGCCCTTTGGCAGTGGAGACAAGCGCTTGGAGGTATCTATACTTCTCCCATTCTTTTAAACTTAGGCCCCATTTTATGATTTCCATGATATCACAACTTGATTCAGAGTGAATTCATTAATTATATGATCAAATTCATAAAGTTGAACATAATATAAGAGTAATAGTAATTGTACACTTTATGAATCATTAATGTCTATGCATGAAAGACAAATAAACACTACATGTCACAGTGTAAATATAATCTTAGTCTTTAGTGCTAATTTTCATTGAGATTGATGAATCATTTTCTTGCTATATAATTCAGTTTGCATTCGAAAAAGTGAACCCTTTAATTCACTTTGGGCTCTGCAATGGAACAAGGTCAAGTCCCACAGTGAGGTTTTTCACTCCCCAAGGAGTTGAAAGTGAACTGCGATGTTCTGCTAGAGACTTCTTTCAAAACGGAGGAATCGAGGTTGATTTGGACAAGAGAACTGTCCATCTCTCCGGAGTTATCAAATGGTATGTATGCTTACTCTTACAAACCTGCAAATTTTCGTGGAGAATAAAGTAGTAAACAACGAGAACATCTAACCAAATGTGTATCTACCCGTTGTTTTGCCAATCAAATCTTATAATTTTGGACAAAGTATATTCATAACATCGTGATCGTTCAAATGGGACTTTGTATGTAAAATGGGAACTAAGAAATGTTAGTTTATCATCCATATGTGTAACTACTGTGCAGGCATAATTTAAGATGATAGTGTCGTAATTGTGCTCGTGTTGGCAGGGTTATTGCAGATTTTGGACAAGAAAAGGAAATTCTGAGATGGGTGATGAATTATTTGGATGCAACTAAAGCAGGTCTTTTGACACATCTTGCAGGAGACGGAGGCCCAGTTAACATAGCCTACCAGAGTTATGACTGGTCTGTCAATTCTTAGAGCCTGCCTGCCTATCGTGCAGATTACTTGATTGGATTTCTCTTAGGAACAAACTCATTTATATCAGATTTGGCATCCAAAGAATGTACATAGTTGGGTCAAAGATGCCTCCCAAACACACGAGTTAAAAACAGATAATTCACATTTGTTTCTCTTTTTTTTTTTTTTTTTTGTAATTTAAAGAACTATTTATTTTACATTTTCCTTATATTCTTATACTCTTTCGGACATTCACATTTCACTGATTTAGTAATTCATGCAATTTATTAATTTAATTATTTATATTATAATATAAGTGATGACATGAAAGTTGAGATTGATGTGTAAAATTATGATGAAAATTTAATATTACTATTATTAGACAATTACAAAATAAATAATGTTACGCTTATTCTTTATTTTTATTTTTTGATGTGACAAGATTGTTGTAATTAATAATTTATTTTAACTATTTACAATTTATTATAGTAATTACATCAATCAATATTTAACAAATTAAGAAGTAAGAATTAGAAAGTAGGAATAGAGAAGAATTGCCGCCACTGGCCTGTTGACATTGCAACCTAATGAAGAAGACTTGGAAGAATCGAGAAGCGTAGAAGTAGAATTAGGATTTAGAGAAAAAGAGGAAGGGCAATCGTGAGACCAATGACCTGGTCTGCACTTGAAGCAACCTATCAGAGTTGGCCCCGATGCCATCGTCTTATGCTTCTCCGTTGTTCTTTTCCTCTCACTTCTTCTCATTTGAAGAAGATGAAAACTGATTTGAGACTTCATAAGTATTACAATCGAACGGCTAAACATGTGGGTGATGAATAAGTCATTTAGCATTAGAATATATTGGGCGGAAGAAGAAGCGGGAATATGTTCATTGGATGAAAGAATAAATTATTGAACGTGTCAAATATTAATTAGTGTAATTAGGGGTGGGAACAGTTGGGTTCGGTTCGATTTTTAGCCGAATTAGAACCGAACCGACTCGGTTCCATTTTGGATAGATTGGCTTATGAAATAAGAAATAAATTAAATCAATAATATCAAGTACTCAAATGAATGAGGGTAAAATCGTCTATTTCTATACTTTCGTGTGATGGGCCTTCATCCAATGAACAGATTTCCCGCTTCTTCTTCCCGCCAATATATTCTAACGCGAAGAGACTTATTCAGTTATTCGCCACCCACATTTCTAGCCGTTCGATTGTAATACTTGAGAAGTCAAATCAGCTTTCATCTTCTCCAAACGAGAGGGAAAGAACAACGGAGAAGCAGAAGACGATGGCGTCGGGGTCGGCTCCGACAGGTTGCTTCAAGTGCGGTAGACCAGGTCATTGGTCTCGCGATTGCCCTTCCTCTTCCGCTCCAAATCCTAATTCTACTTCTGCGCTTCTCGATTCTTCCAAATCTTCTTCGTTAGGTCGCAATGTCAGCGACGGCGGAGGTGGTGGTTCTTCCAAACCAGCGGAGAAGCCCAAGAAGCTACCCAGGACTCGCCCCAAGCTTACTCCTGAGCTTCTTGTTTCGGACGACGGCCTTGGCTACGTCCTTCGCCATTTCCCTCGCGCATTCAAGTATCGTGGTCGAGGGCACGAGGTTTGCGCTCTCTTCTAATGCTTCCTTCTGATGCATAACATTTATTATAAACTGTGAAGGATTTTTTTTTAAATTTTGGTCTGTCAAATTGATTTCCAAGTGTATAGCTGAAAACCATTTTAGATTGGATCTTTGGAGAAGGCTTCAAATTGTTAAAAGGACTTATTCGTTCGTTGTAGATGTTGGTAATCCGTCTTGGCTTCATATAACAATCCATAGTTATAATCACGGCAGCTAAAAAATGTCTTAGATTCTATAACATAGTTTTCCTTGTATCAAGAATTCCAGTGCATCCACAGTTATCGATGACAGTAAGCCAAAGGAAGAATTGAATTTCTGTGTAGCAACCATCTTCCGCGGAACTCACCCCAAAAATCAGCTTGCAGGAGATTGAATTCCCAAGTTACTATAAACCCATATGGATTTGGTTTTAATTTAATCACTCGTGCTTGTTCTTCGCTTCACAATAACTTTGTGAGAGTTTTTTAAATGTTGCTATGTTGCTCTAAGCCTACATAAAGTGTTAAATATTAAACTCATGACACAAGATTAATGCATTTAATATTGATTGTTCCTAAAACAATTGTACAATAGTCTAGATATTTTGTCTTATGGGGCATGTGAACTTGAAATTGTTCCTAACTTTCAGCTTATATTACAAAATCTTCAGGTTAGTGATTTGGGCAATTTAATTGGACTCTACAGTGAATGGCATTCACGTGTACTCCCTTATTTCTCATTTCATCAGTTTGTACAAAAGGTGGAACAAGTTGGTTCAACAAAACGCTTGAAGGTTGTTATTTAGTTTGTGGAGCCATTTTAAATTTGAAGTTGCAACTGCAATTTTATAAAATTTTGGTTATATTTTTGGACAGATGTGCCTTAGAGAACTGAGAGAAAAGGTTGAGAATGGAGTGGATCCAACAAAGTTGCATGAACCTGTTATTCATAATGATCTAAACGAGTATCAAGGTTTATACTTTTTTTTTTAATTTGTGAAATTTAGTATCACAATTACATGTTTGCTGGTTTTCTTCTATTTCCTGAAAATAATTATAGCCAGTTGATGCTGTCCTAACCTGCCTGTGTTAGATTCTGTATTCCTCAATTTTACTAAACATCTCATATGATTGAAGATAATGGTGGCACTTGCAGTATTATATTCTGTAACTAGTTAGTTAGGAGTTCTAATGGCGGGAGTTTTTTTTCCTTGATACTGATTCATGATATGTTCAAATACTAGCAGAAGCCATAGACTCTCATATCTTTAGCAACGACCAGACAGACCACTCTTTGAGAAACGACGATGCCGATGTTTTACAAGAAAACTTGCTTCAAGAAATATACCAGAAAGCTACTGAAGTAAGTAATGTTTATCTTCTATTATCTTTCGAAGACATCTTGCGCTAAATTCTGTACTTTTTCTGTGCCAATTTCTTCTACTTTATTTTACATTACATTGCTGTAGCATCGCTGAAACTAATTCCGATGATGTTGTCAAAATTATTTTCATTCTTACCAATAAATACATTTTTGGGTGAAATTTGAGATGACTTGGTCTTGCTGGCTAGCACCTCTACTAGGACCTTGTCTGTTTCGGATGATCTACACTGCTTTATCCCTTGACGAGCAAGTCAATTTTGAATCCTTGTAATTGCTATATTGCTAGAGGAAGGCTGCCAAATGAGACTTGGATAGGTTCCAAGAACCTTGGCTGTTTTTGTCTGTTGTGATTGATATGCCTTTCAGGCAATAGCTATAAGAACATAATGAGTGTATAATTAAGCAACTCAACAAAGGGTTAGATTTCTTAATGCCCAAAAATGTTGGGAGAACTGAATGGAGTATTTTCTAGTAATTTGGATGCCATTTCTTAAATTAGTGTATCCATTGTTATGGGGTGTAAAATTATTAAAATTCCAAGAAGAGTGATTTGAAAATACATAACATAATTCCCGTTTGTCCAATTGATACAGGAACCTTTGCAAAATGTTGAAAAGGATGTCGTTGTTGAGGGTGGGGATTGTACGAATAAGGGCGAGGAAGGTTCAGCCAATCAATCAAAAACTGTTGGCGAAATTACGCTGACCGAAGAACAAAGAGCCAGAATGGAAGCGAACAGGGTCAAGGCACAAGAAAGAGCTGCTGCAAGGATCCGCTCTGCTCAGGCTGCTTGATTTTTCCGGCTTCTTTCTCAGTATTTGCTTAATCTTCCTTTGACCTGCCAGAAGAAACGCAAACAGCATTGATATCTCTTTGTTGTTGGTTCTCTCATCAGTTATATAACAAGCACAGGTATATGCTCTTCTCCTCAAATCTTCAACTACTAGTCTGCTTTGGACTCTACTTGTATTGGAAAAGATAGCTTTGGAATTGGTGTTGGATAGTTAAAAGGAGCAATGCTGTAATTAGACTCCAATTTCGCGCTCTAACAAGGCGATCGGATGTAGGTAATTTCTTATTTTGACTACATCAATAAATGAACGATACTTATGCACGATGAAACACTATTGTTGACTCTAAATTGCACTTTCTCATTTAGGAGCAGATGTTAAATTTATTGATCAAAGGGAGTTACTTAATTGTGGCTCAATCAAATATTAGCCGAATATCAATTTATCGTCCATATATAAAACTGAATTCGGTTTTCTTAATGCAAAATCAATATTATGGTTTGGTTTTTTATTTAAATTCTGAAGCTAGAAAAAACCAAACTTGTGAAATTTGCTTAATGAATGAGGGTTAAATTTTAAATCCAAAAAATTAAATTTTTATCTTTAAAATCATGTATTTATTTGGTGGCCTACCTAATTAGAGCCCAAACCAAAATCATGAACCGGAGCTAAATATTAAAACCGGAGTTATTTCTTAGGTTCGGTCTGGTCAATTTAAAATGCTTTCTAAATTGACTTGTGGAGAACCAAACCGTTTCATTGACCTCGTCAACCTCACGACGAATGGAAAAGTCTGAAGGACAAATACATAAACCTCTGAGGAAAGCTTATGTTTGAAAGTGGCGAATTCTTCCCCTTCGATCCTTGGGTCTTGACCTGCATTCGAGTGCATGCCATTTTTTCTTGAAAAATTTGATCACATCGTCTGAAATCCAGATTTTCGGAGTTTCAGGAAGCTTGCGCGCAGTGAGTTTGATTGTTTGTTTTCTTATTGGCTTCCGTTTTGAAGCATGGGGTGCTTCTCTAGCAAGACTGCGGGTTCTAAAGCGAGCCGGGTTTCCCGTTGGCGATCCACGGGCATTGTTGCTCTGCGCGATTCGAAATTGAAGGTTATGTCGTTTTAATTTTTGTTATTACTGGTGTTGTCTTCAATATATTTTGGTTATCTAGGCCGGTGATCAACGGTTTGGATTATGGAAAACTTATGTTTCATCGATGAAAACATAGGCGGTGGCAAAGCTTAATTTATGTAAAGTGAATAGCTTTTGGTTGCAATTGATCACTAAAAGCTTTTGGTTTTTATGTTTTCTTGTCTATATACTAGGTATGCTTCAGATGGATGATTTTTTTTTAAGGTTTTAGACTTCATCTTTCAAGATATGATCTCATAATATGCTTTTTACATTTTGTTTGATACCCATGAGCTATTTCTTTCCACAAAGCTAGGCTCTTTATGGAAGCTTAACATATTGAGTGTTTGTAAGCTCAAACCCGATAAACGACAATTTTCAACTGGTGATCCCTTCATTTATGCACATCCATATTAGATTGAATAATGATAGACCTCATTCCTAGATTAGACAAGAAGTAAGTGGAAGTTAGTAGAGTAGTTTACAAAAACAACTATAACTGAGATGTATAAGAAAAAAATGAGGGAAGGAGAGAGCAGTTTTTAGAGAAGGAGTTCTTGAATGGGAGGTGCAGACCCTCAAAGTCTGCGAGTATTGTAATCATAGAAGGATGATTTCTATCCCTTCTATTGAATAAATACAGAGTTCTACTCACATGTTTTATTGCAGTCACATACTTATATATTTTATTTTTCATGGAAAAGACGTTTCCAGATGAAGTTCTTGATCTGGATAGATCGGTGCGTACTTTGGATTTAACACACAATAAAATAGGTATTTTCTTTTTCTTCTCTAATATATTTTGGCACTTATTGTGGTTCAGGAGTCAATAAAAAAATTGGTAATCGGGAATTGGTTGCTGATGCTTTATCTTAACGGGTTTTATCGAATTCACGATCAAATTTTAACCATTTGTAAAATTGCTTATATTTGCAAAATTTCATTATGCCATTGTAATGATTTTCTTTATCCTATGTTGTAAATTCAGTTGATCTTCCCATGGGACTATGCAAATTGACAAACATGCAGCGCTTGGTAAGAAGTACCCTTTTCCCTTCTGTTATACGTCGTTAGATTGGAACCTTTTACATATTACTCTGCTGTTTATTTTTATAATAGCTCATAAGAATTCGTTTGATGGACCTTCAAATAATTTATTGTGTTCCTTGTCTTTCTAGTTATTCGACTGTACAGGTTGTGAATTCTATGTACAATGTGATAGTTGAGATTGATTTATATTTTTAATTGTTTTTTTTCTTGAAAAGGAAGACACTTGATATGCACTATTACTTTTTGCCGCTACTATTGTTGAATTTGGTAGGGATGAACCATTTGCATTCAATAATTATTAGATTGTCAGAATCACTAGTCTTTAGATAACATATGAGAAATTAACAAAACAACCACTGAATTATGAGATCAATGACAAATCTAACCATTAAACAATTTTTGCTAACAAATAAAACATTCAACTATAGAAAATGAATGAAGCAAACATAGCTATCACGTTTTCTGTTAAAAAATGTTTTCTTTCCGCTGTAGAACGTTGACTTTCCGCTGTACCAAGTAAATCATTGGAATAAGACTCAGAAAATATTATTTTCCTTTGCGGAAAGTCATCTTTCCTTTAAGGAAAGTCAGGGTATAAGGAACAAATTCATTGTCTCCTCTATGGAAAAATACAGACATGTTGTGATTCTCCCATGTACAAGAAAACAATTCTAAATTATCTGACATCTAAAACATTATATATTCTTTTGCAAAATCTTCTAAATTATAAAATTTTAAAAAATTAAAATCAATTTATACAGTATTTTATCAAATCCATTGTCCATGGGTATTAACTCTTTGCTACTGCAAGTCTTTGAAATTACGAGTTCTTACAGTTTTTTTGTTTGTGTTGCTGTGTGCGAACCTTTCTCAATTTGTAAATTTGAAACCAGGTGATAGAAACTCACTTTTGTTGCTCGTATCATGGCTCCAAGATCCAAACCAGAATTTGTCGAGTTGGGTTTCTCTTAAGCTATTGGAGATGTTTGTGTTATTCATTTCCTATAATTGAGTATTTTATTTATTAATGAAAATTGTTTAGTGGTTGACTTGTCATTGAACTCATAGTTCAGTAGTTGTTTTATTAATTTCCCATATTATATTTACACATTTTAGGATGGATCTTCTCACAAGTATTTAGGTTCTCATTTGTACAATTAGATCATATTTAAAAAATCTTTACAAACACCATTACTGTTTTTCTATGGTCTCTTGTTTTTTTCTTTGTTTTGATGAATCAACATTTGGTTTATAAAATGCCTGTATTTATATACTCACTCCTGAATCATAACGTTAAGAGAGAATATAAGCGGAGATCAAAATTTTCTCTTTCCCAGGTGCTGGCCGAGAACCTTATTGAGCATCTGCCAATCAATTTAGGGAAACTTCAATCTCTCAAATTTCTGATTTTAGATGGAAATCGAATTTCTTCTTTGCCTGATGAAGGTAGTTTTCTTGTTTTACATACATCCACTGCAAGTAGAAACACATGCTTGCTGCTTGCATGCGCTTTATCCGATTTTATCTCGTTGTGGGGTTCAGAGGTTTTCTTCCCGTCAATATCTTGTATGTAAAACGTTTGTTTGATGACTTATCTTACGAGACTAAAATTTTTGATACGCAGTTGGTCAGCTTGTGAGACTCGAACGTTTATCCATCTCCAGAAATGTGTTAACATCTTTGCCTGACACTATCGGGAGCCTGCGCAATGTAAGGAAATTTTTATTCACCGTTAGGTGTGGGAGGAACGGACAAACTTCGTTTACCAATTAAGAAGATTTTGATCTTTCACAATTGGTTTTCTTTTAATTCTAGGCCGTATTCTTGCTATTGTTGCCACCAAATTTATCAGGGGAATCGTCTGTGTTAGTAGTTTAATCTAAATCGTAGTTGATTATGATATTTCTCTGACAAACATGATCCTCCAAGACGGAATAGCAAGTGCAAACTAAAAGTTGAAGATCTTTTTTATCACAAAAGAATGCTTTTGGCTGTCAAGAATCGATACTCGTAAACCTTACATCCATTGATAGAGTTGTCTTTTCTTAATGCAGTTATTGCTCATAAATGTGTCAAACAACAAGCTGAAATCTCTTCCGGAATCGATCGGTAGTTGTTTCTCCCTTGAAGAGTTAGAGGCTAACGGTACGTAATATGCAAAAAAATTTCGATAAACTCGGCATTTGTCAATTCAATCCACTAAGCTTTGCAAAATTCAACCAGTTTTTCGACTCTATTTGATGGTTGCAATTATTGTGTTGGATTTCAGATAATGTCATTGAAGATATTCCTCCATCTGTTTGCAAGCTTATGCACTTGAAGTCACTGTGCTTGGACAATAATAATGTGACCCAGGTTATCTTTTGATTCTTCTTTTTGTTTGCATACCCAAGCTTTCCCCCATTTTTCACTCAGATTGCTAAGTTCAGTTTCTGGTGACTTGCAGATACCTTCAAATCTATTGGAAGATTGCAAAGCATTGCAGAATATATCCCTGCGCGGCAATCCAATCTCAGCACAACAGTTTCAGCAGGTGAGTTTTGTTTCTCCTGAGCACATAGTTTGAACCCATTATTCAGCAGTTCAATTAATTATGCTAAAAAACAATCTCCTAGACCCAAGGATTTCAAGAGTTCGAAGCTCGTCGGAAAAAGAAATTCGACAAGCAAATCGATTCGAATGTGCTGATGGGTTCCAAAGGCCTCGATGAGGGCGTAGATATGTGAAAACGTCGTACAAAAAATTATACAGACAAGTAAGTAAGTAGAATGCACACCCGTTAAATTTGAATCGTACAAAATGGGACGGGAGTTTATTCTCGGGTATTTTCTTTTATCGTTTTCGTTTCGATTTAGAAACAAACTCGGGCTGCGCGGGTTAAGATTGTGTTTTGGTGTGCTTGATTGGAGATCATGATGGAGGAGATTGAGCAGAGATCATCAAAAGTGGGAGTAACATCAATTGGTTGGTGTAAAATTCAGGTACAATAAGAAGGCAATTGTTTTAATTTGCACATGTAAATTGTGAAGTTTTTCTTTTTTTAATTTAAATATAAAAAAATATTACTATGAAAAATAAGATTTATAATATTTTTTCTGCTCGATAGCTCTAATACGAAAAGTATGCTTTACTCGGTCAGTTTAACTTAATTGAATAAACTTGAATTTGTTATTTGAGCGAACTCATCAGACTCGAGGGATGACATGATTAGGCTTCTACTATATCAGCTATTATAAAATCGTACGTGAAATTGTCATACCATGTGACTGCTCGAAAAATGTAAATGCGTCGAACGAGTTGCTCGTTTAAGTATAGCTTAGCAAGTTTGTAGTAGCGAATCTAATACTGTAATTTATGTAAAAAAAACTAGAAGAATATGAAAACAATTCACTATTGTAACGTTTTCAGTCCTTTTAGTATCATTTTGTTCGATTTGGACTAAAACACACACTGTTTTATTTTTGGGATTAACCCAAAACGTATTGTACTAAGTAAGAAGAATAACTTTACTACTATAAATCATGCATTTTTTGTTCTTCTAAACGATGTGAGATTGTGTACTTTAGCTAACATAGGACGAACCGTCACTTGGATCGTCTATGCCTTCACAGGGCAGGCTGCAATGATCTCCTCCCTCGGGGGTCTGACGTCCTCGTCGGTCACATTTTCGATTGAGTTTTGATTTTGATACCGTTTGTAACGACTCCAGTATTCTAAATATAACATTGTTCGCTTTGAGTCGAAACTTCAACGATTCTATTTTTGGGTTAGTCCAAAACGCGTTGTATTGAATAAGAAAGAGAATTCTACTTATAAACTATGTGTTTTCTACTTTTCTAAGTGTTATGAGATTGTACACCATTACTAATATGAATCTGATTTTTATTTAAATTGTCTTATTAGAGCTAGATGTCACAACTATGGACAAATCAAATCACATAAAGAACATTTATGTACAACAAATTATAAAAACTAAGGTTAAAATATATAAAATAAATTCAATTTTGAACTTATGGACCTAATTTCTACTCTATCACTATAAATTCCTAGAAAAAATTTTAGTTTTGTTCTATATATATATATATATATAAATATATAAATATAAATATTATATTATGTTTTATTTATTTTAAGACGAAGACGGAGAATTGAGATCTTAGACCTTTCTTCTCCATCGTAGGAGCATAAACTTTAATGGAACCTCTGGTTCCTAATTACTGTTCTCCCTTCCTTCTCATTCTCGCCTGCCTTTCTTTCTCCGTTTCTGTTCCATCTGTGGTGGGGGCAGGTGATGGAGAAGCTCTTCTGGCTCTTGGAAGCTCGATAGACAGTGGGAACTCTCTCCAGTGGAGTGGGGATGATTTCTGCCACTGGAAAGGTGTGAAAGATTGCAGAAATGGCAGAGTCACTAAGCTTGTTTTGGAGCATCTAAATCTCTCTGGCGTTCTCGACGGACGGATCTTGAACCGTTTAGATCAGCTTCGCGTTCTCAGCTTCAAAGGAAACTTTCTTTACGCCCAAATCCCTGATCTCTCTTCCCTCCTCGACCTTAAATCCCTCTTTCTTAACGACAATAACTTCTCCGGCGTTTTTCCGTCCTCCCTAGCCAATCTCCATCGCTTGAAAGTCATCGGACTGTCAGGGAACCATATCTCCGGCCCAATTCCTACTTCGCTTCTCAGACTTCGGCGACTCTACATTCTTAACCTGGAAAACAATCGATTTACGGGAGATATTCCTCCTCTGAATCAAACCGCTCTTATAGTCTTTAATGTCTCTAATAACCAGCTCTCCGGCCCGATTCCGACGACCTATGCCTTGGTCCAGTTCAATGCGTCTTCGTTCTTGGGAAATATTCATCTCTGCGGAGAACAGATTCACATTCAATGCACAGATTTTGGGATTTCGCCCATGCCGAGCCCGACTGCTGCAGGAAATTCAAAGTGGACAAGTAAAAGGAAGACGAAGATAATCACGGGAACCATAGGTGGATTCATCGGCATTTTGATCGTTATGTTTCTGGTGTGGTGTTTGGTTAGCAGGAAACGGAGGGAAAAAAAGAGCGCGCCGGAGAATACTAGCAAAGGGACAGTGACGGCAGATAGGAGGGAAATGGGAGAGGCGTCGGGCGGTGGCAGAGGCGGTAATAACGGAGCGAAACAAGGAGGATTTTCGTGGGAGGATGAGGGTCTAGGGAGTCTGGTATTCTGCGAAGCAGGAGATCAGCAAATGAGCTACAGTCTAGAGGATTTACTGAAAGCGTCGGCAGAGACTCTCGGTAGGGGGAGCGTGGGGAGCACGTACAAGGCGGTGATGGAATCGGGTTACATCGTGACGGTGAAAAGGCTAAAAGACGCTAAATACCCTCCCTTGGACGATTTCAGGAGACAGATGGCGGCTCTTGGTAGGCTGAGACACCCAAACATTGTCCCAATCAGAGCTCACTTCCAGGCTAAAGAGGAACGCCTCCTCGTGTATGATTACTTCCCCAATGGCAGTCTCTTCTCTCTCCTCCACGGTACCCTCTCTTTCTTTGACTCATTGCTCTTTTCTTTCCTATCCCCACCCATTTAATTCACAATATTTTAATTAATTTTAGGAGAATGCTGTCACACACATTTTATTGCTCTAGGAACTAAATCGCCCATTATATAAATACTTTACCATAAAATAATTAAATCAATATAAGGACACACTCTGATTTAGACCCTTGAAAGTGATTTAGACCCTCGTGGAAGTAAATACTAAGACAAGTATCTTAATCACTGATATCTAAAATGACACTCAATAGTTACAAAAGTTGCCTTGTCGGTGATGTATTATAATATCACAGTTGGTTGATCCTGTTCAGATATAATAATGATTAATACAAAGATTTGCATGCACAGAAGAATAAATAATTAGATTAGGTGGTGGATAATTACTAGATTAGTCCTGTGCTTAGTTCGAGTAAATCGTGGAGTGAAATTTGTTTGTGTTGATGGAGGAGAGAGTTGGAAAATAAAAGAACAAGCATGAACCTTTTGATGCATATTAAATTCTGTCACAGACTCTCATGTCACGTGTATTCATCTATGATCACTCCCTTTGAGAAGTCTTAATAATTTATGTAGATGGGTGCCTTTACATGCATGTAGCATTGATTGAAAATTTTAAATAGGATGAACATTATAGGATTATGTTAAAATGAAATGACACAAAACGGAACATAAAACTGTCACAGCACTGTCGAACTGGCCCAGAAAATACCCGAGTGACTCACTCGAAAAAAAGATTACTCTACAAAGTAATATTCTGTAAACAATTTTCAATCTTCTTAACTCATTCATATTTTCTCTACTTATAATGAACTAATTTTGATGTTAATGTCTATATTACTCTCCTAATACATTCCTAACGTTACTTCCCCTTAAAATTGACCTTATATTCAAGGTTTTGAGTTGTCCGCCTGCCTATCCTACCTCGGTGTGATTCAATTTCAAATTCTTGGAAACATTCATATATGCCTTTATGATCAAGTGATTCCATTCCAAACACAACCCCCCCAATTTTTTTTTGAATCACGTGTGTTTTTAGGCCAGCCCAAAATAGAAGTCTTCGTTAACTCTTTACCCAAATAACTCTCCTCCTTCACGACCCAGTCCAAAATTTGTTGTGGCTGAAGGTGGTGGTGGTGGTGATGGTGGTGGTGGTGGTGGTGAGAGTTTACCCTAGCCGCTTCAGCCCCCACCACCTTCACAAAATTCTCACCCCCATCAAAATCGCCTGCCACCAGTGACGAGTTTCCGATCCTGAACTCGTCAAAACTGTTTCCGATCCTGAACTCGTCAAAACTGTTTCCGGGCATTTTCGGTCCGGTCAACGGGTTGCTCTTCCTTCGACAACCCAACACTCCGACCTTCAAAGCCGAAAGTGGTCAGAGCCACCTGTAGAAGAATGCTCTCCGCTCTGAACTCCTCACCTCGACGCCGCTCTTGACGGTGTTAGCCCCACCGTTGCCTTTCCTCCGTCCGTTCCAGAAACAACTGGGCCTCTCCTCTAGAAATTGCAGAACGGTGGTTGACGATGCCCTCTAACCCTGGGTCTGGAGCTACCATCGCTGTCCCTTTGACGTTATTGGAGGAAGAAGCATCTCCAGGTACCCATTCAGGTGAGCGCTACGAGCGGAGAAAGCGCATTTCCGCCAGCAAACGTAGAGTTTTCTCAATTGCTGCCAACTGCCCTGTATTTCTCTCCACTGCCGCCTTGATGTCGGACAGTTTGTTTTTCATATTTTACTCGATCACCATGGGCAAACGGCTGAAATGGCTCTGATACCATTGATGATCTTTAAACGACCCTATTGGAATGAAACTAATAAAACAACACACAAATCAAAACCGAAAATAAATACACCATACATCTGTGCCAGAAAGTACTAAGAGTGACTCACTCGAACAAGGGTCTCTCATTCTCAACTCCCACCTCTTCCAATTTCATTTATGATGTCAAATTTCTTGATCACCTCTCTTAAATGACTCTTGTCTTCAATCGTTTTTAATAATTATTTTTGGGTGCCTGAGTGTTTGTTCTATGTGACACGTTTCTTGCTAATTATTTTTCTTGATTTATTGCACATAATAATTCAGTCCCTGTACTCCCATGTAAATATTCAGTATCTTAAAATATTAACGTGAAAGTGATTGGATATTATTTTACTTTTGCATAGATACAAAATCTCGCAAAATAGGTTGGAATTTTCTACTTTTTCATAGATTTAATTGGATATTATTGTAATTTCCTTCAATCAGTAAAAAATTTACTTTACACGTGGTATGATTATGGATGACACCTAGCTCCATACCAGTCCAAAAGCTTTTGGCCACTGATTGCTACTGTGGGATTGCAAGGAAGGAATCAGGATGGCGTTGTCACAGCATGTTGTGAAATCTCAGCCGTTGATATAAGATCTATCTAAGTGCAAAATAAATTTGCTTCCCGCTCTGAGTTAGGCCTGAGGAGCACGCTCTGACATCTAGGCCCCGCGTGGTCAAATGGCATGTGGTTTGCTCTACAAGCTAGTTTCTATCTAGGGAGGAAGAGGAGTTTGTAACAGTTGTTAGCAAGGAAAGGAAAGAAAGGTCACCTGCCCCACACCAAAGGTAGTGTTTAAGAGAGCTAGAGAGAGAAAGAAGAGAGACAAACGCATGAATGGATGGCGTTGCTATGAACTAAGATATCATTTGATGGATGTGATGATTATTTTAGAGCATAATCATTAGTCAATCCTAATGGCCCATGTTGGAGATGGAACGAGAAATGAATTTTGATCAGGAAAGGTTGTGGTCGTTTTCCATTGAAGAATCGTAGTTTATGGGTCAGCATCGGTCTTTTGAAGAAAGTGGTGCAGTTTGCACGCTATCATCTTTCTTAATCGATCCAACCACTTTCTGTGTTGGAAACAATGTCTTTCAGGTGCTTAAGGACAGGAATGACTGTCCTATTCAGTTCTCCCTTTCCATGATATTACTTTAGGTCGGATTTCTTTGTCTTTGAAAAGGTACGACGTTGATGCATAAGTTTTGAGTAGATGTGTTCACAAGGTAATGCTTGGTTTCTTCTGTGTTTCCATGTGGGCGAGCTGAGCTTGACTGTTGTTCAATTATGGCAAAAAGAAAGATGAGGACTTTGATAAGCCCTCATTCTGTTTGGGCTGGGGCCAGAAACGAAATTAGGACTAAAAAAGAGAGAATTCATACGAGGAAAGTATGAGAATGCATTGTTGGGTGCAAATTGCTAATGCGAGAATAGAAAGTTTTCCATCTAGGAGAAGATAGACACACTAGTTACATATCTAGAAAATTATAGGAAAGTAGGAAAGTAGAGAGAACCGAGCCTCTTGAATTAGTCGATAGGGTATATTTCATCTTCTTGGTATCAAAGCCCAGCCTCCCAATTAGAAGCCTCATAAATCAACTAGTCAATTGTATTGTTAAATTGATTTTCTCACAACAAGTGTAATATGCTTTTTACAACTTTGTTGATAGGCAAGCAAGAAATGTACTGAGACCATAGACATCTCTTGAGTATAGACTTCGTATACATACAAAAGAAAATTCTAACTGATATTCATGTGAGAGCAAAAGGCCTAAAAATAAGAGAAGTTGTGCAATTTAACGTCAATTAAGCATGATAAAGAGTAATAATTCATAAGTAACGTTTCATCTTCAATTAGTACCAGATTTGCAATTATGCTTGTGAAATTTCTTTCCCGCTTTTGATTGGATCTCCTATCTTCAACATTACATTGAGAAAATTAACATTGTATGCACATATTGACATTCATCAAAATTGCAAAGATGTAGGAGTTTAAAAGATGAATGGAGGAATGATAAATATCAGGCGCACCAAAAGCACTGCATTCGTTATTTGTTTGTGGTTAAAGTACATTATCTTTTAAACTGACAATTTTTTTTTGTCAAAAGTCATGCATTAGATCTTCTAATGAAGTTCTAAACTCCTATTCTGCTAATTCTACTATTTGCTTGATTTTAAGCAACTTTCATATTACACTAAGAAAATCTCTATCATCATTACTACTTGATGAATATGGTATACCTAGTAAACAATATTGAGTTTCTACTTTCGGTGCATGAAAAGGTGAATTGGCGATGCCTAGGGAGAAAGTTTTTGCCTTGTATTCATTGAAAAGATAATGTAACTAGGTGGATTTTGGTTTTGTTAGACTTATTATGTATATTTTTTAAAAAATTTGATAATACAGATAGATTCTTAATTTAGTTTTTTTTTTGCTTGTGAGATTATACAATCTCTTATGTAACTTTATTATTAGAGTTTGATGATTCGAATTCTATTTTAATTTGACTTGAAAAATCTATGGTACGACATAATTAAATAATAGATATCTTTTTTAGATCTGTGATAAGATTAGAAGCCTGATTTAATGCAGTTTCAAAGTTTTCATCTTTGACGCATGAAATTCTCTTTTATATTTTCATTTCTCTACAGTAGTGAGTTTATCTCTTCTGTTTGTGTTTTTTTTATAAAGATTTTCATGTAAATATCGGTATTATTGTCTTCTACTTTTCTCTTACAAAAATGGTTTCCCCCTAACATTTATCTTGTGTTGCAATAAGAAAACTTAGCAGTGTTTAAACTTGAAAAATGAAAAAGCTCATGTCTGCCTGCGTATGACTATGCCATACAGGGTCAAGAACATCAGCTGGTGGAAAACCTCTACATTGGACTTCATGTCTCAAAATAGCAGAAGACTTGGCAAATGGTTTAATGTATATCCATCAGAACAATGGCTTAACACATGGAAATTTGAAGTCTTCTAATGTCTTGTTAGGAGCAGACTTCGAATCCTGCCTCACAGATTACGGTCTAACATCGTTCCGGAATCCTGATTCGGAGGAAGAACCAAGTGCTACTCTCTTCTATAAAGCACCCGAATGCCGTGACATACGAAAGCCATCGACTCAACCAGCCGATGTCTACAGCTTTGGGGTTCTCCTTTTGGAGCTTTTGACAGGAAAAACGCCTTTCCAAGACCTCGTCCAAGAACATGGCTCGGACATCCCTATGTGGGTGAGGTCAGTTCGAGCAGAAGAAACCGAGTCCGGGGACGACCCGGCTTCGGGAAATGAGGCTTCCGGGGAGAAACTACAGGCGCTTTTGAACATCACAATGGCTTGTGTGACGCGAGTGCCGGAGAATCGGCCAACAATGCCGGAGGTTTTGAAGATGATAAGAGACTCAAGAGGAGAAGCGCAGGTGTCATCCAACAGCAGTGATCATTCCCCGGGAAGATGGTCAGATACTGTTCAGAGCTTTCCAAGGCAAGAACATTCAAGCATTTGATAGAACCTTGCATTTTGATTCTTTCTTTTTTACTTCTTTTCTTGCTATTGATCTTGATTCTTTACTAGTTGTAGAGGGTGTATTTGTTTTATTCTTTACTACTTAGTAAAATTATGGTTCTTGGCAAGGACTTCTCTTAGCTCAAAACATGTTGAACTCAATTTTATGCCATTTGTATTTGTAGAATTATGGTTTAACAAAGTGGGAAATACTTCAATTTGAGCTTAAATCATGTTATCCTTGTTCAATTTATTGGACTCAACTAAAGCTAGTGTCAATTTTCAACTCTTGGAACCAGAACTGAACCGAAATTTTGTCATCCTACTTCCCAAAATCGATCTAAACAAGACTTAGCTTTTCGATTAAGCTCAGTTGGTTCATTCCGGTTCGGTTCCCCGCACCAACACCACAAAACTCGCGTGCATACGACAAACGAGTAAATGTATTGACAGATCCAATCTCACTTTGCATTCTCTTTAACGAAAAAGCCATCATTGAGAGATGTAGTTTGGTCATTAATCAATCTTAACTATGAGTGTTTTCTGCACGAAAATATCAGCCCGGCATGTTTAATCGTCGAGGTCGAGGGTAAATCAAAGAAGTCATTGTGTCCACAAACTAGACAGACACCAACACAATCCACAGCACAAATTAGAGTCTTCCTTTACTCATAGAATGCATATCTTACAAGTATAATACTCCACCCAATTTACTTTTCAATCAAATTCATCAGCTGAAATACTTTCCATTAACAAGCATTAAATTGTTAATACTCCATAACAAAGGATCGGAAAACAACTACTTTCGTCGACAATCCGGGAAGACAAGTAACTATTTTGAAAATGGTTTAGAGAGGGTAATCAGAACTGAAAATTCTACCTTATAGTGACAAATTTGTTGGTTCCATGTCTTGCCCAGTGAGTCCTCAGATCTATCGAATTGGCGAAATTATAGCCTTCCGACGCAAGTTTCTCCAACACCTTCTTGAATGCACCCTGACTCATTTTCCGGCCGGCTATTCTCGCCCCCCGTCTTTTGGTGTTCATGGGGAGAGGATAAGTTGACACATTTGTGGTGCAACAAGCTGATTGCCAACCCCCATATCCCCACCTGTAACACTGCTGAGGAGTTCCAGTGCAAGAGCAGACCGGAATCGGAATACCCGAAATGTCCATATCAATCCCGTTTATCACCAATTCCATACCCTTCTTTGGCGGTTTAACCCGTTGAACAACCGGTGAGTTCTCCTTTGGCTTCTTTGCCTTTTTAGCTTTTGGGACTTTCGGAGCAACGCTCTGGCGTTTTCTCGACTGGGCGCCCTCCTTTTTCGATGGAAGTTGTTCGACAACTCTTTCCACCATTTCTTCTGGCAATGTATGAGATGGTGGTAAAATCTGCAGAGAATGAGTGGCAGGATTTTCCTGGAGAAATGCATTGTTGGGGTTGGAAGGTAACATGGTGAATTTCTCTCTGTGGTTTACCCAACCATCCCTCGGATAGTTCATGTGGACTGGTGCTTCCTGTACGACAGACTCTCGATGGTGAAATCCTCCATTTGATGAACTGAAGAAGCCATGAGGAGGATCACGCACAGGAAGATAATGCTTCGGATCACGGTCTGCAATGGACGACATGAGCTGTAGACCGAGATGACCTTTGAAAGATGGCTCATAGTAACCCCAATTGCGCATGTTCAGTGCATCGTCATCCATCATATAACTACATATTGAGCAAAACAACACAAAATGATGAACAAATCCTTTCAAAAGGAAAAGATTTGGATCGAGCAATTCAAAAGACTAGCAATGTCGCCAGAAAACGATAATTTGAGTATCCATGCAATGTCATTAAGGAGAGATCGGCTCTGCCGATCATATTGGCGGTCATTCACACTATGGACCTTCATCCTCTTCCCCAAAAACACAATCGCAAAAGAAGAACTGTACAAACTAATGAAACAAAATCGATGCAGCATGTCCGCGAAAAACATTGATTTCTAGAGATCGACAGCCATAAATCAACCATCGCGGTACGGAGTTACAAATTTAGAACGATTTTCGAATCAACAAGATGAAACTCATCAACCCAGGTCCATACAAACGAAAAACAATAAAACAGATCGAACGAAAAGGGCAGATCCCCAATTCGAAAATGCATCTACTCCACAAAACAACGACTTTCAGAATCAGGGACCTCCAATCACAAATCCTCGCAATAACAAGAAGATTCAAACATGGGATCTGACGAATAATATCCAAGCATGTAAATGGTAAGTCGCCTCGTAGAACAAGGACCCATATATTCAAAGTTAGAGAGAGAAAGAGAGAAACAATGAGATGGAGGTAGAGAAAACGAGGAAAGAGAAAACTTACTTGGATTGGGGTGGATGGCGCTTGAGGGTTTTGCCCTTCTGGAGAGAGAGAAGGAGAGTGAGAGAGGAGAGAGAAAGGTTGACAGAGAGAGATAGAAGTAGAATGGGTATCCATCATATAGTAGGAGTAGCTGGTCCATTTTAATTCTTAAAATAAAAAATAATAATTAATTTTTTTCTATTATTTAATTCATTTTCTTATTCAAAATTATTTAATAATTAAAAATCCAATAACCTCTTCCAATATTACAAGATATTTATTTGGTTGAAATTATTAATTTAATTACTTATAATATATTATATTTATCAATAAATCAAACATAACATTAAATATATACTCCTTTTTATCATAATTATTTCATAAATTAACATTAAACTGTAAAATTATAGCGTAAAATTAGATTTCCCGTATAATATTATAGGGATGCGACATTAAATAGCGTTCTTCCTACACTAACATTTTAGCAAGTGAGAGACGATACTTGGAAAGATATCATCTCGTCGTTATAGATCGTCGAGTTAAGGTCCCCCAACTGTCACGCTGGTCAAGCCAAGCCCGATTGCAGGCCAAGCTCGGCGGAGACGATCTATGTTTCCATAAGCAAGTCGTATCTACAGGTCGCATCGACTCTTTTTTCTTAAGATTATAGGGTCTTTTTTATAACTGACGTCGATGCACTGTGATATTAAACTAAAAATTGAACCGATTCAAAAGTCAGCTTGATTGATGTTGTGGGTCTGTTCTTTATTTACGTAAGTATTTTAAAGTAAATAAAAATAAGAACACGTGACATATTTTTGTTGCGATAAATTTATCGGAGAAATTTAATGGTACCATCATATATAATTTGATGAGGATGAAATTAAAAAATAGCAAATAAATTAAGATTATCAAAATTTAATTATGTAAAAATAAAATGCAATTTTGATTAGTAAATGTCATTTATACCCCTTATTGCCTATTTTTTTTACGAGTTTTAGGTTTTGTTATTTATTAAGCGACAACTATTTATTTGATGGATACCCGTTCTTATCAGCTCTCTCTCTCTCTCTCTCTCTCTCTCTCTCTCCTCTCTCTTTCTTGGATTTCTCTCTCCTCTCTCCACTCTTTCTCTCTCCAGAAGGCAAAAACCCTAAAGCGTCGTCCACATCTAGCAAAGTAAGTTTTCTCTCTCATCCTCTCTCTTTCTTTCTCTCTCAAAGTTTTGAATATGGGTCCATGCTGTCCTTTTGCACCTGCCGTTTACATTTGGTGTTTACGCAATGGAGAGCAAAATTTTCGTTTGTGAAACTTTCAGATTTTCTTGTTGCGTCTGAGATCTGAGTTTGATTGATTAGAGTTTTAATTTCGAAAGCCATAGGTTTGTTTGATTATTTGGAGTTTCAGATCTGTCATAGTTTTTCTTCCGTTTTGGGAGATCTGCGATTTAACATTAATGTTTCGTTGCTTTTATGTAATTGGCTTTAATTTTGTTCCTTCTACCATTTCTGAATCATGGAAATGTCCATTTTGGTTTCTATTCCGTTTGTCACTTCCTTTATTAGGGTTTGGATAAATTGATTGTGGCTGTTCAAAATTTTCCAACTTTTTCGGTTGATTTATGTCTTTTTTCATCTTTTTCCTTGGAAGGGTTGATTGGGGTGTAGAGTATTGGATGCTGCTCAGATGTCTTTTTTATTCCACCTCTTTTCTCTGCTGCAAAATGGCGTTTACCGATTCATTTCATTCTCAAGCTGCCTCTTTTTCTAGTTGTGTTTGACACTTAGTTCCTAGCGTCCCCTTACAGTTCTCTGTAATCGATTAAAGCCTATGGTTTCTCAATCGTCAAATTCCATTTGTTTTTTTTTATTTTGTCCAATTATGATGCTCTTGCCTTTTGAGGGAGTGGGGAGGGGTTGTTCAAGCCAAGGACAGACTATTCTTATAAACATTCAAATTGTGTCAATGGATCAAGCCAAAAAAACAACGAAGTTTTCATTTTTTGCTATTGCTTTGCACAATTTGTAGCTAAATCATGGATGATGATGCGCTAAACATGCGCAATTGGGGTTACTACGAACCATCGCTCAAAGGTCATCTTGGTCTTCAGCTCATGTCAACAATAGCAGACCGTGATACAAAGCATTATCTTCCAATGCGTGATCCTCATACCTTGTTCAGTTCAAATGGAGCATTTCATCCTCGAGACTCTGTTATTCCTGAAGCACCAGTCCATATGAACTATCCAAGGGATAGTTGGATAAACCATAGGGAGAAATTTTTTGCCATGTCACCTTCCAACTCCAACAATCCATTTCTTCCAGAATCTCCTGGAGCTTATTCTCTACAGATTTTACAGCTCCCAAACAACACATCGCAGGAAGGAATTGTGGGCAGGGTTGAGGAGCCACCTGCACAAAAAGACGGCAGTCAATCGAGAAAACGCCAAGGTGGAGCTCTGGCTTCTCCAAAAGTCCCAAAAGCCAAAAAGGCGAAAAAGCCAAAGGAGAACTCTCAATTGGTTCAGAGAGTTAAACCACCAAAGAGGAGCATGGAACTGGTGATAAATGGTATCGATATGGACATTTCGGGCATTCCCATTCCAGTCTGCTCTTGTACAGGAACTCCTCAACAGTGTTACCGGTGGGGATGTGGTGGATGGCAATCAGCTTGTTGCACCACGACTGTGTCCATCTATCCTCTCCCCATGAACACCAAAAGGCGGGGGGCAAGGATTGCCGGCCGGAAAATGAGTCAGGGAGCATTTAAGAAGGTACTGGAGAAATTGGCAGCTGAAGGTTTCAATTTTGCTAATCCAATTGATTTGAGGACTTACTGGGCCAGGCATGGCACTAACAAATTCGTCACGATCAGATAGGTACGCCCTTTGTTCACCTCAGCCCGATTTTAACAAGAACGTGTTCTTTTACATGTGTATTTATGTTAATGGTCTTTTGTTGACATCTGCTTGAGCTGGCTGTTTTCTTTGCTCGGACAATTTATAGCTTAATACTTGACTCAAACCCTTAAAATGTTTCATTCATTAACTCTATTTTGATGTTATAAGAGAGCAGTTTAATGTTTCCTGGCCTTGATGATCTGTCGTACTTCCCCTTTCTGTCCATTATTTTGAAGTGTTGAGAAGATAATGTGTATTTGAATTCAATGCCTAGGTGTACACAGTGTTACAGTAACAGCACTGATCATAAATATGTAGTAGTGTTTCCTAGAGTCATGTTTTTGTCACTGCATTGGTAAAAAGTGATCCAACTTAGAACTGTCACTCACCCAAACTTCATAATAAATCAAGAAATTCGTTCGAAAGTATTTCAAAATCACCAAATCTAAACTTTATTTTGATTTTCTTTGGAAATGTACAATACCGCCAAAAATATATATTGTATTCCATCTTGACAAAAAATACACGCCCAAGTTTCATAGCTCTCTGCTCGTTATCCCGCTGAAAGGTTCTTTCCTTGTTGGTTGATTGTATGCGAAGTTATTTGATCTTGATAAATTACAAGTAGTTAAAAGAAATCAATACCAGATGTTCATTGCAAATTTTGTTTTGAAGTGTTGTTTATGCCAACATTATCTCATTGGTATGATTAATTCCTCGAATGAATGAATAACGGAATAGACAATGCCTATGATTAGAGCTTAGGATTTGAGTATACACTTAGCACTATTCTGGAACGAAGTTAGGCCAAGAATGATGAAAACCAAAGGAGGTTGAAATGAATAAATGTTGATGATACATGTAAAAAGTGCAGTGGGGTGGTTGAGGAAGGAACGTGACATTTGCAATCCAGAAAAATAGGAGGAGCAAAAAGAGGGCTCTCAAATTTATGAGACTTGAGGTTGATTGATAGATTGCATGGCCCAATTAAGTCTCTTGAACACTGCGATAGATTTGCATTTTTGTAACCATTCATGCACAAAGCAAACCTCTGTATTTTTTAAAAATCCAAGCACTGACTGCGTGATTCAGACCCACCCGAGTATAAAATAACAAAACCCACCATTCATCTGACTTCAATTGCTATCTCCTTCTTTCTTCCCTCTTAACTCCATGGTCGGAACTAGTCCTGAGGCTGCTTGTGTTCGGGGGAGAGTGATGTCGAATGTGGGCGGGGTCGGGAGCAAGAAGAGGAGGAGCGAGAGGGTTTATAAGTTCAAGAGGTTTGGCGAGAATGGGTATCCGGCTGAGTTAGTGGGTGGATCGTTTAGAGAGAATGTGAAGGCTCTGGTTGAATATGGGCATTTGGAGAGTGAGTTCTGGAGGGGATTGAGAAGTTGGTCTTTTCAGCTGGAAGTGAATAGACATCCTCCTTTTCATCTTCTTCTCTTTGTTGTTGAGGAACCCATTGAAGCTTCCCCCAATCTCCATTGTAAGCCATGCCAATTTGTAGGTAAGGTTTTGATACCAATTTCAATCCTTTTTCTAATTGTTCTTTTGGGTTTTTTTTATGTTTCGGATTTGGGTTAATTCATTCAGTACAAAAATAAAAGTTGTCATTGTCGCAAGAGCAAATTGAATGATCTGTAAAAAAGTAATATCAGATGAACACTCTAATCTTGTACTATGAAGTAAGCAATGGTGGATTGAAGTGGGTTTGTGTATATAAAAAGCTCAGGCTGGGGGCATCATATGATCTGCAACAAGAAGTACCATTTTCTGTTGCCCTCCAAAGACACCTTATTGGCTGCATGCTTTGGCAACAATGGAGGAGATAATTGGTGGGGAAAGGTTGCAGATTTAGGCGGCCACATCTTGCATGGCGTCTTCCACTCCAATGGCTTCGGCCATCTGCTCTCCCTTAATGGTTTCGAAGCTGGCTCTGACCTCCCCGGCCATTCTGTAATGGATTTGTGGGATCGTCTCTGTACTGGACTCCGGGCAAGGTTTGACTTTTCTAGGCTTCTTTTTTTGTCCATAGTTTTAAAAGCTTGAACTTGTTCTTCAATGGCGGCAGGAAAGTGAGTTTGAAAGACGTTTCGGAGAAGAAAGGGATGGAACTGAGGCTTGTTTATGGAGTTGCAGAGGGGCAGCCATGGTTTCACCGCTGGGGCTACTCGTTTGGCAGAGGGACCTTCTGCGTCACCCCGGAAATGTACGAGAAAGCCATTGAAGCCATTAGAACTATTCCCCTAACCTTCCTTCTTCCTCATCTCCACTTCGTCTTCTCCAAATACCAAGCACTTTCCGAAAACTCCATAGCCAACCTCGGCGACCTCTTCCACTTCCTCCTCCAACTCAAATCGAGGATTCCCACCCAAAATTCTGCCGATTCATTTTCAAATCAGATTGGAATTCTTACCGAGAATTCCTGCCGGTGGTCACCCAAGAGAGTGGAAATGGCAGTCAGAGTGATCGTGGAATCGTTGAAACAAGCCGAATTCCGGTGGGTTTCCCGGCAAGAAGTTAGAGATTCTGCCCGTGTTTACATCGGCGATACTGGTCTGCTTGATTTCGTGTTGAAATCGTTAGGAAATCACGTGGTCGGAAAATATCTTGTTCGCCGGAGCTTAAATCCGGTCACTAAAGTTCTTGAATATTGCTTGCAAGACATTTCGAATCCGTTTCCCAATCAAGAATGTGGATTATTTCTTCCAAATTCAAAAGGAAAAACGCGAACCGAGATGATAAATCGAGCTCAGATAACCAAAGACATGGTTTGTCTCTACAAAGCCATCTTCTCCGACCAGACAAACACTCCGATTTCTTCAGCTATATCAATGGCCGCCAGAATAATCCTCGATTCAAAATACCTTACAAAGGATTACGAACATGGGTTCGATGCCGGAAAACGGCATCTCTTCTGCACCGTGGAGCTCAAGGAATCCATCACGCCGCCTCCATACGAGAGTTTCACGCTGAAAACAGGTTCCACCATTGATGAACTCAAGCGAGAAGTGGAAAAAACTTTCAGAGAATTATACTACGGACTGAGGACCTTCCAAGTGGAATCAATCGTCAATTTGAACGCAAATGGGTCAGACGCAGTATTGAATATGGTGGAACACGGACGAAAATTGGTTTTTGAGGGAAGCGATAGAGAGAGAAAGAGAATGGAGGAGATATATGAATATGGCGATATGCAGACGAAGGTGGTGGATTGCAGGTGTGGAGCTGAGGAAGACGATGGAGAGCGCATGATTTGCTGTGATATTTGCGAGGCGTGGCAACACAGTCGATGCGTTCATATTCCAGACGATGAAGAAATTCCCACCATTTTTCTCTGCAATCGATGCGACACAGAAATCCTGCTCCTTCCTTCTCTACCATGAAAACCATCAATTCTTAAAAATAAATACACCCTGTTCTTCATATCATCATGTACAGGCATTTTTTCCATTAATACTAAGTAAAACATTTATAAGATCTGCTCTTGTCCTCAAAGAAATTTCAAATGCAGCAAGGTCTGTTCAACCATTGCATGAACAAGTGTTACACGCATGTCTCTTGACAAAAGTTGTAACATAGAAGGCTTCCTCAAAAACCATAGTCTCCATTGTTGCATAAACAAGGTCATTCCTTCCAAAATACAAGGCAAAAAACAGTACATGCAGAGTTTGGAAGTCATTTTGATTTTTCGAAGCCTATCTCATCAGCTCAATATCAAAAGAATGAATGAATAGATCATAATAATTTGCCAAATTTATCGACACAGATCAATCCTAAGCCAGTCTCAAGTAATTTGTATACCTGGGTGGATATGAACAATTTCTTATTCAGCTCCGAGCTGCGATTGAGCTGTCGATCCACCCGTCACCATCTTTCTTCTGTAGATCAAACGAGTGCAATGTTATTGCAAGTATAAACACGAAGAAGTTCGATTAAGCGATGATGAAATGAATCTGTCTTGAAAATTATTACATTCGAAAGAACGTGTTAATCATATTTCGATTGGCAGATCGTTGGATGATACACAACTCTCCTCCAGAAGGTTGGCCTCCCATCTGGAAATCGATACGGTCCCTCAAAAACGCTATGAACTCTTCAAATCTGAAACATCGCTACTACTTGAGATCAAGCTCTCAAGGAACTGAACTGCCATAGTTTTACAGTCTTTACGTAGATTCTTCAAAAGCGCACCGTGAGTACAAGAATCGGGATGAATTTCTCTATCTAGCATTTCTTTGTACAATCTCAAGGCCTCCTGCCAACGTCCCATGTCACAATTCTCGTTTATTAATATAGTGTAAGTGTACTTATTTGCAAGTATTCCCATTTCCTCCATCTCGGCAAAAACTTTATACGCTTTATCCATTCTCCTCACTTTGCAAAGACCATTAATCAAGGCATTGTAGGTGACAACATTAGGAAGAACACCCATCTCTTCCATCTCAGAAAAGTACATATATGCTAATTCCAATCTTCCCTTTTCGGCATGTGCATGAATTAGAACTGTATATGTTATCACAGATGGAGATAATCCTTTGCTCAACATCTCGTAGAAAATCTCTCTCGCTTTCCTCAAATGTCCGATTTCCAAGTAAGCGTGAATGATGCTAGTATACGTCACATGATCTGGGCCAATGCCATTATCATCCATCGAAAGCAATAAACCGCGTGCTTCTTCTAGATTGCCCAATTTACAAAGGCCATGCACAAAAACATTATAAGTTATGAGATTCGGAGGGAAGCCTCGAGCCAACATTTCTTCTTGCATGCTCACTGCTGTCGATGCGTTGCCAAACTTCATTTCGCCCACTAACCATGTATTATACGCAAATAGATCTGGTTCCAGCCCTTGCTGCAACATCTCATCGAAGAAACCTTTAGCCATCGATAAATTTCCCATCTTACAAGACCCATTTACTAAGATAGTATATGTAATGACATCAGGATGTAGCCCTTGATTAATCATTTCCTTTTTCAACTGCAGACCAGCTTCCAACTCACCCAACCTGCACAGGCCATCGATTAGTGTGTTATACGTAACCATGGTCGGAACAAGATTCCTACATCTCAACTCATCGAACAAGAGAAATGATTCCTCTATGTTTCCAAGCCTACAGTACCCATGTAATAAGATGTTGTAAGAAACTATATCTGGACTCAAATTATTTTTAACCATATCGGAAAAACGCTGTCTACCATCTTTTACTCTCCCGTGATTGCAAAGACCATAAATCAACGTATTATAAGTTGCTACGGTAGGGGAAGGTCCTTTTGCCACCATTTCTTGTAAAATATTTACAGCCTCAACAAGTAATCCTTTCTCACAGTAGCCGCAGATTAAAGGGTTGAGTGTAGATGCTGAGACTTTCAGTCCTGATTTTGACATCTCCTCAATTAGTTCCGTGGCCTGCCCAAGCTCCCCCTTCTTTGACAATCCATTAACAAGGACGTTGTATGTCACATCACTAGGAAAGCACCCTCTCTTTTGCATCTCCCACAGAAAGTTTAAAGCTTGTTGTACTTCCCCTTCCTTGCAATATGAGTCCAACATAGTATTATAGGTGATAATCGTTGGCTTGATGCCGAACTTAGTCATATCTCTATACACTTCTTTAACTTTAGTCCCGAGATCTTTATCTCGAAGAACCTTGAGAATCCTATTACAGTTTTTCACATCCGGAAACAGCCCATTTCGAATCATCTTATTGAAAATCAACAAACATTGATCAACCATCAATCTTTTTGTGTACAACAATAACAAAATATTGAGAAGTTTAACGGATATGTCTGAATGTAAATACCCACCAATCAAGAAATCAACAATTCCGTGCATATTTACACTAATTACTCTCTCCATCACCCAATACGCAGACCTCATCAGATTCTTCTGAGCAAGAATTTCGAGGATAGCACAAAACGCATACTCCGATACCTTATATTCAGGCTGAGACTCGACCCACCTGAAGAACCGCAAGGCGATTCTAGGCCTCATCCGAATCGAATAAAGGACTTGAACAAACAAATGATGGTCAGTTATCACAGCTCCAAAGTGATCAGATACCCAGTTACAATTGCAAAAGGCCCATGGCTTTTCGTCAATGGTATCGAAAATAAGATCTCGGTAATGGGTCTCGGAAACTGCAGCAAAGCTTCTGCTGGAGATGCAGGTATGGAAAAAGGATGAAAGGGGAAGAAAAAAGCGTACCTTTAGAAAGAAAGGGTGTGAAACAGAAGTCGTAGCTAACAGTTTAGAAGCTCTGATAGAAAGGGTCATTGAGCAGAGATGCTAAACCATGCGTCTTCTACCCACTCCTCTGACATATGGAGAAGCTCGGCTGCTCGGGGGGAGAAGAAGACGGCGATAGGAGATTGGGTTGAGACGGCGAGGCCGAACGAAGGCCCCGTAGAGGAGAATATGAGTGAGAATGGAACGAAGAGGGGATCCGTATATTAGCGGAACTACGGAAGCCATAGATTTGGATCGTCGAGGTCAGTAAAGAGGCCAAGAAATTTGTCACATTTTGGATCGTGCGTTTACTCTTCACTTCACAATATTGGGGTTCGGCCGTTCGGGTTTCCACTCTTAGTTAGTCCACCCGATAATTCGGTTCGGTTCACTTTAATTTTAGACTCGAATTGAATTGAACCGAACCGTCTAAATTGAGAAGAATCATGTTCAAGTGGGAATCGGACTGAACCAAATTTTTTATTTTATTTTCTATTGTAAAAGTAAAATAAAAATTATTTTTATCCAATACATAGATTTTGTTTAGTAAAATTAACAAATCAACTACTGTACTATATGATCAATGTTAAAAATTGATTTTTCTTACATTTACAAATCTTTCAACGGCAGATGGGGACAACGATTTCTCATACGGAGAAAAAGACGAAGAATTCAAAGGCTGGAGAAGTCTGTAGAAGGGATTGTAGAACTAGAATTAGAAAAATTCAAAGGAAAATTAAGAGAAGATTTATCGTAAGAGGCAGTAAATTATCCAAGAAAATTTTTGGAGAGACTAATAAATTATCTGATAAGAAAAAAACAAAAGATAGGAAGAGAAATTGAAGCGGAATGTCGTCGTTCCTCCACTGCGTAACAAATAACAAAGTTTTATATGTTCTACCTCTTGTGGAAAATTCATTTCCTTCAAGTTCTATCTGTTCTCAGATAATTTATTAGTATCTTCAAAAATCTTCTCGGATAATTTGCTGCCTCTTATGATAAATCTTCTTTCAAATTTCCTTTGAATTTTTCTAATTCTAGTTTTACAATCCCTTCTACATATGTCTCCAACCTCTGAATTCTTCGTATTCTTTTTCACAAGAGAAATCGTTGTTGTCGTCTGTTGTTGAATGAAAAAACGTAACAACGATGCTTGCACCATTCATTCCTCATAGTTGAGTGCTTCATTTGTTAGATAAAATTGTTTAATAGTTGACTTGTCATTGATTGTATAGTACAATGATTGATTTGTTAATTTTCCTTTTGTTTAAGAATCAACCATGTTAGAGTTTGGTTTGGATTGTCATAGGGTCGTAATTTGATCAAATTCCTTCTTTTCTTTTAGATTTATCTCAATTATATGATTGACGAATACGTACAACATAAGGGTAGTACTGTTTTTACCATCTAATCTAACATTTTAATCGTTTGTTTATTAATTAGTCTAAACGAATAATGAATGAACAGACACGTTAAAATGTAAATTAACATGCGCATGTAACGTTATTCATGATGTAAACACTACTTGAGTGAAGAAAAATTTAAGGATCGACATCAACGTTTTCATTTTTTGCTCGTGGAAATAAATTGAAATGATCGAAGTTTTTTTTAATTACTTTAATGGGTTATTGGTAATTTCTTCTTCTATCGTGGGCTTTACCAAAGAAACAATGGGCCGAAAGCCTTAGATGGGCCAAGTTTAATGGAAGGCAGCCTTGTACGCTCAAATCATTTTAGAGATATCATGACGAGTCTTGCCTTTGTGCTGCAAAATATCGTCATCTTCTTCATAGATAACGTTCGGAGATTTCTGGTGTGTAAAGCTGAAATCGAGCTGAGGAAGCCAACAATTTGATTAGAAAAAGGGTGAGGAAGAGCGATGGGAAGCACTACCTGTGCTCTTGTTCCACACTTGCAGCTCGGCCATTGCCACTGCCTCAAGTTTCTCCGCTCAGTTGAGGCGCGCCAGTTTGTTTCCCCTCTAGTTAGTGCCCATGCGAAGAGACCCAGATTGGGTTATCGCCGTTCGGGCAGGTGTAGGAGATTCGGTGGCTTTGTATGTTTGGCTGTTGACGATGATGTGAGAGAGAAGCAGCGGGAGATGGGTGGCGGGATTGGCTCGACCATCGTCGAAGATAGGCTTGGTATTTTGCAAACTCGTTTTTAATATGCATACATTTTGTTCTTATTTTGCTATGTTCGTTGGTAGTTCCTCTTTGATTTCTGTCGTTTGTGTTCGATTGGACTATTGTAGAATTGCTTATAATAGTTTAGGCAGAGTGAAATTTCAATGGCAAGTTTGTTGAGTTACACTATAAGCAAAACTTATTTGAAGAATGTTAAGCTCGGGTGATCACCTTGATAGTTGTAGCGGTCCATGTGATAGTTCAAGTTGAAGTTTCGTTTTGCTTTTGTACACTACATGGATTGCTGCATTAGGATATAACTTAGTTCAATTATGGGTGATCATAGCTTTCCTCCGTAAGAAAATACCTTGGCAGAAGTTGATTTATGAACATTGTAATCGGAACCGGGAGAACTTACCTTTATGGGAATTCATGGAGTTGTAGCCGAGATTTTGCTGCCTTCCCTTTGATTTTCTATCTCTTTTACATTTTCAATAGGGTAAAGTAAAAATTAGCACTTAAACTTGGGGTGAAGAACAAGTAGAACCTTAAGCTTTTATTTTAGGCAAATAACTCTCTAAACTTCAGGGCATTTGCAATTAACTCCCTATTGTTATGGGTGCTATTGAAGAAATCACGTTTTTGTTGTGCAATCTTCTATGCTTAGTGATTTTCGAAGAGAAACAACTCTCAGTATAACAGTTTTGACGATTTTAACAATTTCTAGAGAGAAAAAAGTTAAAAAATTCAACGTCCAAAATCATAAAAATCACCAAAATTGTTTTATTGGGAATCATTTCTTTTTTGAAATTGCCCAACAGAGAAGATCAAATAACAAGAACATGATTTCTTTGATAGAACTTTTAACAACATGGACTTAATTTCTAACACTTTTAAGCTTAGAGGATTATTTGCCTTAAAATAAAGTTTAAGAATCTACTTGCTCTTCATCTCTAAGTTTAAGAGATGATATGCACTTTTCACTTTTACTTAGTATGCTGCCAAAATGGTACTTATTTTCTAATATGAAATAAATAATTGTCGCTCTAAGTTTCCTCCTTTTTTTGGTTGACTGATGCAGGTGTTTCTGAAAGGTCAAGTGAAATAGCAGAAGATTTCGACAAAAATGAAGGAGAAAGTTCAATTTACAATTTTCTAGACCCCAGTAAAGATCTCCTTCCTGATGACAAAGAAATGGGTTTATTTGATCATCTAGAAGAACTGCGACAGAGGATATTCGTGTCAGTTTTGGCAGTCGGAGCCGCAGTTTTGGGATGCTTTGCATTTTCAAAAGAACTTATTGTGATTCTTGAGGCGCCTGTGAAGGCGCAAGGTGTACAATTTCTGCAGCTTGCTCCGGGCGAGTTTTTCTTTACAACAATCAAGGTTAGTCTTAGTGCATGCCGATGAAATATTCAACCCTCATTTGGAAGCTTGAGATTTTTCCATGATTAGAAATTTTAATTTCAGTGTTCCATGCCTAAAAATTAAACAGTCTTTTAAATAGAAAAGCTTGAGATAGGTATGCAGGGTGAACCTATGCTCCAAACAGCCATAGATACATTGATGGAAAAACAAGAACAGGGAGGATTTAGAAAGAGTTTTCTGTCAAAAGCTTAATCCAAACAAACATATTCCTTTAGTTAATCTTAATTTGACATGCATTCAACGGCTTTTTTAGAGTTATTTTTCCTCGTGTTCTGCAGGTATCGGGTTACTGTGGGCTTCTCGTAGGAAGCCCCGTTATTCTTTACGAGATTATAGCGTTTGTTCTTCCTGGCTTAACTAGAGCCGAAAGAAGATTTCTGGGTCCTATTGTTTTAGGCTCCTCAGTCCTATTTTATGCTGGTATCATCTTCTCCTACTTGATTCTCACACCTGCAGCTCTGAATTTTTTCATCAGCTACGCGGAAGGAGTGGTGGAATCTTTGTGGTCCATTGATCAGTACTTCGAGTTCGTGCTTGTTCTAATGTTCAGTACAGGCCTGTCTTTCCAGGTATGTCCATGCACGTGTATTCTTTGACCATAAGCCGACTTTTTTTGTATAAGAAATGATGCGTAAGAAGAAGAAATTGCAAAAGAAGCTTCGGAAAGAACTCTTTTAAAAAAGAAACACAAGGAAATACTTAGCTTACAACAGTCCCCCTCGCGATAGAGAAAAACTAAACTAAATGGATAAGTCCTAAAAAACTTAAAATTATAAGTCCATTTAGCAACAGCGAAGTTAACGTTATTTCAAAGATGGTACTGACTCTTTATCCTCAAAGAGCATAACATACCAATGAAGCTAAATTACCTAAAAAATTACAAACACACCCAAAAAAGGCTGGTTTGATATCAACAAACTACCAGTTTTATCAGCAGTCTAGGCAATGGATGAAGATCAAGAAAGGATAAGAGTTACAGAGATAGAGGAAACATGGACGTGATATGAACATTATCATTTTATTTGCATTCTGTGGACTAGTCATACTCAAGCTGAAGGTTGTTTTTGATTTGTTCGAATTGTGCAGGTTCCAGTTATACAGTTTCTACTCGGGCAACTTGGTCTTGTAACCGGGGACCAAATGCTGTCGATATGGAGATATGTGGTGGTCGGTGCAGTCGTGGCTGCAGCGATCGTCACACCATCCACCGACCCTTTGACTCAAGTGCTTCTTGCTGCCCCTCTACTCGGTCTTTACTTGGGAGGCGCATGGATGGTCAAGATCACTGGTCGATGAACCCAAATTAACTTGATTTCATGTATAATCAAACTGAACATTTTGATTGATGATCCTGTAAATGCAAATGCTATTTGGTATAAAAAGTGTCTTTCATTTTATTTGGTCCTTGTAGTTTAAAATGCGTTCTGATTTTGAATACTCTCGAGAAAGATCGTCACATCTCGCAATTTTCATGCAATATTTCGATTGATTTTTCATACAAACCATTTGATTATTAGACTAATAACAAATCACTATTGAGACTTAAAAAGTATTAAAATTAGAGTATTTCTTAACAGTGAATCATAGTTACCAGCAAAAAGAAGGTAATCTCTCTAATGTCTTATAGCAACATCCTGCATTTTGGATTCAAGATCGACGGTAGAAGAGACACCAATTTCAGAATCAAGCTCCATAAATGAAGTCTTTAAACCACAGCGTGCTTGAAGAAAAGCTTCAGAACTTCCTCCCAGACTCTGCAATTCTACCTGCACAGCATCAACAATGGTGGATATCTTCTTACAAACTTCATTAATGATTGGAATCTCTTGTGGAGGGTAAATACATGCTCCAAGTTCATCAATCTCTACTCCGATTTCCTGACAAAGCTTCAATAGATTCTCCAACGAGGCCACAAAATCCCTTTTCTGGTTTACCTTTTCCACCTTAAGCAAACTCGTAATTGAGCGGATAAGTTCCTTTATGACCACAAGAGTTTCTGCCGTTACCCTCGTAGCTGACTGAGCAACTTTCATCTCTGACGGTGTCAAATCATTGCCTATATCACTTTCACTTGAATTCCCATCATCATGGGATTGGATTTTGGCGATGCTCGAAGACTCCTCTGAAGTTTCTTCAGTTGAATTAGAGGGACCTGGCTTGAGCTCTTTCATCTCTCGAAGAACATCTTTTACTGAAACTGCAACTTGAGTCATTGCTCGTCCAATTGCTGTTAAATTCGTGGTTGGGATCTTCTTCAAACCAGAGCAAGCTTCCCATACAGCACCCACTAATGGGGGAATGGATAGTTTTTGGTCCTTTTTCTTCGATCCTGTCATATATTGTAAAGAAATATGTGCAATCAAACTTATGCTTGAGCATTTTTCATCGCTTCTATGCAGAAAACGAAGATTGATCAATCTAACCACATCAATGTATCTGTAATGTTGGTGGAGTTCATCACAATTTGCAATCAATAATTTTTTTCCAATCAGTGGGAAGTTAATTTTCCTAAAATGAATTCTACCCTTGAAAATTTAAATGCAAAACGACTGGGTTGTTGAACGTACAAACATTTGTGTCTATTAAATTGAAGCCAATCCATTAGATCCGAATTGTGTGTTTCTTGTTCCATGCAGAGGAGGGTCAAGGAGATTACCATAAGAAGAGACGGCTTCCTTCCACAGCTTAAAACTGCAGTCAACAACTTGCTTCACAGCTGAATGGATATGAGACGATAAAGTTATGCCTGCCCCAACTTGACTTCCATGAGAAAGCAGTAGGAAGCCCTGCAGTACGTTGAAGAACGACCCCATGTTTTCTTCAATTGCTTTAACTTCTAGTCTATCTCCAGTCCAAACCATTCCAGCTAAATAACACGGAAAATATGAAAAAAAAGGATCATTTCATCGGTTTCACTTGCTTCACGATCTTTGAATATTTTTTATTTTGAATATGAAAAAAGATTACAAATGATTAACAAAATTCACACACTTTCTCATGGATTTTTTCCCCCAATCAAAATAAGCCAACAAACCTACTCTCCAAGCTAAAAAATGAAGTAGTTTCTATTACTCAACAATATGAACACCTTGAACTCCTAAAAATTGATTTAAGTTACACAGAAAGATGCGTAAGGCTTTCCCGAATCATGAAAAATAAAAATTGGACATATTGAAAGATTATATAGGATTAGTTAAAAAGACTTTAGAGGCTTCTCAAAGTTTTAAGTACCAGAAGGTTAAAAATCTCAACTCTACAAATGCAACCATTTTTTCCTAGTTGTTGAATTTAGCATATTCACAACATAAAAAGTAAATGTATGTGATACATCCAAAAAAGTGTGTAAAATCAGAAATAATCTAAAGAAAAAAGATGCATCGTGTCAAAGGAAATACCAATTGTTGCTTGTTTGGAGACCTGGTCGCCCATTTTTACAATCTCTTCCCAGCTAACTTTCTCGAGAGAAGAAGCTGGATTTTGATCCAACAACTACATAAATAAATTAGTTCCCATTATCCACACATTCAGCACCTACACAGATAAATATATTAAAAGTATGTTTGAGTTGGGAATACAAACCTGGAAAGTTTCATGGATGGTGTTGAGATGCAAATTTAGAGCTTGAATCAGTTTCCCTTTTCCTCGCTCCCCCATCTGTATCAGTGCGACGGCGCGAAAAAACCTGATTAAGCCCCGGTGAATTCTCAGGCCTTCACAAGCATTCAGTTCTGGGTTTTGTAACGGGAGCAGGAGTTAGCACCAGAAAGGGAAAAGGCCATGCCTTGATGAGTCTGCCCGAGCTTGATATGAACGAAGCTCCAACCCAGCCAAATTTAGGCTTCAGACTGACAGACCAGACTCCATACTTGGGCCGGAAAAAGCCCAAAAATCAAACTGCTGCACTGCTTTGGTTTTGTTGCGTTTCGACCTAAGAAGACTGAACCAAAGGTTTTTTTTGGTTCGGTTCTCCTTCATTTGGTTTTCAACTTCATTTTTAAGAACTTTGTTAGAACCAAACCGAATTTGTATCGAGAATCCGTATTCTATTAGGTCAGGCCAATGAATCCATATTGTAAATCTCATTTAGAGTTTTGTTTTCTTTATAAATTCATGTAAGCTAAAATCGCGGAACTTGTGATTGTATTTCGATTTTCATAGTAGATTTGTTCATTTGCTTGTAATTTTTTTTTCCGAAAAGATTTTTCCACGTAAATCTGGTACCCCACATTATTTTTTTGTCTAATTATCGTTCGATCTCTAACACTAACTAACGCATTAAAAGCAACTGGAATTAGAATTTTCAAGATTTCAAAAAAAAAAAAGTTTAGAAATTAAAAAAATATATAAAGAAAATTTGAAGTCACTATAAATGGAAAGTCAAAGCGAAAAAGAAAGGGAAATTCCAATTTTGGACACGAATCACAGTAGCTTAGCTGTGAATACAGTGGCAGAGAGGCCATTCGTCAAACCCTAGTGTGGACGTCTCGATGGCTTCCCGCAGACTCTTCACCTCTCTCCTCCGATCGTCCATCCGGCGATCCCCCGCCTCCAATTCTCCGATCTCTCACTCTAGCCCTCGCCTCCCGTCCTCCATTACCTCTTCACACGCTTCTCCTTATGGACACCTCCTTACTCGCATGGCCGAGTACGCGACCTCGGCCGCAGCTGCCTCTCCGCCTTCGCCGCCTGCTCCGCAGAAGGAGGCTGGAAAAAGCGGAAAGATCACTGATGAATTCACTGGCGCTGGCGCGATCGGCCATGTTTGCCAAGTGATTGGAGCTGTTGTCGATGTGAGATTTGATGAGGGATTACCTCCTATTTTGACGGCGCTTGAGGTGAAGGATCACTCGATCCGGCTGGTTCTCGAAGTGGCTCAGCATTTGGGAGAGAAAATGGTCAGAACAATCGCTATGGATGGGACTGAAGGACTTGTGAGAGGACAGCCTGTACTAAACACTGGTTCTCCTATCACTGTGAGTTTCTTTGTTTCGCGTCTGATCTGTCGCTATTCAAATAAAAAAAAAAATTTTTTCTTCTGGTGTGGCTGTATGGAAGAAAATTTGGTTTTTCTTTCGTAATGTTGATTGGGAATTGGCTTCAATACTGGCAAATTATAGTTAGATTCGTGTTGGACACTGATCAGTACTAGTCATTTTCTTTTTGTTTGGTGCTGTATCCTAACAATTTTGCTTCCCTTTACCCTGACTAAGGTTGTGTTTTTTTTTTTACTTAGGTACCTGTTGGTAGGGCTACACTTGGGCGTATTATAAATGTTATTGGCGAGCCTATTGATGAGAGAGGCGACATAAGTAAGATATTTGGGAAACTTGTAATTTACAGTGTATTCACGAAGCTGTTGATTTGAATGATCGTTGTCTTTATCTTGACATGATGCATATTTTGACAGAAACGGATCATTATTTGCCAATCCATAGGGAGGCTCCCGCATTTGTTGAGCAAGCAACTGAACAACAGATCCTTGTTACTGGAATCAAGGTGCATCTTATGTAATTTCTTATTCGGCTTATGGATTTTGCTTTAGCATTTAATTTAGAACATTAATGATTTATTATTTTCTTTTCCTGTAACACTCATTCAATTTTACAGGTCGTCGACCTTCTTGCACCATACCAAAGGGGTGGTAAGATTGGGCTGTTTGGTGGTGCTGGTGTTGGGAAAACTGTGCTTATTATGGAACTGATCAACAATGTTGCAAAAGCTCATGGTTTGTTCTTGGAAGTTCCTAAAACAAAATATGGTTTTTTTACATTTTTTTATCTGTAGTTATTTATTTCTTTTACCTGAACAGGTGGTTTCTCTGTGTTTGCTGGTGTTGGAGAACGCACTCGAGAGGGCAATGACTTGTACAGAGAAATGATGGAGAGTGGTGTCATTAAGCTTGGTGAGAAGCAGGTAATGAAATGCACTTTCTATGTCTGCATCTTTATCTCAGCCATGCTTTATCAAATGCAATTTCTTATCTTGTTATATGGTGTCATCAGGCTGAAAGCAAATGTGCTCTTGTGTATGGTCAAATGAATGAGCCTCCTGGTGCTCGTGCTCGTGTTGGACTTACTGGACTGACTGTGGCTGAGCATTTCCGTGATGCAGAAGGACAAGATGTTCTTCTTTTCATCGACAACATCTTCCGTTTCACCCAGGTTAGTTTTTTCTGCCACATAATGTCGAATAGATCTTTAATTTTTGCTGGATATTATCACTAATGACATGATACTTTGTTTTTCTTGAATATTCTGCAGGCTAACTCAGAAGTGTCTGCTTTGCTTGGTCGTATCCCATCTGCTGTTGGTTACCAGCCAACTTTGGCTACTGATCTTGGAGGACTCCAAGAACGCATTACAACCACTAAGAAAGGTTCTATTACATCTGTCCAAGCTATTTATGTGCCTGCTGATGACTTGACAGATCCTGCTCCTGCTACCACCTTTGCTCACTTGGATGCAACAACTGTGTTGTCCCGACAGGTAAGATAAATGGATAAGGATTTAATTCAGATTTCCCGTTTAAGGTGGCTTGACATTATCTTTTGTCATGTGCAGATTTCTGAGCTAGGTATCTATCCTGCTGTGGATCCCTTGGATTCTACCTCCCGTATGCTCTCTCCTCACATTCTGGGAGAGGATCATTATAACACTGCTCGTGGAGTACAAAAGGTTCTTCAAAACTATAAGAACTTACAAGATATTATTGCCATTTTGGGAATGGATGAGCTCAGTGAGGATGACAAACTGACTGTTGCTAGAGCACGTAAGATTCAAAGGTTCTTGAGTCAGCCTTTCCATGTTGCAGAAGTTTTCACCGGTGCTCCTGGGAAGTACGTAGAATTGAAAGAGAGTATCAACAGCTTCCAGGTACCTGCAGTTATCTTTTTGTTTTTTACTTGAAGTTTATTTAACTATCTTGTCTATGAAAATCGTTTATTTAGAGTTCTAATCCTTCAATTCTTGTTCATTTGTTGGTTTCATTTTCCATTGTCAATATGAGAGGTGGGGAAGAAGGGCTGCCTTGTATTTATAATTGCAACTACAAATATTCATTTTGTGCATATACTTTTCTTTTTTTGCAACATCAATCTAAGCAATAACTAGAGCATCAGAAGAAATGTAAATCTTGCTGATTGATTAGTATGATAATTCTCTTATTTTTTTGGGGAGGAACAGGGTGTGTTGGATGGAAAGTACGATGATCTTCCAGAACAATCATTTTACATGGTCGGAGGAATTGAGGAGGTTATTGCCAAAGCAGAGAAGATTGCCAAGGAATCTGCTGCCTAATTATCTCTTTCTTGTTTTCTCCTCAGAAATGCACAAAATAAATAATTTAGATGGCGGTGCCAGCAACATGATTTTAATCCATTTTTTCTTGGGATGTAACAATTTTTGAGTTATATGCAGTTTGAAAGAGAAAGCCTGCCCCCATCTGTTTATTGTTATTCCAATAAGGAGGAAAGGTTAGTGAAATTATTATGTCTTTTGCACATTTTCCCACCTTTTATTTTTCTGGATACATCTGGAAACACAAAAGTCAGCATTTGCGGATCGTAACTTTCAGATTGTTGGTGAAGATGGGGATGCCTGTAATGGGATTTGCACCATCTATTGCACAATAATTAGTGTTTGATCACATGTTTGAATTTACCATGGAATTAGTATCACTATCTCATTACTGTAGTGAAATCATTTAGTATGCTAGACTCATTTGTCTGTGACGAGTGCACGAGCTTCATTTTTCAGAGGTGTATATGTAGTGTATGGGTGTTTCTTAATATATTTGCTTGTACAAAATTACTAATCATCATCAGAGAGCTCGATTGTTTTAAAAAAAGAAAAATCTCTATGTAGACATGCCAATTTATATGGACCAACGCCACTTCAAGACCTAAAAAATGTTCACGGGGATATGTTTGTAGCTAAGTAAATCTTTGGAATGGCAACTTCAAACTTCATATATTATGGGTTCAGTCGATAAACTCAACGACAACTCAAACAAAGCCTTTGAAAAATGAAATTAGTTCGGTAAAAGTAGCTGTCAGCTGAAATCCTTGGTAATCAACCTACATATTTGAACCATATCGATTATCAGGATCATTGTCGTAATGGGCATCATCAATCCTGTCTTCGCATTCGGTGTGTTTCCCATTGGCTTGGGATGAACTATGAGCATAATGATTCTTCTCCTCCAAGTAATGGCGGCCATGCTTCTGATGATGATGATGATTGCCATGTCTCATGTCTGAGGAATAAACACTCCGCGAACGGTGATGGTGCCGGTGGTGTTTCCGGTGCTTTGAGTGATCTTTTGGTTTGATTATATGATCATCCTCACAGGTCAAGGCGTCTGAATCAGGGGATGGAGATTGCCTACAGTGGTTGTGACGCTTTGCATGCCTTTTCCTTTTTGATGCTTCACTGTCATTGTCACTAGAAGAATCAGAAGCACTTGAATCTGAATCATAACTACCGTGTCGTCTGTGAGACCGCCTCTTTCTCTTCTTTTCTCTCCTAGATTCACTCCCACTTTCGTCACCGTTGTCAGATGTTGAGGAGTGTCGCTTTGTCTTTGGCTTAGATTTTCCATCCTTCCTTTTAGGATTGTCATCAGAATCAGAGTGATACTGCTTTCTCTTCTTCTTGTGGCTTCTTTTGCCTGCCTTCCTCCTTCTATCATCATTCTCAGTATCACTACCACTATCAGACTCTGACACAGACCTTTTATGTTTAGAAGCCTTCAACTTTCTCTTGGCCTCAGCATCGGCCTTTGCCTCAGCAGCTTCAAGCTTCTGCTCCCATTTCAATGGCGCTTCTTTCTTCTCCAAAGCTTTCCTCTTTTTTTCTTCGACCAATTGCATAAATTTTTTGGTATCCATCTAGATATAAGAACCAGCTCAATATCTGCATAATGGTATGATGATGACCAAAAGTACATCTCACAAAAGAGAAAAACAAATGTTAGCTTTTCCATATGAATAGAATCACAAGAAAATATAACAACATTCAAGAGTTAATTCTATTCAAAATACTTAACAAGATTGCACTCATATACAAGAAACAAACTGTCACATGAAACAAATATGCTGGCTAAAAATTCAATTAACATCATCAAGGACCAAAACCTAACAATTAGATCAATTAATAAACTTTAGCACATAAAATGAGTTGATAACCAGAAAACTCTTAACAGCAACTACAAAATACAGTCTATGTTTTAAAGAACAATAATGTAATTACTTAATCATCTCCATCCATTAAACTGAACGCATAATATATTCTAGGAATCATAAGAGGAAAACTCTTTAGAGTTTAGGGCAGCGTAGAGGATTCTTGAAAAATATTTTGTAGGTCAAGAACGTCACCTGTCATTTTCTCCACTCACAAAAATTAATAGAACATTAAAATAATCCATGCTTCAATGCTATAAAAAATTTCTCATAAAAGAAAAATTCCCAGAGGATGGTTGAAAAATTCATATAGAATAAACCAACGTGAGGTACAAAAAATTCTGGATTTAATAAAAAAAAAAGAATAACACGATAATAATTCGACTTTCTTACTTTATATGGAGGAAGAAGAGAACAACTCGCAAGGCCAAAGACCCGCCTGAAACGAAGTTCCCCCACTAAGAAAACGAAATTATGAGAAAAATAACTGTCAGCTATCAGAAACTACAATTCAGAATCGATACAAAATTACACAAAATTCCTAAACAAGCATCATGAAAACAGACATACAACGTCAACAACCTAAATTCCACGATCCAAACTAAGAACAACGATGTGAAAACCCCTAAACTACGTAGCGAGGAAGAATTAACCCAACCTTAATCTCGAAAACCCCAGATCGGGAGATCGAAGCGGAGGAAAGGCCTTCGGAGCTTGCTGCTGAGCTTCTTCTCCGCCCGTCGAAGCTAGGGTTTCACCTTTTGACTCTTTTCCAAGTCTGGTGATCGCTGTTCCAAACTATCTATTTCGTAGTGAAGGGAAATAGACGGCGAGAGATCTATATATATATACACAGACACACGTGTCGCCCGAGTTGCTTTTGACGCGCATTTCCAAATATATCAACGACGTCGTTTTCAAAAAATTATCAAATTATAGTTAAATAAGTTGTTTATTCTCACATTATTCCTTATTAAGATCCAATTTAAACATAATTTTATTGTAAATTATAATACAAATACAATAATTTTACTCTCCAAATAAGCATTTTAATTCAAATGTCTACAATCAAAATTCACTAAAACTCATTGTAATTTGAGTAACATTAAAGTGTATACTCAAATTTTATTGGACGTGACAGCATTGATTGATGTAACGTTTTCAATTCTCTTAATATAATATTCTTTGCTCTGTGCTTAAATTTTCACGATTTTGTTATTATGGTTAATAATCCAAATCGTGTTGTTATTAAGTAGAAAGAAAATTTTACTTATAAAACTATGTGTTTTTAACTATCTTAAGTGATGTGAGATTGTATACTCCTACTGGAATGAGTCGGATCTTCACTTGGGTTATAGGACGGGCACACAATAATCCTAATAAAAATGATGTGTAAATATAACATTAATTAAAAATTCTTAATGGAATTGAGGTGGTCGAGCTTAATATTCTAGAACTTCCGAATAGACTGGGCGGTTTAGGAACTGAAATTTGTGTCTTGTTTTTATAAGGGAGATTAACAAAACAAACCTTATAGTTGAGGATAAAAAAACATGACAAACCTTCAAGAATTTTTGTAAACAACTTAAATCTCAAACCATAGAAAATAAACGATGCGAACATTTCCGTCATTTTTCAGTCTAAAATTGCAGAGACAAACGGTGCAACAAACAGTGCAACTACACTAACATCAAAGTTTGTTCAAATCCATTCTACACATTTTCATTTTTTCTTAACTTGAAATTTTTTCCTCTCACTGCTGATCTCGTCCGTCGATCTTCAAAGTCGATGTTAGTTCTCCAAAAAAAAATGAATTTCAATATTAAATTCTCTATTGCAATTGAAAAAAAATTCGAATATTTAAGAATTTCAAAGTTTATCACGGTGAAGGACGTTCGTCAGAGACCTCCACCCTCCTCTGATTGTTGGCCTATCAGAGAAAAAAAAAGGTCGATCCAGATTTAAGCTAAAAGCGTCGTCGTTTTTCTCCATTTTAAGCGAGGGACATCTGTTATAGATTGAGGGATAAATGGACATCCCTGATAGGTTGATGGGCCTATAAAGGAACCTATAGGTCCCTCAACCTATCAGATACGTCCATCGCTTAAAATGGACAAAAACGATGACATCTCTTGCTTAAATCTGAATTAACCCTATTTTCTCTCTGGCCGGCCAACAACATAGAGGAGAGTTGAGATCTCTGATGAACGTCGTTCACCATGGAAAACTTCAAAAGTTTTGAATATTTGATTTTTTTAATCGCAATGTAGAATTTAACAGTGAAATTTATTTTTCTTGGAGGACTAACATCGATTTTGAAAGTCAACGGGCGAGATCGACAGTGAAGACAAAATTTTTAAAGTAAGGAAAAATGAAAATTTTAGGATGGATTTGAACAAACTTTAACGTTAGAGTAATTGCACTGTTTGTCTCTACAGTTTTGGATAAAAAAAAATGACAGAAAAATTTGCGTAATTTATTTTTAATAATTTGAAATTTTAATTGTTTATAAAAATTATTGAAGGTTTTATGTGTTTCTTATACTCAACTATTGAGCTTGTTTTGTTAATTTCCCGGCGCCAACTTCGAGCACATTCCTGTGTCGCCGGAGCTGAAGAAGAGTCTTTTCCCGGCGATCGTTGATGATTTTACCCAGTGGACCACTCACCACCTCCACTACCACCCTCTACGTGCATGAATATCTCTGTCTTAGCCGTCCTCTAAGTTGGGAAAAAATCTCTTCCAAGCCATATTTTCTGAAGAAACAAACACGAAATCTTAGCATTTTTTTTTCCTCCGTGGAGAATCTTTGACTCTTCATCCACCTCTATCTCTTTTTGGGTAATCCATTTCCATGTCTGAGATTCTGTTGGTTCTGATTTTCGCGCTGACTTTGTCGGATTCTGGCGCTTCATCAGAGTCGTTTGGATCTCGGTCGATCCTTAGAGCTATAGACGACAAGAAGGGCGATCCCCATGATTACGCCGTAGATTTAAACGCCACCAATTTCGAGGAGGTTCTCATGGATTCTCCAGCTACCTTTGCCATTGTTGAATTTTTTGCCAGCTGGTTAGTCTTACAATTTTTTTTGGGCACTTTTTTACTTGATTTCACGCAATTCATTTCTCTATACTCTAAAAGGATTATTTATTTGTTTTTTACATTTTCCATTTGTGAAAAAAATTGATATGCGTATATAATAGACATTTATTTTGCAAAGTTAAGGCCTTTGGTGTCAATATTAGGAAAAGAAACGAGCAAATGATACAGACTGATGTGTATTTTTATCTGGATTAAGGATAGGGAAATAAGCAAATATCTTGCTTGAACTAATTGTGACCACCACTTTCGTGGGATAAGTTTCTTGTTTTAGACAATCAAATAATTACCATACTTGTGATCTATTTATGATTCTTTACAAAATGAAGTATTCAGCTCTGAGACCTCTTGAATGGAGTTCTTTGGTTTGTTGGTGGCCAGAGAACAGGGTTTATATGCACATTTAAGCCTATCTGCTTGTGCATTATGAGTGTTCAAATAATTAGCATTTGAGGACTGATTATCATGTTCAGCAAAGCCTGAAAACACGAACTTCCGAACGAACAAGTCACTTCAAAAGAATCAATGAGAAAAGCATTTTTGAACTTGATTTCAGAACAAAAATTGGTGTACTCAAAATTAGGGAAGGGATAATTCATAATATGTTGTTTTCCTTCCTCCTGCTGTTTCTTTTTATTTATTTATTGTTGTGGTTGGTAATGAGAGAAATATAATGTTTTTAAAAGGCATGCAGTCTGCATGTTCAATTTTTTTGCGAGTATATACTTTTGTTGTGTTTGATAAATTCGAGTATTTATCATTTATTGCACTCTGGCTGGCACAAATTAGCGATAATCATTTTCATTCTTCATTTATTTTATTTATTTGTAAGCTCACCCGTATTTGTATATGCCTCTCTTTCGCATATAAAGACATTAGATAAATATTTTATTCAGTTTTTTTGATTGGTAAGTAAGTTTATATTTATGTACAAGTGCATAAGAATATCGGAAGCACTTCCCAAGAAGTAAAAACTATAGAAAAACTGTGTCCCACCACCCAAGAGCATTGTAAAACCCCAACCCTTCAAAATTCAAGAGCTCATAGTCAACAAAATCATTCTCTTTCTCTTATTCAAAACGCTCCGAAACAAACAAAATCGTTCTAATCTCACCAAATTCCCTTTTCTTCCTCCACTTCCCTTTTCTTACCTTGTATGCAAGTAAAGATTTATTTTTAAAAATTTTGTCAGGAGTTCAATATTGAGATTTTTCTTTTTTCTTTTTCATTATTTTTGTTGGTTTTACAGGTGCCCTGCTTGCCGAAAATATAAGGTATAAACTACTGTAGATTTCTTTTAAGAAATTATTATGAATGATTCTTGAATTGTCTCAACGATTGGACATCAATTTTTCAGTCTCAATATGAAAAAGTTGCAAGGCTTTTTAATGGACATGGAGCTGTTTATCCAGGAATGGTGTTGATGACAAGAGTTGATTGTGCACTGAAGGTGTGAACACTTAAGCTTTCATTACTTTCTCTTTATGATTTGAAATATTAAATTCCTGGGATTTGGTGAAAATTCTTGAACTATCACAGATTCAGTGGACATTTGTATAGTTTTCCTAGGAATCACTGATTTTGAAATACTGTTTTTAGTAGTCATAAAATGGGTAAAGTTCTTTACCCTCATGTAAGTGCATGTTTACCCGATAAATAAAAAGCTATGAGGGTGTGTTTACCCATTGCATACAGGGGAAGGAGAGTGGGAGGACTGAGGAGGAAAAGGAGTTGTACTCGTCAGGGAGGATGAGGGGTTGGGATGGAGGGAGTGAGAGTTTGGAAATTCAAAGTTCGATTTATCAAATAAATGTTTAGGATTATTAGCGCCAAAATCCTATAGTTCCGGGGGTTAAAGCATGCATTAGGAAAATCAATATGTGCATTGCAAGCCTGAAAATCAAATTATCAACGAGCTTTTAATATTTCCCACAAATAGCTTGATACCTAATCTCATAGTATGTGTTTCTAGTTTTAAAATGAAGTTGCTGGCAGCCTCAAGAGCTGCCTAGTCGTGGATAGGTAGTTGTAGTCTTGTTTGGATTTTATTTGTGATTTGAATATTAATCATGACTAGCTGCTATCCACATGGAAGAAAGGGATAAAAACACAATACAGTAATTGATTAGCCTCCTATGTTTCATTATTAACTCTAAGCATTGTTAATTGATCCATGGTCCTGTTTCAAGTGTTTAAAGGATTGCATAAATTTTCGCGTTTCTTAACTATGTATTTGTTTAATTTCTTTTAAATATTCTGGTTTTTTATAAGAAACAGAAATATTGATGTGGAGGAAGACACAAGAGAGGAAATCTTTTCAAAGGAAAAAGGAAAAAGATGAAAGAAAGGGACAATGGGTTAAAGGGTTCGAGTTATACGACCATGTTTATAAATTTGTGTCTCATGCTAGAATAGCTTCAACAAAAAGATTTTTTAAAATCCTTGATTTTCTTACCTACTCAATAGTCCACAAAATGCAAGAGTAAATAGTATCTAGAGAAGAGTTAGTTCAACAGTTGCCTGGTAAATAAATTCCGCCAATATTTTGTGCTTTGGACATGGTGACCAAATGCACATATATGACATATCGAGTTGATAATCTCCTCTGTGGCCTGTGGGAAATAGATTTATATGTTTATCCTAATGATTTCAGAATTGATTTCCTGATGAAACTTCAAATTCATGAAATGAGATCATTGTAGGTGTTTGCCTTCACTTTTTCCTATTTTGCAGTACAGATAAACACTAATCTGTGCGATAAGTTTGCTGTGGATCGTTATCCTTTGCTCTTTTGGGGACCTCCTTCTAAATTTGTATCTGCGGGTCAAGAAAAAAGTGAAATAATTTCTATCAATGATGGACGGACAGCTGATCGATTGCTTAATTGGATAAACAAGAAAATGGGCAGGTAAAAATATCTTCTATTCATTTTTTTTTTCAATTTAATGAAGTTCTAGCATAAATCCATTGAAAATAAATTAATTGATATCCCTCAATCCTCATTTTCAAAATTGGGTTATGTGTCCTTAAGTAGTTCAAAATGTTGAATGATCGTGATTGATTTATAAGCAAACTACTTGAGGGAAATTGAAAAAATAGACTATGAGATGAAAACTGTTTGATGTGTAATGAGAGAGAATTAGATAGTTTGTGTGTATGAGAGAGACAGAGAGAGAACTATGCAACAGAGTAAGATGTTATCTTTGCTATATTCTAAGAATTTTTCTTTCCATTTTCCAGCTCTTTTGGTTTAGATGATGAGAAATTCCAAAACGAGCATCTGTCACTGAATGCGTCAGATCCAGAACAGGTTGCTAAGAATGTCCAGTTTTATGATTGCTTCAGCTTGAGATCGCCAAAAGCATTACTTTATTATCATTAGATATTAATTTTGTACCATTCTTGTCCTTGTAAAAAGGTTGCGCGAGCCATCTACGATGTCGAGGAGGCAACAGCCATTGCATTTGACATCCTCTTAGTACATAAGGTAGAGAAATTCCTTGGCTTTTCTCTTTTTTTGTCACATTATTGATGTTTTTGAATAAATTAATATCAGTTGATCAAATCTGAAACTCGGGGGTCATTTCTAAGGTTTCTTCAACTTATTGTGGCTCATCATCCTTCAAAGAGGTAAAACTGATTCTTTGCCACTTTTTTTATTTTTTTAATGATAAAGTCTTATTTGTTGTACAAAAAGAGAAGGAAAAAAACAGAGGACGAGAAATTCAATCAGATGAAAGAAATATATACAATTGAATCACCCATATCAACTTCAAGAACCAAGAAAAGGGGTTTACCCATAAATACTAAGATATGTCGACTCATTAAAGGATCAAATCTTATACCATAAGGTATGCAAACATTGGTTTCATCCTAATAAACCTAGGATTGTGTTTTGACTGTAAGATTTTTGCCTTGATTTTATTTGAATTCTTCATGGGTTTATATTACATTATCGAATGTTAAGAAATATTTTGAATGATTGAATTAGTCTCAGTAATTTAACATGGTATCCGCACACAAAAAAAGTATTTACTGAGTTCAATCTACGTCCCGTCATGGCAAGGAACTTCAAAGTTTAGACCTATGCATGGGAGGCAAGAAGTGATTAAAATGATTAACCTTATTTTGAAATTCTTAACCTTTTGGAATTAATGATAGTTTAACATAAAATTTTTCAGGTGCCGAAAAGGAAGCGCGGAAATCCTGATTAACTTTGACGACTTATGGCCATTAGATACGTTTGAAATAGATAAACAAGGCAATACTAGTGCTGAGACAGGCACACCAAAGAGCATTCAAATATGTGGAAAAGATATTCCTCGTGGATATTGGGTACATATTGTTGGAGAAGTCATGTTTGGTGGTTTACATTGAACATCCTATAAAAAAAAATTACTAGAAATTTCTTTAAGATGTTGAAAATATAAATGTATGGAAGCTAATTTAATGTCAATTGATTTTAAAATATATTTTCTATTTAAAGGAATTCCAATTACACTAGGTCGCATGTTCTTAGACATTTACTAATTTAATACTCATCTTTCCTTTTTTGCCTTATGCAGATGTCTTGCCGCGGCAGCAAGAATGATACAAGGGGTTATAGGTAATGATATTTTCCTTTTGTTAGAAATCGAACGATTACCGGAAAATAAAAGTACGAACTGAGACATCAGATTTACGCAGAAAAATTATTTTGGGAAAAAACCACAAGTAGAGAAATAAATCTACTATGTAGATCAAAATACAATCGTGAGTTTTGCGACTCTAACTTACATGAATTTATATAAAAAACAAACTCTAAATGAAATTTACAATGCGAACCCATCGACTCGACCAAATAGAATTCGAGTCACACCGAACTTTAACACCCTTGATATTCTTTTGACTTAAAAGTGTTGTTTAGATTAGCCCCAAACAAGTTCTTGTAAGACTTTTTTATATTCTTTTTTCAATCAACATACTAATTCATTAATGTCCCTGTAGATTTGAGAGGTTGTAATATGACAGTGCTTTTTAAGACTCACATTAACCCCCTGAAAGAAATAGACAACCCTTTTTTTTACTCTCCTGTTTCAGCTGTCCTTTGTTTTGAATCTGCCTTGATTTTTATACTTTGTGGGTACCAACATCCTTAGTTATATTTTTTCTTTTTTGGGTTTACTGTCTATTTTCAGCTGTGGATTGTGGGTTCTGCTTCATTCCCTTTCAGTGAGAATTGAGGATGGAGAGAGCCAATTTGCATTTACGGCCATTTGTGATTTCATTAACAACTTCTTCATCTGCGAGGAATGTCGTGAACACTTCTACAAGATTTGTTCAAGGTAAGTGTCCACTGCATTGTAGGTTGAAGAAAAGAAAGGAGATTTAGGCAAGAGAGAGAGAGAAGTCAACAAAAGTAGGGAAATTAGAAAGACTAAAGCATAATAAAGAGAGAGATGCAAGTGCAGAACAAATAATATTATTATTCTATAATCAACATCATAATCTCCTCCAATAATCTGACATAAAGGTCTACGTGTAAAGGCTGCAATAGGGGAATTAGATACGGATCCGCTAGTAAAGTTTTAAATTAGAAGCAGATCTATGCATTAATATCTTAATTATATACATTAGAAAGTAATCTTGTTGTATGTTCTCCATAATTATTACCTGGTATTGTCTGTCCATTTGAATCTTTCCATTACAGTGTTTCCACTCCTTTTGACAAGACTCGTGGCTTTGCCCTTTGGCTGTGGCGTGCACACAATGAAGTTAACGAAAGACTCGTGAAAGAGGAAGCAAATCTAGGCACTGGAGATCCCAAATATCCAAAGATGATTTGGCCTCCTAAGCAACTTTGCCCAACTTGTTATCAAAATAACGCAAATAGTCGAACAAATCAGATAAGCTGGGACGAGGGCGAGGTTTTTAAATTTTTATCGAATTACTATGGTGCCATGCTTTTATCCTTGTACAAAAAGGACATTGTAGGGAATGATGAAACTGAAGGAGGTTCAGAAGGCTTAGCGGCTTCAACAAATGCGGTGGTGGTGCCCGTAGGGGCCGCCTTGGCCATCGCCCTTGCTAGTTGTGCATTTGGAGCTCTCGCCTGTTACTGGCGATCGCAACAGAAGAGACCGAAGTATTTCCATCATCGATATTCTTTAAAGAAATATGATAATTAGGAGGGTAATACGATACGCTCTTTCAAAAAGAACAAAAAAAATTATTTGTCCGAAGTATTTGTCTATATCGTGTTCGTCAATGTGCCGGCATCATAGCGAGATAGCTTAATTGTGGCTCTCATAATTATTTACTGTTCTTTTTTGTAAATGCTTTAGGTGGAGAAGAGGATGAAGATGCAATTTTACGAAGGAGAAAACGACTAAACAATGAACAAACGACACAAGTGCGACGACGACAAAAAGGAGTCATCATATGAAGAGGAAGTAGGATTTAAAGACTTGATGCAAGAGGCTTACAGAGGTTCTCTTCTTTGCTCTGTTTTTTGGTCATAAAATTCAAACTGTACATGATTTTATATTATGGTCTTAGTTTGAGATTGATGGTTTTGTTAGATTTCTGCTATTTTTTGGCCTTCACAGAGAGGTATCCTTCCTCTACAAGAATTTTATGTCACTTACAAAGACACTACTTAGAGGTATTTTTTGTGGAATTTCATTTTTTTTTGTTATTTTGTGTTACCTCTCTCTCTCCGGCTCGGCCCGCTCTTTCTCTCTCAAGCTTAAACTCGAAGATGGATTATTCATAGCCGTACGCAGAATTCCTCGATAACTTTTATTTTGACGAGGAAAACAAGAGAAAAATGGACTATAACATCGTTGTAGGTATTTGGTTCACTGCTTTACGTATTATTGCTATAGATTTCATCGTAAATGGTTTCAATTTCAACCGATTTGTAGTTCATAGTCAAGGAATTATTAAATATGTTAACCAAGGATGGATTTTGATTAAATGGACTTGAAGAAACAAATGGTGAAAAAGTATATAAATCAAAGTGATCTACTATAGAAGGCTTACACTCAAAATAGAGCTTTGCTCCACCTTGGTTTATTACCCTATTAGGGTATCATAAACTACAATTTTTGTAGTGTAAAAAGTGAAAAAAAAAAATAATGACATTGAACTGATTTCTACTACGATACTTTCTCAAACCACGGTCGACGCGTTTCGCCAACGTGGCACAAATTTTCCCGGCATCTCACTAACACTTTCGGTTTCTCAGAAATGAAAGCTTGACAAACACTTCCTCCCTTTGGGGGCGGTTTGCATAAAGTAGCCAAAGAACAAGACAGAGTAATATGCCTACGGAGATCATTGCCAGTCCCAAATTCACAATCTTGAGATAATGATCTAGAGGAGGACAGTACCTAGAGGTTATGTTCTTGAAGGTGTCCCGCACAAAATTGCAATCCTGGAAGCTGAGTAATTGTGGAGTGTAATGTTCAAGTGCATAGCTCTCGTTCACTGCCCCCACTAACTGCTCGTATATGATTGGGGTCACTCTTCCGACACTCGTGCATATCCCAGATTCCGAAGCTTTGCACACATAATTCTCCCAGACCTGAGAAGTTTTTGCAATTTTATCAGTAATAGACTTAAGTGTTGGAAAATTGAAATCCCATGACTGAAAATTGTAGTATATGCATGTTGCTAACAATTGGGAAACTATATACGGGTGGAAAACTATGTTTCATTTAATACATGAATGACGTGGTCGATTGAAAATTTAGTAGGTGAGTAAAAATGGATCCATAATTAATCTTAACATTACTAAAAACTATGAAGTCATACCGTGGATGCATTTTCGGTGGAAACTTCGTTATCTCCACATTGACTTTCTTGGAATTGAGAGTCAAAGGGATAACAAAGCACAGGCATTGGAGGTCCAGACTGGTTGTAATAGTTAGGATTGCCAGCAGGTGGATTTGCGTTGGCAAAGGTGTAGATGAACTGATCAACAACATTAATAATGTCGTTCAATATCTTCTTACTTTGGATCAGGGTCTGGTTTGTGGTTTTCTGATCAACACAGGGAAGGATATTGCTAAGAGTTGTTTCTGCGTGGGAATGATCCACCCATTCTTTCATGGCCGTACATGTATCAGACACTGAGCTGACGAAGAAATAAGAAAGATTGGTAATTCAACAAAAAACTTGAAAGAACTGTCAACTGATACAATCAACAAAGAAGTTTGCTTTCCTTTTCTAGAGAGAGGGAGATAGGTTGATGAGAATTAAGTTAATTTTCCATTAACGAAAAAAATAAGAATGAAAATGCAATTTTCTCTTAGTATTATTGCATTCTTACTTGTTGAGGACTGCAGATACTCCACAAAGAATAAATGTAATTGTGACAAGTAGCCATCCCCCCATTATGAATCTGTAACAAGGCAATGTTAAAATCAGACACTCGAAGGAGAAGTTACACGCTATAGGAACCCAGATGATACATAAAAAGGAACTTACATGGAAATTGCATGTTTGTGCTGCATAATAGAGAGGACTGTTATGAGTCAATCAAAAAGTCACAAGTAAGAATATTTCAAAATAAAATGAAAAACAAAAAACATGAATCAAATCGCTTTGAATTTTAAGAAGAAATACGCACATAGACCAATTAAGGCTAGAAGAAACATGACTGACGCCACAGTAATCAACGCTGATCTCCTGTATTAAAATAAAAACATATGAGCATGTGAAATATTATGCACAAATTCTAATTGTTATTAAGTTACACTAACGTACATGGCGTTGAAAACTCTCTTTATTTTATGAGAATTTATTATTGTCTTCTCGGATAATGTATCTGCTGCAGCATTTAGATCAATGTTTAACTGGTCGATATCACCCAACACATCAGAGGGAAGGAAAATTTGGGCCACATTAATGGTCTTTGCTAGGGTCAGGTACTCTGTGACGTTTTTCAAGGTCTCCACTGTGTAGTCAGACTGGTTTACTACATATTTAAGGGTATCTAAAGCTTCATCTCGAAACTCTTTCTGTCCAACAGAAAGTACTATACACCCAGCCCTGTGCAATAAAAAATAGTGTGATCTGGAAGAAAAAGAGATGTGTTTCTTGATGATAAAGAGCAATTCATAAAAAAGATAAGAAAGAATAATGCTAGAAATACCTTATACTCTCCTCTTTTAAAACTTAAGACCTTACGTGTCATTTCTTCATTGATGTAATTATCAATTTTACTCGTGAGGGAATGATGTTATAGAGTGATAAATTTTATAGGATAATAGTAAAGGGTATCCCTAACATTACTTGATAAACCTTATATTTTTTCTTTATCCAGGAAGTAGTCCAGGAAATTCTAGTTCCTATACATCTAATAGATACTTATGGATGGTTCAATGCCTAAAAAAATATTATAGCATATTTTCCCTGATTTGGTTATTTGCACAAGTTTCAAATATAATATGCAAACGTATCACAAAGACTAGACGACCCTGCAAGCTATACGTCTATTAATTTTAAGCAACTTCATGCACTAATCACTCAATCACAAAACATTCTGCTGGGTAGTAAAAAAATTGGTAATTTAGTTTATGTGGCAAACGATTTTAACATGGCATAAGAAAAGGAAAATGAATTTGGAGTATTACGTGGCAGCACAGGTGAAAACTATGAGCAGCACAAGGCATATTGTTTGGGAACGCTTTGATCCTTCTTCATCCTTAATGTTTATCCTCCATCCACAGCAATGATGAACCACAAGGGCAAAACCAAAGGATAAAAACCAAAGGATAGAAAGAATAAAACCAGCTGCACCAGTAAATCCAACTGACTGCAAAGGATTATGAAAGATGCAAATGAGATTGTAGAAAGGAGCAGAACGAAAAAATATTAAGCACGTACCACTCAATCAAAAAAAAAAGATGTTAAAAATTCAGCAGATGGTATAGGGATGACAACAAGATTTCTCTACATTTCTTGTACGGCAAGAGATACCTACATTTTAGGTGGACTATTCATACTCCTTAGCTTCAATGTCACAAGACATAATCGCAAGATTCCCTGGTCATTTTCTTCATTTCTCTTCTTCATGTTCCTAAAATTCCTTCATCTTTCTCATATTTTAAACATATATAAGGAGTGCATACTGCGTTTTCTTCTTTCTCTTCTTAGGTTCAATGTACAGCCCTTTTATTTTATATTTTCCAAAGAAGATGCCGCTCACTTTTTTGCAGCCAATTTCTGAATGCAATGTAGTTTTGCTATCCAGTGTTGAATAATTCATTCAAATGAGACCATGGTTAAAAGGAAAACTAAAAAACCATTCATTAAATTAATCATACACCTTTTGTTTAACAATTTTCATTGATTTCATTATTTACCATCGGATCAAGAACTTACTAATAAAACTCATTGTTTGTCTTTGGATCAATAAACGAACTTGACCAAAATTAAATTTTGTCATCTATATTTATAATGCAAACTACTAATTAGGAAATAGCAGGGGTAAGAAATCCATATATCAACCGTAATCAGACAAGGTAGAAGAACTTACAGCCCAGTAATGTCGATTAGATATATCCCAGCCACCTTTATATCGCCTGAACCGATTGAGAATGTCCGGCCTGCTCGTTCTATTTGCTGCCAACACAAGCTTGTTCTGATTGTTATCGTTTGCAGGTGCAGGGGCTTGCGCAGCCTCCGAAATTTCGTTCTTCCACGGACCCAAATTCTGTTCTACTGCATTAAAAAAGTCATTAATGAAAGACGAAATAAAGTTCAAATGGAACACTCGGAAAGGAAAGAAAATGGAAGAGACAAAAGCTTGCTTTGCAATTAGGGAAGCAAATATTTTTACCAGTAAAACAGTGATTCGCTAAAACACAAAACGAAAAGAATGAAACAAAAGGAAAATATGAGAAACAAGAACAAGATCAAAAGTTTTACAAGTTGATTCTAAAACAGCGAAACTGCAGTTTTTAATTCAGTCAAATCATCTACTTCTTCGAACTGACAACAAAAATCCTCGAAGTCACCAAACAAAACAGTAGCAACAAAAACAAACAAGATCCACAAATCACAGTCGTAAACAAATCAATACAAAGAATCCAACCCCAGATCAAATGGTCATGAAGAGTAGAAAGCTCAAACCTAATACAATTCTGCGACGATCTTCACGTTCTCCATTTCGAGTCCAAGCCAAAACGCAGCTTAAAGAGATCAAATTCACAAAGATGAAGAACATAAACAAAGAAGACGAGAGGCGCTTCATTTGCAGAATCCACAGACAAATTCAACAAGACAAAAAACTCATTTCTGAGAATCTAGCGTCGCAAACCATAACCAAGCTGAGAAGCTCAGAGCAGCTTTCCAACGGCCGCGCTTCCTCCATTGTCAGTTCACAGCATGGGAACACAGATTTATAGAGTGAGAGAGAGGAGAGAAAAAGGCGGGTGTGATTAAATTAATGAAGATAATTAATTAACTTAAAAAATAGTTAGTGCTTCTGTGACTGTGGCAAGCAAAGTATGCGCTTTTTTAGTGCTTTTTTTCTTTTTTTTATTAATTTATATCTCCTTTAATTGTCACTGCACTATCATATGCTTTTATAATACAAGAAATTTGCTGCGAGTGATACACTTGTAACCGAGCCAATTCGGTAAAGTTCCACCCTAAACCAAATCTCGACCAAGCAGATTCGGTTCTTAAATTCAGGTACTAAAACAAAACCAAACAATGATTGATACTGAACTGAAATCAAACCTAATTTTTCTTGTATCGTGGGTTTCAATTTCAAAAGTTCTTTTGTTTGTTGTTTGGTTTGACTTCTAGTTCTAAAATAACAACCTAAATTTTTAATATTAATTTAATTAGAATAAAAAATATTTAGTTTTGAAATGGTGGAATTTTTAAAATTGAAATTAGAGGATGACATCAAAATTGAACCGAACCAGACCAAAAATGAGAACCGATCATCAAAAACAAACCGAGTCAAAATGAAATTATAGATTCGGTTCCGTTTAATTTTGATTAACTAAGATTAAAGGGGAGGGAATGATCGTATGCTATCGATCTCATGTTTACAAGCGTTAGTTGATGTAATCAAAACCGTTGTTGATGTGGGCGTAATCCGGTACAGTGAAGTAATAAAGAAACGGTGGCTGTGGCTCTAGATCTTGATTTAATCGGACGGTTGTGGAGAGGTTTGTACCTACACGTTACACAACGCATCTTTAACGGATGCAGATTGTCAACATGGACGGGCCCACCTAATCAAAAAAGTTGGCAGAGATAGGTGGGTCCCAGTTGATACATCAAAAGGCGCGCACCGTCGACGGCACATCATCTGCCGTTCAATCAAATAAGCGATATACACCGCTAGATTAACGTTTTGTGGGGAAAATGTCATGAGGGTAAAAAATGGAAATTTATTTTACTGAAATCATTTAATAATTTGATTGGACTGAAAGTGATTATACATAGATTATTAGATTTTGACTATATATTATAAATATTTAAAATAAAATAAGATAATTATAAAAAAAAAAAACTATAATTAATTACAAAGTAAATTTTAATAACAAATAACCCTAAATTATAAAAAATTAAATAAATCAATCCTTATAATCACCTTTTATTTTTTTAACAAATCATAGTGCCTTAAATTAGCAAATATCTACGAGTTAAATGAAAAACGTAATTATAAATTTTATCTTGTTCATATATCATAATTTAAGGTTTTATTTGTTAAAAAAATTTATATGCAACATTTATATTGAGCTCGGATCTTTCAAACCAAATAAAAAATAAAAGAATAATATTATCTGAATAGTTATAATTAATGTAATAAATTAAAAATAATTAAAATAAGCCATTAATTACATCTATTAACATTTGCTTGCTACATCAGAAAGCAAAAAACGTTTAAAATGAAATTGAAGACGGTGCTCTAGTGCAATTCGTGGAGTCAATGCCCATTTTTAACTGTAACAAGGAGTTACATATCTATCAAACGATCTACAATTTTCAGCACGAGAAAATTCAAATATCTATGTTTCGAATATATTTTCGATAAAGTTTTGTGTTTTTATTGGTTGTCCAAAGTCTAAAATAGAGAAAAAAATTGTTCATAACTCCAAAAATAATTAACTTTGATAAGTAAAGAAAGGTCTAAATAGAATCCCTAAAGCAATAGAGGAAGGATACTTCATCAATAAGAAAATGGAAGCATGAGATGCTGTGGGGGCACACAATTATAACAAAGTTGATAAAGTGATGAAAAAACAAGAAAGAAGATCCAAAGGAATCCGCCTCCTCGGCCAAAACACGGATAATATAATTTGATGATCAAAATGTATAAATGATTGAATTTCTATCTACAGTGCAACTTAAGCTTTTGAGATTGTTCAGAAATATCTATTTTTGCTTCATGAATTCGAAGAATGACAAGAGCTAAAAGCAAGAAACGAAGAACTTACTTGAAAATAGAAATGACCTTCCTCTGCAAATTCAGATAAATGTTGTTTGATCGGAGAACCTTTTCGACGGAGAACAACTAAAACTAAATCTTAAAGCAATTTTGCGAACAACTAAATCTTGAACTATGAGAAATGAATGACGCAAACCTAACAGTTACGTTTTCCATTAAAAATTTAAATTGTTTAAAATAATCTATCCAGTATCCGTTGCGAAAAATACATTTTTCACAGCGGAAATAGTATTTTCCTCAACAGATATTTGCCTTCTACTGCAGAATCTTAGTTTCTTCGGCACAACCCGAGAGTGAAACATGACCCCAACTTCAATCTCAACCTCAAGCAAGACCAGTATCTCATTTAGTCTATTTTCAACGTGTATCATATTGTTTCTACTCGCCGTTTTTCATGACTGAGTCGGTGAACGATAGGTACAAAATTGATATTAAAAATGGTTTGATTATTATATCTAGAAAAAATATATTTCAATACATTGATTAATATTATGTTGTGCTTCAGGTTGGGTCGTGCTGAGAAAACTAAGATTTCACAGCAGAAAACGAGTATCCGCAGCAGAATACAAGTATCTGCTGCAGAAAATATTCTTTTTGTGAAAATACATGCATAGGAAAACAAATCATTGGAATAGAACTTGCTATTTTCCACAGTGGATACTTACTTTCCATTACATAAAGTAAGTCCTTGACTTCGTATATGAGTCCACTGCGCAAAGACAACTTATTTGCTATGAAATTTTTTTTAAAATTAATGAAAAATGTAACAGCAAAATTTGCGTCATTCATTTCCCATAATTCGATATTTTAGTTATTCGCAAAATTACTTTAAGGATTGATTTGTCACTAATTCAATAGCTCAGAGTTTGTTTTGTTAATTTTCCTAAAAATAACGAAAACACAAGTAAGCTTGACCTTCGCCAACCTCACTTATGAAGATCCCTATTCTAATATGAATCATGAGGGTCAAAATAATTCATCTCATAAAATAAAACTATTATGTCCCAATTATCCATAACCATCCATCTTTATCTTGCTCCCCACTAGCAATACCATAAGAGACCTTATTACACTCTTAAGTAGAAATTTATATGGCATTAGAATATGAGATTTGAAAGAACATGTAAATATCGAACCACAATCCAACTGCATCGTAATTTAGGACACAAACTCATGCTCGTTCAAGGATCACAACTTTATCATGCATTTGAATTTCAATGATTTCATAAGGTAAAAGAGAGTAGAGTTCACACCTCATAGTCGTGGTCTAAACGTCCGGACGATTACCACCGAAAAAAGTACCAGTAACTTGTTTGGCATCCTGCTGCTAAGAATCTCCTGGTCTTCATAAACAAGAGCCCAAGAACAAGATCAAATTCTTCATAAAAAGGTACGTTATACAAGAAGAATCCACTGAATGAAGCTCTGGCCATCTTTTAGACAAACGAGAACAAATGGCTTCATTATTTCTCTTCCAAAAGCAAATGAATTCATCTACTCCATGCATTTCATGAAGAGGGAGAGAAGAGAAGAATGAATGGATCCAAAAGAATCAATGTATTTTCTTTTCTTTTGGATCCTTCTCAACCAGTGGTTCAAGTCCTTAGAGTATCAACTCAAAGGCGCTGAAAAAAGGCTAAATATGATAAACAAAAACAAGTACACAAATATGAATTTTCTAAAGATCTACTTCTTTTGCAGTTACTCAGTGCAGGTGAGAAGATATATCTTTGAGATAAATCCCAAGAACAAAACCGTGCGAGACTCAGCCCAAAGCAGACAATATTGTACTGGGAAGACTTGAAACATTACAAATAATCATCAATGTCATTTAGATAAATCCATGTCCTTGAGTGCATAGTGATAGATTATATTAAGCCAGCCAATAATAAGCGTATAAATGACTTCAATTAACTTAATCCAAAACATTAGATATGAAATCAGAAATCCTAACTTAAATTATTAGAGAAGAAAAAAGATTATTGAGCCTCACTAGCATCGTTGAGGCTTCACACTTATAATTTCTCCAACTAAGGTGAGTGAAACAGGTTCGAGATCAAGACATTAATAGCTAGTCTTCTAAAACAATTTAAAAGCAGATGAAATACCATTTCCACAACTCCAGGCATTTCCCATTGTAAAACTGACTACCTATATCATGTCCAAAACAAAATGAAACAAGAAGTGCACAAATAGAACAACACAAGTCTCATTACCATAACATCTCCAAACATACAACAAAAATCATGCAGTTTAATATATCAAGAAACTCAAGAACTATATACCCAGATAATTTCAATCCTTATTTCCAATGCAATCGAGAGATTTATGAAATTTAAGAATAATTTTATAAATACTTGAGGCTGCTCAGCCATCTTTATGCAAAACCTACAATTTCTTACTTATCTTGCAAAATTTCGCAACACTAATACCAAAATCTGAGGACGCAATCCTCAATATCATTATAATCAGTTTAGGAAGCAAAAAAATCTTCCATTACAATACTTGAGGCTGCTCATTCAGCTATTTATATAAACTATAAATTTCTAACTTATCTTGCTAAATTGTGCAACAATGATACCAAAATCAGAGGACACAATCCTCATATTTCCCAAAAATTTATTCTAAATAGAACCGTTAGATTCGCTGTTTTGAAGATTAATCAAGCTACCTCAACCTTCAGGATAATTGCTACTTGTTCTTGACAATTACTCCAAGCTCACTAGCAACAATAACAGTAGTAGCCATATCAAGAAACATCCCATGCTCAACAACACCAGGAAGCCTCAAAATTTCATCACTTGCAGCCTTCAAATCTCCAATGTCGTCCTCCAAATACAAATCCACAACATAATTTCCATTATCTGTAACAAAAGGATCGTTATTTTCGCCAAAAGTCCTAAGCTTTGCAACACAACCAGAGTCCCGAAACAACAATTGCAGCCTCTTTGCAGTGAATTTCCAACAAAATGGCACAATTTCAACTGGCATAGCCAGCCCACTTCCACCCAAAAACTTAACAAGCTTAGACTCATCCACTATCACAATAAATTTTTTACAAGCACCTTCAATCATTTTCTCCCTTAGAAGAGACCCACCTCGGCCTTTCACTAAATTGAGATGTGGGTCTACCTCATCGGCACCGTCGATTGCGAGATCAACGACTGGGTGAGAATCGAGATCGGATAAGGGGATTCCCAGGGAAATAGCTTGCTCGTGAGTCTTTTTCGAAGTGGGAATACCCACAATGTTTTTGAGTTCCCCCCTTCGCAAAAGCTCTCCGATTCGGTCCACAGCATGCTTCGCCGTCGACCCAGTTCCGAGCCCGAGGACCATACCGGACTCTACATACTCCACAGCTTTGTAGGCGGCTATCTTCTTCAGCTCATCTTGGGTTAATATTACAGGAGAGAGAGGAGGAGGTATAGGCGAAGATGGCAAAAAAGAAGGCGGAGCCATACCCGTCTCCATTGAAGACTTTTCGGACCTTACAAAATGGGGATGGCAACGAACGGCCATTTATATGAACCGATCAAAGGAAGAAAAAACAAAAGCCAAAAGTGGATTGGGAAGGGATAAGCTACCAGTGTCCGAGTTAGGATTCAAAAAATAAAAACTGCCCAATCCGAAGAAATCACAACTGGGATTCAAAAAGTAAAGACACCCCAGCAATTATAAGGGAAGAAAGATAAGAAACATGAAAAGCAAAGGAAGATGTGATGAAGAAATAACTATATCAAAGAAATTAATGGGTGAAGCAGAATTAGACAGATTTTGAATCCATCTTGAAATGTGTGACCGAAAACGATCCAGATACGGGGCGACGCGGAATGAATCTGCGGTCTGCGGTCTTGGGTCTTGCGGAGAGAGAGGGAGAGAGAGAGGAGGCGGGATTAGGTTTGTTTGTTTATGGGGAAAAAACGTGGGAAGGGTGGGCTCTCTTTTATAACGGATATCTAGGCAGAATTATCATTTTTTTTTCACATTTTTAATTAAAAGAATTACAAAAGTGTAGATTATTTAAGGTTGAATCTTTATGTCTGTGGAAAATTAAAAAGATAACTACGAAATTAGCGATAATATAAAATATGTAAATTAAAAATAAGATTTTTTTTTTCTTATTTATCTACGGATATCTCTTTTGAGTTTGTTGTACTCTAATTTCATTATTGACAAGTTTATGTAGTTTATCAGTGACACTAGAATAAATTAAACAGTTTGTTACTTTATAAACTTAAATAATTCAATAATTTGAGGTCATCTAATGAAAATAAAATATTTTTAATTAAACGTTTTGTTAAAAAATCAATGTATTACAGATTAGATATGTTTACGATCCACTGAAGAAACTCACCAAAAAAGTCATTGTCTACTGCACTAAAGAACAATAAAGAATTCAACAAATAGAGCGGAAAGAGTATTTTCCGCAACAGAAAGACTAATTTTTCCTGTGGAAAGTGAGTCCAGCGAAAAGGATAGTTTTGTTGCAAAAAATGTTATTTCCGCAGCGGAAACAATTTTTTTCACAATAGAAACGAGTCTTCCCTGGCGAAAAGTGGGTCTTTAACCCATTCAGTGTTGAAACAAATTAAAATTTTTAATAGAAAACGATATAACGCTATTTGTTTTTGTTTTGTTTAATTCGCATAATTTCATAGATTATTTTGATAATTTCTCTGTTTTGATTTATCTTTTTAATTTTTCTTTTTAATTTTAATGAAAAGAATTTGAAAGTAGAAGGCAATACGAAGACGAGGACAAACCATAGTTGAAAACGAGTTCCTCCATGTGCAATGGACCAGACTCAACACTTACAAAGTTATACACGAAGCATGGAGTCAACCTTCGTGGATTGGGTCAATTTTCAATGGATAAGCTTTTCTTTTGACAATCTTCCTGTGGAATAAAAATCAAAACATGGACGCCATTTACTGGCGAAATTGACCAGAAAAAGATGAAGAGAATTATATGAATTTATTCATCAACAGGTATAATAGAACCAGCCTTACAACTATCTCAAGAAGACGGAGAACTGGGCAAGACGACCACTTCTGAAGCTCTTCGCCATCTTCCAACAGCTTCGAAGATCGAAAGTGAAAGAATATTGAAGCTTTCAAATTTAGTGAGCGCCTGGTCTGTTGCTCTTCCGAGCCCTGAAAAAATTCACCGCTTCAACAATGATATCCTCAATCTTCTATGAATTCAATCATGCATCTCAATGGTTTGTCACAAAAAAACAGTTCTTGCAATCAAATTTTTACAAACCCTGCAGAAATAAGAGATTTTTCATTTCAATTTCAGTGAGAGAGAGAGAGACACAGAGAGAGAGAGAGAGAGAGAGAGAGAGAGACGGCCAAACTCAGAAATGAAAAGGAGTGGATTTTCATTAGCAAGTGCTACCTCTTTATTCATGGTTGAATTTGATTTTGGGGGTGCAAGAAGAATTCTTTTGCCTTGTGTGCCACCTCGGCTTCCAATATAGCGTCCAACAGAATGTCAGATCCGAGTACATCGCCTGCAAGAAAACACAAATGTTGTTGCCCATAGTTCTATTCAGATATAACCAAGAAACATATAAGTACGCAACATTGAACCCAACGTGAGTAAAAATCCACTAAAATATCGAATCATAATCCAACTACATCGTAATTTAGGACACAAGCTCATGCCAGTTCAAGGGCCACAATCCACAATAAATTGTTGATTTTTCGGGATCCTACCCATCGCGAAGATTCGACAATGTTCGCAGTTCTTGATTGAATAATTGATTCATAACATTTATGACACAAGCTCATGTTTGTTCAAGGGTCACATTCTAAACAATAGATTGTTGATTTTTCAGGATCCTACGCATTGCGAAGATTCGACAACATTCACAATTCTTCATTGAATAACTGATTCATAACATTTAGGGGAATTGCATACTAATTATTCGATTCTCAAACTAACACACAAGAAAATCTAAAATAATGCACTCCATTGTATCAGTGTTAGCATAGATCAAGTAAAACAAAAGTACCACTGTGCTTAGGAAGCATTCCCGTATTTTCAGCAGAAACAGGTAAAACTTCAAGAAGTCCAAGCTGATCAGTAAGTTTCTCCGAATCTACATCACCTTCCACTGAACCAGTCATGCTAGCTTGTAAAGCACTTGATTCAGCCAATTTGGCAAAGTCGGTTGCTTGTCTGTGCACATTCAATAATCCAGATGTGGCTACCTGACAACAAAGTAAGTTTACACTTTCAATTTTGCAAGAAAGAAAAGATTGCAGAATATGGCGATTGTCAACAATTCACAAAACCTCAGAAGCAGTAGAGGCCACATCAAGTTTTCGAAGGGCTGCATCACCTATATTCCGAACAGAAAAGTCCATTAACAAATACCAGAAACAGCCATAGCAACAATCTCAAACACTTGCAGTATTATAGGTACTATTATCAGTCTCTGGGTTGGGACTGGGAGTATCCACAAGTCTGCGGGTCAATGGGGCCGGATTGACCATAGATATGCTTCTAATTTCATAACGAATTGCTTCGAGCTGTGCAATTGTATCTTGCAATTCCTTGTGTACCTGTGAAACTAAGAGCCTGAGACAAAATGGAATCTTGGGTCTCAAACACGATTTGATTTTGTCTTTCCTATTGATGATCATAAAACGACTGAAGAAGTTCATGATTATGATCTTGAATCAAGAGTCAGATACCAACAATCTTCAAAAACACTTAATGATGATGATCCACAAAAACACCTACTACTTCTTGTTCTCATAACTTGAATTGATTAAACAAAGCCAAAAATTGGGTCTCTAATATTACAGAAAAGGTATACAAGTAGGGAGAAATTCACCTGGCGAGCTTGGGTTTGTTGCATAACAGAATCAAATTGGCCACGAGCCAGTTGAACATATCCAATGGCTCGACCGGCCAACCTCCCTGCTGTCCTCGCTATCAATGGAAGATCCTTTGGTCCTGTTGCATTTCAATTCGAAAATGAAAACTAAGCTAGCCAATAACATTTTCTAGGTCCATATGTAAATGGAACAAATATAGTTTACCAATAAGAGCAGCTGTAGCCCCAAGCAGGAGGAAGAGTTCGCCATAGGAAACGCCTAACATCTAATTTTTCGCAACTTTGTATTAACCTTCTAGTTTCAGTGACGTTGGCTCGAGCTTAAGATGATCGTTGCTTTGGGTCGGGGTTTTTAGGTCAGATCCGGCTCCTTCCTCGCACAGATTCGTCTAATCTTTGTTGAGTATTTGATACCGCTGAGGTGTCTTCGGTCTAGAAAAGAGTTGGGTCTGGTCGATACATTGATTGATATGAGGTTGTGCTTCAAATTGAGGTTGTACTGAAGAAACTAAAATTTTGTAGCGGAAGTTAAGTATCCGCTGCAAAAAATATCTTTTCCTTGCCGAAGACACTGTTACACTGCAGAGAAGGTATTTTTCACAGCAAATACTTATTTTTCATTGCGGCAATTAAGTCATTGACTTCATGTATGAGTTTGCTGTGGAGAGATAACCTATCCACTGCAGAAAAAAATTTAAATTTAATAGAAAACATAACAGTGAGGTAGGGATGTTCATATACCCGTTTGGTATGGTCTTGATATAGAACCGAACCGAACCGGTGGGTCGGTTTTTTGGAACTGAACCTCAATTTCGGTTAAGATTCCGGTTCGGTTCCGGTTTTGCCTTCTTTTTTTTTTTTGAAATATCAAAATAATCAAATTCTTCACTCATCTCTCTCTTCCTAAACTGAAACCCTACAAAAAAACAACAGTATAAAACTAAAAAAATTATAACAAACTTTTATATGCGTGTTATATTTTATATTGTAACAAACGTATAAAATGAATAATGAGCAATTTACAGTGAACTGAAGCAATTTACATTGATCTGAACAATGAGCAATTGTTCATTTACAGTGAACAATGTTTTCAGCAGAAAACTGAACAACGAGCAATTGTTCATTTTCTGTTCGGTTCATTGTTTCCGAAAAATGTTTCAGCAGAGAATGTATATTAACAACAGAAGATTGGCATGTTTAGCGGAGAATTCATCAATTCATAAACTTCATCAAATTGAACAGATTAACAACAGAAGATTGACATGTTTTGCAGAGAATTCATCAATTCAACAGAAGATTGAACAACAGAAGATTGAATTAACAACAGAACAGATTAAAAAAATTCGTAAACTTCGTCAAATTAACAACAGAAGATTGAATTAACAACAGAACAGATTAAAAAAATGCGTAAACTTCGTCAAATTAACAACAGAAGATTGAATTAACAACAGAAGGTGACTGACCGTCGGGAGTTGACCGAGATTGCAAGCAGAGACAGAGACCACCGGAGACGTGAGTCTGGCGACTGGCGTCTCGGTCTGGCGACGTGAGTCTTTCTCACTGAGCAAGGCGACACGGCGACGGGGGGTTCCGAGGGCGAGGGGGTCGCGGGAGAAACTGAAGCCGAGCACTAAAGTCTGAAGGAGGGGTCTCTCTCAGGTCTGGCGTAGTGGCAACTGCGCTGTTACCAGCCGATTTAAGAGGTCCCGAGTTCCGACTAGCCCTAGAGCACCGCGAATCGCAACAGCCAGGAGGAGAGGCCCGCGGGCGCACGCAGAACGGCGGTAGACGAAACAATTTGAGGTCTAGAAGGAGGAGGTTTGCTCCGGTTTATTCTGTTTTGAGAAAGACAAACCGATAACCGAACCAAATTTTCCGATTTTGGGATAAAATGAACCAAATATCGGTTTTCAAAGGTGAAAATCAATCCATTCGGTTCGATTTTGCACCTTACAACAAGCCTCCTTCTGAATCAATTCAAAGATACACCAGAAATAAATTAACTTTAAAAATCTAATCTTGGCTAAAATTAGTCAAGCGATGACATCACTGATCTTGAATTTCTCTCGATCTACTCTTATGTTTTTGTCTCATGGATGGCTAAACAAGAAATCATGACAGATTTTCTTTTATTAAACTAATAAGGAAGCTATTTGCTTTTATGGAATGTGATGTGAGAGTTTCAGGTTATGGGAGACGGCATATAAGGACTAAAGGTCATGGTGCAGCCGTCGTCGTTCACTACCTGCTCTGCTTCGATCGTATCTTATCAAAATCGTTCTCAAATCTGAATCCAGAGCCACCCATATTTCGTTCTAGAATGAATATTGCTCTCAAATCATCTCTCCACTTTCGCCTGCAGCATAATCCGGAAGCCCATTTCTTTCCTTTCTCTTCTCCTCGGATTTCCAGTCTTCCGACTAAGAGATTCTCTCCAATGGCTGCTCTTACTGCGTCAGCATTCCCTACTGTGGGGCTCTCGGAGACGTTCGCCAGGTTGAAAGAAAAGGGCAAGGTAAAAGTTCTTTTTGTTTCTTCCATTTTTTTGTCCTACCAACTTTGTTTTTATCCATCATTTCTGGATCTTTAGTATTTTGTTTTCTCTTTATAGTTCTTCCTTTTCATCTGAATACTGGGTTGTCGTCACTGTTTGTTCAGCTAGCTCCAAAATTAAGTTGAGTTGGCTACTCTACTTGGTTTTGTTCATTCTCAAGTTCTCTGCAATGGATGTATAGCCATAGAATATCATGTTATTACAGCAATTCGATTGAATGACCACCATAAATGGGGAAGAGTGTTTGATGGGTAGATTTTGACCCAATTTTCCTCTATACAAATCTCATTGGGTCTCAATCATTGGGGGAGAGCTGACTCTGGATTCTACACCACATTTTAGTAGGTGTGTCCCTGTTGTATCCTTGCGACAGGCTCATCGGAGACCGACTCCAAAGCATCGATGATTTGCCCTCTATCTATTACTTATAGTTCTATCAAATTCAAGACGCCATTGACAAGATAACTAATACATTTTGGCTGTTGTACTTGTATGTTGATGAGCCTAAGATTTTGAGAAAGCGAGTGGTACAAAAGATCTCCATAAGACTTTATCCACTCGGAAAAACCAGCATTTCGACTAACACTCCAACCGAGCGAAATGGCATTATTGATGAAAATACTTTAAATGCTTAGGTTTGTAAATTTTCTTTTTGTGATTATCCTTTTTGGTGAGGAATAGTGTGGAAGCATGTAAAGTTTGGAATAAAAATTGTGGTTTATTTTGCGAAGCAAGTAACGATTTATCTTAAAGAAACAGGGATAGAACATGCTATTGTTTTTATCTAGCAAATTATAAAGTTCTACGAACACATAATTTTATTACATGTTTGTTGAGTCCTTTACGTGTTCATGTCTTAGATTTCTGTTAACTAATGTCAGTAGCATGTTTTATTATGTGTCCAAATCTATACCTATGTGTCTTACATCTAGGTTTATTATGAGCCCTCATGCGAATAGAAGTTTTTTTTTTCTGAAAAGAAACTTTGTATTAAAAAACGAAGAGTTACAAGTCGTCGGCAAGAGAGAACTATGCCCGACTAAGGAACAACTAATATAAAACTATTTCCTTCCAACCGGAAATAATCATATGAAAATGGTAACTTTATCATTTTTAAAGCTATAAGCTTATATGACAATAAGAAAATTAACAGTATCTTATAAGTTATTATGCAGACACTTACCCACAAAAATATCCTCATTTGGATGAGTTAAATGTGTCTACATTTTCAGATAAGTTAGTTCCTTACCTTAAAAATGTTTTGCTGATGGGCTTCATCTATGAAGGTGGCATTTATTCCATTCATCACAGCCGGGGATCCTGACCTCTCAACAACTGCCAAAGCATTGAAGTTGCTAGACTCTTGTGGGTCAGACATAATTGAACTGGGTGTTCCTTATTCCGATCCCTTGGCAGATGGACCTGTTATCCAGGTGCTATTGAGGAATTAATCTGTTTTTTAATGATTTATGCTCAGTCGATCGCTCATCGATAAATTTTTTGCAGGCTGCTGCTACCCGTTCTTTGGCAAAAGGGACCAACTTCAACGCAATCCTTTCAATGTTGAAGGAGGTAATGGATTTATTTGACTTTCCAGCTTATCTTGAATTTAGTTTGCATTATATGCCTGCACTGCTATAAGAACTTCACCTTGAGACTCATATAAATACATGTTTTGCTCAACAAAGTGGTGCATCTTTTTATTTGGACTGAGCTGAAGCTTCATGTAGTTGCTTTTGTGTATGCAAATTGATAAGTAAAAGTGCATAGAATTTCTTATTTCATCAATTTAACAGCGTACTGGATTGGACAGGTTGTTCCTCAATTATCTTGTCCAATTTCTCTGTTTACCTATTACAATCCAATTCTCAAGCGAGGTACTGGAAATTTCATGTCCGTTGTAAAGGATGCAGGTGTACACGGTAAATATAACTTTGCCGAATCTTTCTTCATTTTTAATAATTCAAAAGATAAAATTTGACATTTACCAAAAACATGAGTAATAAAATCCGAAGTTAGTATTACACGAGCCTAATTGCCACCTTGTGTGTACCACTTAAAAGTCGGATGATGATTTCTTAAGCAAGTCATCTAAAACAATAATGGTTTTTCAAAGTCCTTACATTATCACTTCTATTCACGTCTTTTTTTTTGTAAGAAACGAAATGTATTGAAAGAAAGAATTTACAAGACGATAGATATAAAGACCCCTTCTCAAGGAAACAGAAAGAAAAACACTTAATTTTAAGCAATTTCTCTTCAAGTACAGAGAACAATACTAAAATGATAATTCTTAAAAAACTCAGAACAATAAACTCACTTAGTATAGTAAAACTAATATTATCTTAAAGTTCGATTATTGGCTATTCACGTAAATTACATGCTTCGAGTCTACAATTTGATGTTTACGGCTACTCTACGAGAGCCGAGGCAAAACTTCCATTCATCACATTACTCCCAATATAGATATATAGTTTTAAAAAAATCAATTTTTATTGAACGAATTATTCAATTGTAGCATTTTTCAAAAAAAAAAAAATAACTATGAGCCGTGAATCGTACGAGTTTGATATTCACAAGTTTGATTATAGTTTTCTTAAAGTGAATGAATGTTGAAATTTCTTTAATCCCGCTTTCAATTTATATATACTTTGTTTGACTTTGAACCATCATATTAATGGTCGCCTTAACATTAGTGATTAGTTTGTTTACTTCATAGCATGTGTATTTATTGCTAAATTGATTAAAAATGTTTTATGACTAAAATCTATTTATACTCCATAGTCCATAGCATGTTTATCTACTGGAAAATGTTGGATTGAACTTGGTGTCTACTATATTTTTTATCTTGCACTATAATTGATTACAGGACTCGTGGTTCCGGACGTTCCGTTGGAAGAGACTAAAACGCTGAGAGAGGAAGCTGTGAAGAACAAGATTGAACTGGTGAGTTTTTTCCCGTATACATCGTTTTAAAGAAAAAAACTACGTGCTTGATGAATTCGCACATCATCACGGCTGGAGGCCTTCTCTCTTGATCTGGCATGAGTTGGATATAAAGCTGTTCGACTGTAAAAGCTTTACGAAGCTTGGAGACTTTATTTATTACCTTGTTCGAGAAGCAAATTACTGCATTACGCCTGCTCGAGCACCCACACACAAACGCACGTAAAATAATTATGAGGATGGCATCATTACCTTTTGCTGAGAATAAATTACACAGTTGATTGGGTCGATCTGGTTGTTGTTTTATCTACTTTCCGGCCATCTTAAATAAAAATCGATGGGGTTAACGAGTGCCTGAGTGTATGTTTGTAATCTAGCAATACCCGCTACGTCAGATAATTCTTAGCATATTTCTATAAACTGTTTGCATACCTTGTTTAAAGAAATTTCTTAATCTTATATATTATATCTGTTGTTGTTGTGAAGGTACTGCTCACGACCCCGACAACCCCATCTGATCGGATGAAAGCCATTGTCAAAGCTTCAGAAGGATTTGTATACCTCGTAAGATCTTTCGCATCTTCTGATCCGGGCTGCAAATGATGAACTTTGTTCGTGCTATTAGCCACGAGCACCGTTAATAAATTTCCAACCATTAAGTTCGGGGGAAGTGATTATATTCATGCTTAATGGCTTTATGAACTCTTATCTCGAAATTAGAAGCATGCATGAGAGGATTTAAGTATAAATGTTGATCATATTCTGTGTTGCAGGTGAGCTCCATTGGGGTTACCGGTGCTCGGTCATCAGTGAGTGATCGAGTTCAAACTCTTCTACATGAAATTAAAGAGGTAATTGGTCTTGATTTGTCTGAAAAAAGGACTAAAGCCAATCTCATAAAGCTTTTGAATGTGCTTGAAATAAAATGACGCCGATCAAGTTCTAAGGATCGAAAACCAAACATTGGAACAATCGAGTCACTAGATGAACTGTTTAATACGATCCGAATATTGTTGGCAGGAGACAACAAAGCCAGTAGCAGTTGGGTTTGGCATATCGAAACCAGAGCAAGTACGACAGGTCGGGATTTCATCGTATTTTGGGCAATCTCAGCCAACTTTCAAAATTTTTCGAAGGGTTTCTCTTAGCTCTATGTTGTTGCTATATTTTTGTGTATTTTTACAGGTAGCCGACTGGGGAGCTGACGGTGTCATTGTTGGTAGTGCCTACGTAAAGTTGCTGGGCGAAGCCAAATCGCCAGAGGAAGGATTGGAAAAACTCGAAATCTTCACCAAGTCGCTGAAGTCTGCACTCGACTGAAAAACAAGTACGATCGATTAAACCGACACTTTTAGCCTGTTCTTCAACATCGAAATGTGTATTTCATCAAATGACTAGAAGTTGATCTCACAGTTCTCTCTCTATGTTTCAGTGATTGCCTAATTATCTCTCAAATCTATTCAAACACTCAGCTTAGAAGGTCTTTTCTTGGTTTTGCATCAGAAGAGTACAAAAAGAATGCATAAATGTAATAATACTCTTTTCAAAATAATCAGCTGTCTTTTTTTTTTCTGAAATTAAATATCTACTTTGACGATAAAGCAGAGGTCTTTTCGCAGCGAATTCATACATGAAATAGTTGTAGACAATGACTTACTTTCTAGAACAAAATGCAAATATCTGTGCAGCAGAAACGTGTCTTCCGTTGTGAAAAACAAGTCTAAAAAAATAAGTTATACTCCAATGAATTACTTTCCGCAACGATAGGCAAGCATCCGTTGCAAAAATAGTATTTTTACAATGAAAAGAGTAATTTCTGTAAATAATATCCGTCATTTAACAAATTCCTTAATGGTGAAAGTATCTGTTGCTAACGCTTCAAATTTGAGACGGGATATAAAAAGCAACTAAAAGTTCAAAGGATTAGTTAAAAAGGCTTCTTTATTCATTGTAAAATATTAATAATTTCAAATCTGTGGCTACCATAATTGAACTCTTTTAAGTTTAAAGAGCAATGCCTCAATGTCTATTTCCAAAAAACTGAAGCCATTTTTACTCAGGCTAATATTACAAAGAAAAATGCCTGGCTATAGCAACTACAACTTGAGCCTGAATGTGGAAATGAAAGAGCAATTAACATCTGGGATTGCATTGACATCCCTCAACTTCATAAATAACGCAACGTCAAAAAAGACGTGGAATCTACCTGTTTATAACAGCATCGATTCCGGATTCTCGATATACCCTTTGAAAGCTTTCAGCCACTCAGCACCAATTGCACCTAAACCAATGAACCACCCATCATTAGTGTAAGTTTAAATCTTAGAATTTAAAACATGTTTTATCTTAGTCTCAAATGCGTAGAGGATTGTCATTGGTGGTGTCTGGAGGTTTGTCTAAAAATCAAAACCAACTGCTTGAAATTGAGTGTTTGTGCTTCATAGACTCCATGTTTACATAAAAAGTGAAGTGCTAGTGTAAACTAGAGCAGTTGTAGCCACTTACCATCGATTACACGATGATCGCAACTCAATGTAGCAGACATAAAAGAAGCAAATTGGAACTCTTCAGAACCCGACCCAGGTACGACCCTCTTCTCGGCTGCTCAAACATTCACATAATTCACGACAATAAGTAAGAGGAACAACACTAGTTAAAAACCAAAATGAACAAAAAACAAGACATCTACCAGATCCAATGGCAAGAATGCCGGATTGTGGAGGGTTTACAATAGCACAAAATTGCTTGATTCCAAATGGCCCGCCCAAGTTCGAGACTGTAAATGTGCCTCCCTGCAACTCGTATCAGAAGAAGGATACTGTCAGGTAACAATGCACCAAAATGCTGCCATAATTTTCTGCTTTTTCTTTCCCAAATTAGTATAGCATAAAAGGGGTAGTAATTAACAAAGAGATTCTGCTGACCTCATAATCTTCTGGTTTTAAGCTGTTACTTTTTGCTTTCTGGGCCAATTGCTTGACCTCTTCACCTATCTTGGACAAACCTTTCTTGTCAGCATCCTGCACAAAAGCGCACAAAAAAAAAAAAAAACTCAACACGATAATGAATAATGAAATGTATCACTAACATCTACACTCGCATTATGACTAATTGTGAGCATGTTAAAGCTATTTTTAGATGCACTTTTTTCTCTCTTCAATCAAACTGTGTTAGTGCATTTTGACAATCAAAGTTTTCTAATTGAGATTTTTAAAAGAGCAGAAACGTCACAAAAGTGGAAGCTAATCTTCAGATCACGTGTTTTGGTTATTTTTTGAGTTGTCTAGTTCCATCACAACATTATTTTATTCGAAAAATTATTGATTTATGAGACTATTGATTTCGCTATTACTATGTAGTCCTGAAGTTATGAGTTTTTTAAGATTTATTCATTAAGTTTTCTCTCTAATTAGAAAGTAATTGTTATAAATTAAATGTTTATCTCGACTTGTTTTTAGAAATAATATTCTCTTTCTTCTATTGTATTTTTCTTCTTTTAATATACTTCGTTTCTTATTTAAAAAAAATAACATCTGCAATGAACGACTAACCCGAACGACAGGGACAAAGAGTCCATTATCTGTCTGCACGGCCACATTAATATTTATGTTGTGGTATCTGAAAGCAACAACAATATGGATTTCAACATCAATTATGAGATTTAGCAATAATACAACCACGTGGTCGTAAATATCTACTTACTGACGAATACAATCATCGGTCCATGAACTATTGCATTGTGGAACCTTTCGAAGAGCTAAAGCCGCAGCCTGCATTTACAAATTCCCAAAAATCGTCACCTTGAAGAAGATAAAACTGAAAGGTTTAAAACTACTAAATCACACACGGAATATTTTAGATTCTAGAGAAAAAGCTCCAAAATTTTTCTTTCTATCCTGGCATTCTTTAAGATTATATCTGTTTAATGTTCTAGTTTACCATCAGGAAGGTCTTTGATATTATGATTACCAAAGCTCCAAGAACCATCCTCAAATCGCAAATGCCACAGAGGATAAGATCACTTCCATACCTTTATTACAAGATCATTCACAGATATCCGCTTTCCTCCTGTTGCTTCTTGTAGTGAATTGAGCTGGTTTCTCAAACTACAAAAAAAAAAAAAGGGGGTTTGACCACACTACGCTAGAAATAAATTGAGTATAACAAAATGGCAGACAGAAGAAATACTTACTCCATCAGTTTGTCGACACATGCATCTACCGTTAAGTAATAATGCGGAATAGTTTGCTTTGAGAACAATAATCGAGAAGCTGTAACCTATCAACAGTAACGAAGATATTCAGGAGGATGAACAAGCTCATTTTGATCAGTTTGGAAGATTCTATTTATAAAATAGCAAACGTAAAACAAATGTCTAATTGATCGAAAGTAATAAATGACTAGAATTCCAAAAACCTCTTATGTGGCTTTGGAAAAAGGTTATTAACATAGGCAGACATTGTTAAGAGATGTCTTGCTTAAGAATTCGTGAAAGACAATTCGACAGAGATGGCTCCATCTTGATTCTTTTTATAATCATCATTATTGAATATAAATTCAATAAATTCTGACCCATTTACTCATATTAAACATACTCACTGTTTTTAACTCTTTTGTTTTGTAGATGAAAAGTTTCCTCAGGTAATACTTAAATTTGGATTGAGTTGGAAGAGGATATTTTAAAAATGTTTCAAAATATTACCTTTCTTATCTGAGAATGAGGAATGTCAGTGTAATCTAAAGATGCAGGGGCTGCACCCTTGGACTTGGGACCTGCAGCTGCCACTGAAGTGTCCTTCCCACGAGAAGCTAAATAAATATATTTGATAGACAAAAAAAAAACATTGACAAATGTGCTAATGACAGCTAGAAGGAACAGACATGGCAAAGAAGTAAAAGCCAAAAAAACAGGAAGGAGAAGCAAATTCACAAAAATCCAAGTGTTCAAATGGCAAACATACCCAAATACTCTTCAACATCAGCCTTTACAATGCTTCCATCAGGGCCTGTTCCTTTGATGCTTGAAAGAGACACCTAGGAGAAAAACGAAAAACAACATTAGATAAACTGACATTCAAAGGTTGTCGTTCAAATTTAGACAGATGATCTCCAACTCCTAACATTTTCTTTTTCGGCCAACGTTTTGGCTAGAGGACTAGCAAAGATGCGATCTCCAGCAGGTGGGGCGCTGCTCGGCTTTGGAGTCTTCGGCTCTGGTGGTGATTCGACAGGTTCATCAACCACCTCTTTTTTAGGTGGGCTAGATGACTCCTTGGCAGGAGCAGCATCAGTGCTTGACGATCCAGGTTTATAGTCATTAAATTTGGCAATGTCTCCCTCTTCTTCAACTGTTACGGCAATCACCTAAAAGAAAAACATCCCAAACAATGACCTTTACATGATGTCTTTTCCAACTCCATTGACAAATCAAATATCCCCATGACATATTACCAAATATTAAAAAACCCACCTCTCCAACTTTAATTTCTTTCGCCCCGTCCCCACATATTATCTTTGCAAGATAGCCTTCTTCCATGCATTCCATCTCAACAGTAGCTTTATCCTAGAAAGATATCAAAATTTTTAAGGACTACTTGTTATTTTTCATTTACGAGCAAAAGCGCATAAATTACAAATTACACTTTTCAATGCTGACTAAAATATGTTAAAAAGACCATACAGTTTCAACTTCACAAAGCACTTCACCAGGAGAAACTTTATCACCCTCTTTCTTCAACCATCTTGCAATGTTTCCCTGCATATATAAAAGTAAAGATTCTAAACAAAAGGAGAAATTATAATGACATCTTCCTCTGAAAACCTTTCAATACTAACAACCCTATTGTACCTCTGTCATTGTAGGTGAAAGAGAAGGCATTCCAATCTCTTGGTGTGGTGGAAGATCTGAAAGACATAAGAGAAAAATGTTAAGAGAGAATGTTCTCGAGAGTGGTTACTCTAATACACATTGTTTCACTCTGACAGGCGAAAAGGAAATATGATTCTGAGGTTGTGAAATAGAAATTTAATTGTCGTATCTCTATCCTTTGGAATCATGAAGCATGGAAAATACATATAAAATAAATGTAAACAAACACAAATATTTATAAAACAAAACATGTTACTTCAACAAAGTAGTCTATCAAATGTGATCATGAAGAATCAAATAAAGAACAGGATTATGAATTGAACCTGAACCGGATGAAAATCCTCTCCATGAGTTTAGTCGCGAGCTGACACAGGAGAACAAGAAACATTTCTAACTCAGTCCATACTTACATGACCATGCACGCACAAAGACGAATGTAGAGAGAGAGAGAGAGAGAGAGAGAGAGAAGAGAGAGGTCATACTGGGAAGAAATTTTGATGGATACCGATCTATTGTTTAGATAACTCATATTTGAGGTCATCGTGGAAATATTTCTATGAGATTGACTAAAAACTGACATCTACGGAATATGAGCAACAAAAAAGTCTTAGTCCAACTAAAGTCATACACCATGCGAGGTTTGAAGAAAAAGCAGAATGCACTACACGAAATAATACTCACAGTTGGGACAGGGTTTGTAACCGACACTCTTTCCAAAGATAGATTACCATGATTCTGAGTCTTCCAAACATCTGAAAACCAGAAAGGATTAGAACTAGAAAGACGTGCACTTTTTCAAGAAGGGTTCTTCCCATCTATTCTCTTGTATTTTTTTTTCTCAATGCACATCGTTTCTTATAAAAAAAAATACTAGAAAAACGTAACGTTAAAAGCATCCGAGTGTCGAATAATCAATCAATAGATGCATTCAAAATCATCTATCATGTGAAAACAGTTTATCACAGAGCATTTTAAAACAGAAGTGGCGATCGCAAAATCCAAGGCATTTCATATAGAATGCAAACTGTTTATTAATAAATACAAACATACGCTTGGCCCTATATGACCTAACCCAATAGAGAAATTTATGAGCCTAAGAATGACAATAATATGAAAATGTATCAAGATTCACATATGGAAAGAAGGTACTTTCAAATTTGTGATCGCGGATGAACTTTGAGCTTTTTGTACAATGCTACTTAAATAAAAATGTAGTCTTTCATACTTATCGATTTTCAAAATCACATGCGTACCATCTAATTTACCAGAATTGTTTGAAAACCAACAAACCGAAATGCCATGCTGATGTCGTATTAAGTTTGCTGTGTTACTTATCTGCAAGAAAGGAATAAATAAATATGAAATACATGCTAACAAAGTCAAGTTTCTCATAAGAAGGAAGTTCAGATCAACGATGTGGATTCTTACACCCCCTAAGAGTCAAGAAAAACAAAGAAAAAAGCATAATTTTCTGATGCTAATAACCTGGAGGTGATGCTGCCATCTAATTGCACCTAAGATACCATAAATTATTACTCAATCTCCCTGATTAAAAAGCCGTAATAAAATCAAATGATGTCTACTGCAATTCAGTATCGATAAATTTACCCAAAACCAGAAAAGACATGGGTGATCGGATGAGAGGTTATAGAGAAAACCAGTATATCGCAACGTCTCCGTTTCAGAATAAAGTAATGAACTTTTCTGTTGTATAATTTATGTGGAATGGAAATACAAGTTGCCCATACAACGTACCCATCTCCAAAATCCCCGCGAGGAGAAAAAGAAAACAAAATCAGACCAAAAAAGTCATTACAGCAATGCTCGACATGATTCCAATATCAGCAATCAAAGCCAAATAAGATTTATAAAAATAAAACATAATTCAATACGAAAAATCAAAGGTAAGTTCGAGAAAGAGGCAGACGAGGCAGCAGTCGAATTTCAAATTACCTTCCTCGAGTACTTGATTACACGAGATGCAGAACTCATTTTCCCTGCAAATTACCAAACACTACGAAATTCTTCAAGAAAAGTAGAGCAGAGAGGAGGTCGTTGAGAGACGACAGCCGGACAGAGGTCCAGATGCAGGGCTGCTGGTTTGGGACGTAGGTGGAAAATTCGGACTTTGCTTTGAGAGTCGAGAAGAAGATCTCTCCCCTTTCTGAATGGGTTGGGCCTTACATTCCGTGTCCTGCTGTCTTGTCTTCGATTTGCCTAAATTTTCTATTTTCGGAATTTCATGGGCTTCTGTTTTTGCTATTTTTAGCATTTCCCTTTTCCATTTTTCTTAAACTTTCCTTATCAAATTAATTAAAATAATTTCAAGTTTATTTTTCAATTCTTAATCGGTTATTTTATAAAACATAATAAACGAGTATAAATATTATACACGGATCAAACTATACTTCGATTTACAAGAGATGAAACAGATATAATCAATTCGATTATCAGTTTTAAGGTCAAAAAATCGACCAAATCCATGTCGAATATGGCCCAAAACGGTTTAAAAAAAGACCAAAAAATAGGACATAACTTGAAAGCTAACACGAACCTGAAATCTGTTGAGAATCGAACGCGAAATGGAAAATTGCAATTGCAATCTCTTAAACTTCGTTCAATCCGAGTAATGTAACTCTCAACTTCACTCTGATATCAATTGTTGAAAATTGGTATAGAAAACCTCAATCAAACTCTAATACCAATTATTGAGAATCGGTATAGAGAAACTCAACCAAGCTCTGATACCAATATAAAGAACCTTAATCAAGCTCTAATACCAATTATTGAGAATCGGTATAGAGAAACTCAACTAAGCTCTGATACCGATATAAAGAACCTCAACCAAGCTCTGATACTAATTGTTGAGAATTGGTATAGAGAAACTCAACCAATCTCTTATACCAATTGTTGAGAAACGAACGTGAAACGGAAAAGAAAACTGCGGAAGCAGAGACACTAAGATTTAAGTGGAAAACCCTTTCGGGGAAAAATCACAGGCAGAAGAAAAATTCACTAATTAAAAATCAAGGTATAATGACTTTTTGCAACTCAACCATCAATATATGAAGAAAATAAATAACTCTAATATTGGATACTGGCCCGACCCGGCCCAACTAGAATTCGGATCACACCAAACTCTAACAAAATCCAATGCAAAACACACTCCCAAACTGTAGAAACCCGATTCAAAAGTAGTGGGTTAGGTTTGGGCCAGTTCTAAACCGAACCGAACCGAATTAAACTATGCCAACGCAACAAACAACACTTGCAAAAGTTGAGCATTTTACCGTAATCATGGTATAAAATTAGGCTTCTTATCATTTGATTTCTTACTTTTTCATGTTCCCACAAAAAAAAAATCACCTTGAATATTAAAAAGGAATGAATAAAAATAAAGAGTGATTCATAGCAAAGTGTGACTACTTCTACATAATGGTTCTTTCTTTCGAACAAAACCAAAAATAGGTTTTTGTAGAAAGTGAACAAGGTTTTGGATCGAAAGAGTTGATCTCATTGGCTCTGTCGAACGAGCAAATGAAAGCCCTAAAAGCAAGAATCTAAAATTTATTATGTATACAACCGAAAAAAGAAATCCAAAACAGGACTTTTGTGGAACGAAAAGGACACTCCTTTTGTGAACCGTCCGCGTAAAAGACGCCAAGTTCAATCGATAATCAGAAAATTGTACAAAGTTAACTCTCACTTTACGAAGTTTTTCCTTGTCATCGATTAAAGTTCTTGTCCTTTTACGACGATTCATAGATGGTAAAATGAAAGTATTCAACGAGGGGACGTAACTCGAAATTATGTTATTCTTATCAAATAATTGATCGATTATTTTGGTACTTTTGAGAATTGAAACATTACTTTCACTTGAACATCACTCTATCATGATTGTGATTCTACAGTTTATCTCAGTACAACCTTTTTTCAAAAAAATAATGTTATATTTACTCTCTAATTCTACACTATAATCTTACTCCATGACGTGATAATTACATGTCAGTAATTAATTAATGTATTGATAATAGTTAAAAAATATTAATTACACTAATTAACGAATATTATATCATGAGATAAGATTAGAGTATAAAATCATAGACTCAGTTGCGCTACCTTTATCACGCCATCCTTTCGAGAAGTAAAACCCACAAAAAGGTTGGCCCCTCATGGGTCCCACTTCTCATATGATCAAACTCACATGCATGCATGGATGGAAAAAGGGAGAGGAGGCAAACCACGTGGAACTATGTCTTCTTCCTTCTCATGTTCTATCCCAAAATGTTCAACCATGGTGTCTCACAAACAAGCACTTGGGAAGTTTTTATTGGAGTTTTTGAACAAAATCTCCAACAAAAAAACAACGTTGAGAGAATGTTCCAACTTTAAAAATCTTTCTTTCAATCTAAGCTGAGGTTGATTCGAAATTACGTCTTCTTTAACGTCTTACCCTTGAATTCGTTATCGTTCAAAAGTTATTTAAACATTCGATCAAAACAACGATTAAAAAAATTAATTAAGTGAATCTACAGTTTGACGAAGTTGAAATTGTTCAAACATCGTTTCGTTGAAGGTTGGCAAATTGACAAAATTCTTTTATTGATGGTCTTGTGTTTTTAATGTTGTGTTCAATCATTTACGTAATGAATTAGTTTAGAACGAACATAATCATGTGATTATGACTTAATTGTAGATTCTATACAAATACTATTATCGTAATTAATAAAAAAAGTATTAGTTAGAGATTGAGATGTAACTAGTTATTAGAGATCAAATGATAACCGGAAAAAGAAAATACGATGTGGGACAAGAAATTTACGTGAAAAAATCCTTTCGGGAAAAAACCACGGGCAGAGGAATAATCTACTATGAAGATCAAAATACAATCGCGAGTTTTGCGACTCTATCTTACATCAATTTATAAATAAAACAAAATCTTAAATGTGATTTACAATGCGGGCCCACCGGCTTGGTCCAATAGAATTCGGGTTACACTGAAATCTAACACTAGTTAACTCTAATAACACGGGATAAGGTTGTTCTTACAAGGGAGTTTTTGTCTTTTAAGTATCATTTTGTCAACGAGAATAACTTACACGAAGTTTGAGAACAAAATATTTACGTAACCAGCATAAGTAAAAGTCTCAATCTAAATCAAACCGAATTCATATTAACATTATTGCAAAGTTATTATATTTTAAAATTGTCCCCAATAAAAAAAAAAAAGATATTAGATTTGATACAAGTAGAATTTTACATTTTCTGAACTAAAACAACCGATGTTCGAGAACAAGATCTCGAGCGGTGTAGCAGTCGAAAAAAATTAATATTTTACGTTAAGCTTGCAGCTAAAATTATTGAGAAAAATGTAAGACAAGATCCTGGGATCTAAATCTTAGAACATGTGAGTGATCAGCCAACTTTGCCATTTGCTTTAGTTGTCTGATTTGGTTGATCATCTTGTCAGCTTGCCTTTTTGTTGATCATCAATTGCTCTTCTCAAAATTTTTGAACCACTTTCCAAATTTTCTATCTTCTTTCTTTTCCTTAGATAAAGTTCAATGATTCTGAGTCATTTGACTGCTCTCAAATCCATTGAAATATTGGGTTGGAGTTAGGTTGTTGACTCCAAAATTTATTTTGGGCTTAAAAAATTTGGTGTTCAACGTAATAATTAAGTTAAAATAAGAGGATTTATTCTAATTGTATGTTTTTTACGTGTTGTTTACGTGTCACTTATTTATTGGTGTAATAATTAAGATAATTATAAAAAGTTAAAATAACGCATTAATTGTATCAATTAATGATAGACAAATCAGAATGTAAGATTAGAGTAGAGAATATGTGGCGGTATCAAAACGAACCGAGCATGTCTGACTTTATTTATTTCATATACATATATTTCTTCTCTAGACGAGCCGTATGTCACGATAATCGAGGATCTTGATCATTGCTTGACTCATAGCGTTAGATTTTGAACCGAACCAAGCTATAGAACGTTGCTGAAATCACTATGCACGTGTCTGTTTTTTGTGTTTTCCTGTTGTCCTCAATAGATGAAACTTGAAGCACTTCGTATGAATTTATTATCGAGACGATTGAGACGTTACGATAAACAACACTTGAGTAATATGGTCGATAGCGAAGTGAAATCATGGAATTGAATGAATGAGAGGTGGGAGATGATGGCTGTCGCAATGGTGATAGAAAAAAGATTCTCAATATATAATGGAGAGGCCCACGTCTCCTTCCTAGACCACGGAGAAAAAGCTGGAGATCGAGAACAACTCAATTATTTTTTGTTCGATTTTTTCATTTGAGGTGGTATGACAAAAGTGATAGAACAAAATTACGAATTTTCGTATGAATCTGTGGAAATGGCGAAGGGATCGAACCGATAGATCATAATATATTTTATGCTCGTATCGAAAATTCATACTATACATCAATTTCGGCACAGTGAACTTCTCTTCCCTACGCATGACTTTTTATTTGATTTGGAATTTTTTTACTTAAAATTGAGTTTTTGTTCTTCGATTTTCTTTTTACAATTTGTGTTTATTAATACAATTTTGATTAGCGTCGACAACAAAAACATCATGCGCATAAATGTAGCATGAAATTCTATAAAATTATGTGGGAACCATTAATGTAGCACATAGTTGTTTACTATCTACTTGATTTTTTGCTATCATCATCAACGTTTACGATTATATCATTGATATTTTCTTTCTAAGCAGTTGTGACAGTTGAAATTTTTACGCGTAATCCTTAAGCCGTCTAGATTTATTTCTTATTATCTTTTCATCAGTAGTTGCACTCTCTTCCAATGTCTCAACTCCTACCTCTCTGTGCATCTCTTCTGTCGAAACTTCTTTATCTGTAATGCAATTATGGCCAGTCCCAACATTAGACTGTAGATATTAAAAGTCATTGCTTCTCTTTTTAAGAACTAATATTTATTTATAATTCATTTAAATTATTTATTTAAACTAATTATTTCGAGAAATTCCACCATATCATAACTTAATACCATATTAAGCTTTACGTGTGTTTTTAATTATGGAACACATCCCAAAGTACGTATGAACATGAATCAATCATGTGATTCATAAAAATAAAATAAAAATATATATTATTTCGTGTGTAATTATCAACATTAACCTTAAATTATGAAAGTCTTTTTAACTGACACCTCAAGATTTGAAATTTTAGCAACAGACACCCTCACTAAATCACCATTAAGCGATCCATTAAATGGTCTTACTTTTTACATCGGGAGGCAAGTATTCGCTGTGTAAAAAGTATTTTTCGCAGCTGAAACGTGTATTCCACTGCGGAAAGTAAATTCTATTCCAAAGACACATAGCCGCAGAAGTATTAGTGTCTCTGAAAATATTGATATCTATTATTTAACAAATCCTCTAATAGTAAAAATATTCGTTGTTAATGCAGTTCTTCAGCGTTAATAGAAATAATTACCTTTATTATTATTATTATAGTTGTTGTTTTCTCGAGATAATAAAAAATAGAAGAAAATTAGGGCAACCAATAAGAAAAGAGATTAAAACAATTGGAACAGGGAATCTTCTGCTGCTGACTACATTCCAACATTTGCGACAAATAAATATTTATTTCTTTTTTGCTCTTCGTTTTGTCCTTTTTTCATTGTCGGCTTCATTGTTATTCCTTTTCCCTTTTTTTTTTTAATAAAAGAAAGAGAATGACAGAAATGCTATTTAAATTTTAAAAAAAAATTAATTATCTCATTAATCTCTCCCTTAATCAATTCCCATGAAGATTTTATTCGCCAACCCAATACCTAATCCTCTACTAATTAAAAATTAAATATGATTAATTTCTGGGGTTTTTTTTTTTTTTTCCAATCCACCTTCATTTTAAGATATTATGAATATTATATGCTAATTTACAGGAAAATTAACAAAATAAACCATGAATTTTGGGATTGGTGACAAACCCAACCTTAAAAAAATTTTACGAACAACTAAAATCTCGAACTATAAGAAGCGAAGAAAGAAAATCTCGCAATCATGTTTTCCGTCAAAGAACACTGAGATAAACGCCGCACTCACGTTTTCTGTTTACAGTTATAATAATTAAAATTAGACTGTAAATATAACATTATTCGATAAATAAATGAAGTAAAGTTGCACCGTCCATTGTTTTGATATCATTTCAACTCAATACTTTTGATTACTTGATCATATATTTTAATTAATTTATAATATTATCGAAAATTATTTTCTGATAACGACATGTTTGAAGCTTGTGAGTGCTAGTTGTGTTGTTTTTTAATATTAAAAATTTATTGAATCTGTCTCTCTCTCTCTCTCCCTCCCTCCCTCCCCCTCTCTCTGAAACCCTAATATATACGTTTTTTTGAAGCAACGAAGACTCGTGGGTGAGAACTGAGAAGTGTCTTGTTATTATGTTGAGAAGAAAAACAGAGAAACTGGCCGTTTGCGTATTAATCCTGCAAAAAAAAAAAAAAAGGGTAGGCAGAAAAACATTATATTAAAATTATATTATATGGTTTGTTATTTCCAATAAATAATCAAATGATATTTCATATGTCACGCTTAGGTCGAGGTGTCAATCTTGTCCTGTCGGGCCAACCTGATCTTCTTCTTCAATGGCGACACTCTGAAAATTGAAAGCCTCTACTTTTTCTGCATAATTTTGTCTCTAATTATTTCCACATCATTCATTGCTAATTTAATTAAATCTGAAATAAATTATTCTTTTTTTTTTTTTTTTGCATGCACAGAAAAAGGAGAGCTCACCTCATCGTTGGTCGGCCTCGTGGACCCTCTAGCTTATCCAATAAGAAGACTAATTCATATTTATTTATTTATTTTGAATTTTCCTTTTTCTGGTTTAGGGTTTTGAGCTAAACATCGACAGTCTTACCCAGATGAACTGTTGTATCATTCCTGGGATTGAGTAATGATGAAGAAGAATGCTCTAAATTTCATCATTTATGGATTCTAGGGTTAAGATAATTTTTATATTATATAGTTTATTGTTATTATTATTGTGTGGTTTGTCTTGAAGCTGCTGGACATGACTGCAGAAAACATGTATGCAACATGATATATATAATTATCAGCTGCTTTTTTCTCAATTATGTGGAGCTTTTCTTGTTTGATAGAATCCAATGAAGTGAAAAATACGAATTCTAAAAATAATAATAATAACGAGATTTACGGGAAAAGTTCTTTCGAAAAAAATCTACGGAGAAAAGAAGAAAATTTACTACGAAGATAAATTGTTAAGGCTTAAAGGAATTACTAGAAAGCTCAATGTTATTCATCGATATTATGAGCGAAAATTTGTCTCTAACCAAAACACGGTCGATCTTCTTGCCGTTATTTTTTTTTTTGGTTTAGTGAAAGTATTATAGATGAGTGTTGGTAGTTGATCGAAAAAATTATGCATACGTTCAAATTAGGCCGATAAACGGAATTGTTATCTTGATTTTTATACAAATTGGCCACACCATCTTGACTATCAATGAACAAATTCAATTTTGGGACGTTTATCAAGAAACGCGACAACAACCTAGTTAGTAGTACGATTAGACGGGACGTGTTAACCTCTCACGATGCTAGTTTCTCTCTACCGATCGCAATCTTAAAGAAGAAATAATACAAAAGCCAGGTTAGAACCGAACAACAAGTTTGTTTTTCTGAAGGTTAGCTTTTGTTAAAACTCGAGAAACCGAATAACTAAATTGAAATTTAGAGAGATTCCATTGAAATTACATGCTTCCAATTTAAAGAAGATTGAAGAAAACTACAAGAAAGTTTGCTATATTCTATATGATCACTAATAAAACAGTAAAAATCCAAAAAGAAGTAACATATTGATCCGAAAATGAAAATTATATTGTCGACCGATCTGTCTAAACTAAAAACGATAAAAAAGCTCTATCCTACGAAGATCGTTAACGAAAACCCACCAAGAAACCATGAAGGGTAGGATAAAAGCACAGGATACAATGTTTTTTTTTTCCGAACCCCACATTGATCTTCATAACATCATCTCTTGCTAGTCTCCTCCCGTTACAAACCGACAGCACTTGGCCGATTTGTTTTCTTCAAAGCATCGTGCATCGATCCAAAATGTAACAAAGTCAAGATTGTACTGATGGCGAGGACGAAACCTTAAAAAAGAGAAGATGCTCGTTAATAACTAAACGAGAACGTATGAATGGTTTTCGGAAACTAATGAAACCTGCAGAAGTTTGATATTAACACTTCGTTTAGTGGTGGGGAAGCAATAGGCCGACCCGAAAAACAAAATCGGTCGTTTTCGAATCAGAAACATACCATCTTGCATTACAACACACAAATATCATAATCATAATCATAATCAATGGAAACACTATGACAAATGAACGAACGACATACAGACCAGAGAATAAAATTAAGATATAAAATTAGAGTTTAAACGTAGTATTGCTCTAAAAAAAAACTAAAAGTATTTTTCGTATTTTCCTAAACTAATAGTTTGGAGCAATTAATGAACATAACTATGGTTTTTTTTTTTTGTCCTAAACTAATAAATTAGGGTTTTTTAAGCTGCAATCAGTAGACTATTAGTTCATTCAGTGCGATGGTAGGGCTGCAACTAAATAGGAAGAAACATGAGTAAAAATTCTGTGTCAAAGAAAACAAAAAAGCAACAAGACTCGTGACTCTGCCAACCTTTTGTTTTTTCTTTTAAAAAAATATATATATATTTACATTAAAAACGCAGGAAATGGGGTACAAAACGACAACGAAGATACAAAGTTTGCAGGTATATTGCGTAATGGTGAGAGGATCTCTCTCATGCAAGAACACTGTGCACAACTTCTGATTAAAAAAGGAGGGTACCCCTTTTCGAAAGAAGAAGATGACTGTCAGAAAATGAAGAAAGTTGAAATTTTTTTTTATCAGTGAAGTATGAAGAAAACACATTTACCAACCAAATCCACGTTATTTTGGTTTTTCATTAATCTTTTCAAACAAATAATACTTAAATTTCAAGTACGTACCTTCTCTTTCCTGTAATCTGTATTGTCTTTCATTGAAAACTTCTTCTTCCTCCTCCGTAGGATTGGCTGGAAGGAGCTGCTGCATTGTTGCTCTGATCTGTATTAATGGAACCAATGTGATCGATTCCATGTTGTTGTTGTTGTTGTTGTTGTTTTTGTTCTCTTTGAGAATACCCCCCGCTCATACTTCTAACAATTTGTCCAACTCCTAGGAAATCTCTTGTTAATCTATCTGATCCTCCAATGCTCACAGATGGAGTTTGATGAAGTTTTGGTTCTTCCAGATTTTCTATGTTGCTTCTGCTTCCTTCATACCCACCAAAAGCAGTGATTCCTCCGGACCCGCCGGAGAAAAAGGCGGAGTTTCCGGTGGAAAATGAGTTCATCAGGTCTTGCAGATGGTGGTGCTCGTTCTCGCTGAAAATGGCGTTCATATTAGTCGGAAGCATCGACCTTTCCGATTTTGGTCCGCCGGAGGAAGTGCTTCCCAACGATCGAAGCAAAGAGGCGCTCGTGTTGTTGGCCGAAGTGGTTGAGCCTAGTTGAGCAGCCTTTTGAAGTAGAGCAGTGGCTGACATGTGAGGAATACTGGTGTTGTTTTCAATTGAAGTTGTGTAGAGAGAAGGAACTGAATTCGAGCCGATTTGATCCCCCATTGCATATACATTCGAAGCTTCACTACCATTTCCGTTCGGTCCGATGTTGAACTGACTAGACATCAAGATGTTATTATTGTCGCTGTTGTTTCGTGCGTTGTTGCTGGAATTTGATAAGAACCCTAGGTTGAAGAGATTGGCATTTGGAGAATTGGTTGGATTGGATTGGAGGTCAGAAAATTGCATCAGCCCATGAAATGATTTGTTTGGCAACAACCCTTGTTGAGAAAGGCTTTCTTCGTGAAAACTCTGATTACTTTGGTCTGTCAAGAAGAAAGCTGAGGAAGCCATTGAAGGCTGAGGACGGAATGACGATGCAATCGACTGGCCATGCAAGAGATTGTTGAATTGCCCGGCCCGTAAAATGTCTGTTGATTGATTGGTTTGATCTTGCAAGGAAGAGATTTGTTGACCCACCTGAGATAAACCTAAGCCTGCATTGCTTCCACCTCCAAACAAATGGTTTCCCATGGCGTTCGTCAAGGTTGGCGGGTGTCTCGCAGTTTCTTGAGCTAACGCGTCGCAGAAAGCCCGGTGTGTGATGAAGCTGTCTCGCCTACATGCAAGGAAAGAAATTCGATCAATATCTTCATCATTCACAAGAAATTATTGATGAAAGAGAGAAGTTCGTCTTCTCCCTACCTGCATTTATCGACTTCGAAAAGAACACACGCTAAAACGAGAAGAATTGAAGCAAATAAATAAGCAACTGCATAGAAATGATCAGAAAACACATCTTTCCCAGTGATTATATGGAATTATTCTATGGAACTATGCAACTAAGTAAATGTACCACCAGTCAATCTATACTTAGTTAAGACTTGAAGATTCCAAGGTTCAGATAATCAAAGATAACAGAAAATGAAGAAGAAGAAAAGGGTAAAAACAAGAGCTTTCAACTTCTGGCCTATGCAGTAATTCATCAATCTTGAGATTGCAATGTCACGGGAGCTTTAACACAATGAATCTTTTTTGGAACTTCAGTGGGCCATTGTGTAGTGCGATCACGGAATGCAGATTGCACAAAAGCTCTCATGTTCTTGAAGAAAAATACAACGAAATGACGAAAAAAGAGCATAAAATAATAATTCAATCCACTTTTTCTGGCCAAAAACTGATGCATTTCTATCATCAGTCATTGCTTTCAGTAGAAACAATAGGAATCTAGAGAGGTATCTGAGTAATTAAGCAAAAACAACAGTCATATAGTTTCAAAGGGTAATGATAAAAAAAGAATCAAGCAGGTAGAGAAGAATGTAAAACCCCAACTTAAAATTGCAAAGAAAACATAATAATTAAGGGGCTGCTGACAGAAGTCGAGCAAAATAATGCATGAACTGCTCATTAATGGCCAAAAACTTCCATATAAAGAACTGGGTGTTCAATAAATGCATCAAGAGAATGTATCCATCAAAAAAGAAAAGCGATAAATCAAGAAACACAGAAGGGATTCGGGCTTATTCGATGCATATCTCATGAAAAATGTCTAATTTTCATGGAGATTATTCTAAAACAGTCAGAAATCAGAGAGAAGAGAGGAGAGAGAGAGAGAGAGAGGGAGATTCTCAGTGGGACTTGACGTTATTATGAATAGAAATACCAGCAAGAGAACAGCACTGATTACATGTAGCCAACCCATAAGAGAACAAACCTGGTAAAACCCAAGGCTATCGTCCACATGGGTCATACCAACATGTGAATAGGAAAAAGAACTGGGTGATGTTTTCGAGGCCAAGTTCAATTCTTTTTCCTTTTTTTAATTTTTCTGGGTTTGATGATTCTTTTTTTGTTTCAGAGATGACAATGGCAGTTTCTTCCATAGATTGTTCACGTGGAAGCATGGAAAGTTTTCGAGAAAAAGATCATCTTTTTGGACGAATATTATCGTATAGGAGATTGAGATGGAGAGAAACTGAACACCTAAGAAAAAGCAGTAATACTTTCTATCTTCTTTTGTTCTCTCTCGTCAATTTGAGGAATCTTATATCAAGAAAAAACCTGCAACTAAAAAGAACGAGACCCAAGCAAAGCTGGTCATGGCTGCTTCCCTCTCTCTCTCTCTCCTATCTTTCTCTCACATCAACGTCAACCAGACAAACAAAATCAACTTTTTTTCCAAGTAACTTTGTCATCCCCGCTGAGTAAATCGAAAAAGTAAAGAAAATAAACAAATAATCATGTCCAAATGACGATGGTCTAAATGGGAAATGCAGAGAAATCAGATTGAAGTTAGAAATTTTGTTGACCATACCTGGAGAAAAGAGTGCCACAATCGCATCGATACTCCCTCGTTCCACAGGTTTTAGAATGAGCCTTCCAATCAGACTGAACGGCGTATCTTTTGGAACACTTCTCGCACTTCCATTTCTTCTCGCCATGTTTACGAGAGTAGTGTTTTTTGATTCCTGTAAGGTCGCCTAGGGCTCTTGAAGGGTCATGGTGGACGCATGTGGGCTCAGGACAGAGATAAACCTTCCTCTTTGGCTCTTTTGTAGTCTTCTGCTTTAGCTTCCAAGGTAAGTTATGTCCTCTTCTGTGGAGCTGTAGATTTTGCTCCCTTTGAAACCCTTTGTTGCATACTTCACATATGAACCTGTTTGTGGCCATTAGTGTTTTTGGAGATAGTGCTATTACCTCTGCATCTGGATCTGAAAAAAAAAAAAACAAAATATTCAATTAAATTATTGGCAAATTAATGCAGGAGCAAAAGGGTTTGTTGTTCTTGAGTTTTAGAACATAACCTTTCGGTTTCATCTAAATTTTTTTTTGATTTGTTAGGGTTTTTTGGTAGATGCAAACAGCCAATTTAGAAATATTGGAAAACTTTGTGATGACAATTCACTAAATCATGGATAAAAACTGCAAACTGGGTTGTTCTTCAGCTTTAGAACATCCCTTTTGTGAATGCAAACTGAAAATTTAGCAGAAGAAATGAGAATTTTTGTTAGTTATTTTAATAAAATTGAATTGGATACTTGCTTGGTGTTCCTGGTTGATTCCTCTTTTTCTTCTGGGCTGGCGCAGCTGCAGTTGCTGATGAACTGGGTGTGGATGAATGTTGTTGCCTCATCTGGTTTTGTTCTTCTTCTCTAATTCCCAGAAATGGTACTGATGATGAAGATGCAGCCATGGATAAATACCTTTTTTCTTTCCGATTCTTCTTCTTCCTCTAGTGTTGAAAATATGTTAGTAGCACCTCCTCTAGCCGAAGAACTCCGCATGCAGAGTTCTCTCTCTAAAACTGAAATCTTATCAGAAAAACTCAGACGGCTTGGGAGCTTCTTGCTGGGTAGAGATTAAATGAGAGAGAAAACCTAGAAATTGAGAGAGAAGAATCGAAAATTGAAGGATTGAACAGAAAGTGAGAAGAATCGGCCTCCTCTTTTTTCCATTTGATTGACGAAACAGAAATCATTGGAGCAAGTGATGTTATATATGTGTTGTCATGCAGATACAGAAACACATAAAAACTATTTCTGCTCTCTTATCTTCTCCTTCTTCCTCTGTTTTCTTTTTCCCTCTTCTTTCCTGCATCTGTTCTTCCAGATTTAACTCAAAAACTTTTTGCTTGCCATAAAGAAAAATACCATTTGGGAATTAATTGAAGGGAGAGAGAGAGAGAGGAGAGGAGAGAGAGAGAGAAAGAGAAAGATGGAGAGAGAGAGAGAAGGAAGCAAGCCCTACAGGCCGGTGGACCCAATCTTTAGCCGAATAACGACATGTTATGGTGTGTGAGAGCAGCATGAACAGCTAAACCTCTCCTCTCTCTCTCTCTATCTCTGTCTCTGTCTCTCTCTTTCCCTCTCTCTTTAACTCTCTCTCTCTCTCCCTCTCATTTTGTATCTTGCTCTACAGAAACAGACAAAGTTTCTTCATCACCCTGCCTTGAGTGGGCCGTCTAAGTTCAAAACTTAAACTCCATAAAAAAAAAATAAAAAATAAACAAAGAAAAAAAAACCCTCCCTCCCCTGAAAACTAGACTGAAAAGCTTGAAAGACAAACAAGTAAAGGTGGAGAGAAATAGTAAATTGTCTCATCATGGAAACCCTACTGGATCTCTACCCAGTTTCCAAACAGCTTCGCTTCTCTTTTTGCTCACTCACCCACTCAATCATTCTTCAACCAGTACACCAATTATTCGTTTATTCCTGTAAACTGATGACATAGTAATATCATTAGCAGGCACTAATCCCGGAATCTTGAACGTGAAAGTGGTCGTGTTCAAAGGCATTCAACCGTTACGTCAAGAGAAGAAGAACAAAGCTTTTGTTTGATGCACATAACTTTCGTTCTGCGTCGCATGAGTTCTTATTTGCTTTTGAACGTCGAAGTTCTTGTTTGTGTTAATCAAATCCTAAGAACGAAATGGGGGAGCGAGTAAATGATTTAGGGTTTGTTCTTTTTTTTTTTGGAGAAAAACCACTTCCTTTAGGGTTTGGGAGAAAAAAAAGGTTTTTTGGGTGAGACTCTTCTTACCTCACTGCCACGTCACCCCAGGCTTGTGGGGGTAGTATTGTCATTTCACTAAAGAATTTGCAAAAAGGTGAAAAAGAAAATTATTTTTTGAAAACCCAAGAAAAGACCTAATCCAACCACCCTCGATAAACAATTGGAGTTGGGACTTTTAACGTTTTAGTATAGGCATCTCTCTCTCTCTCTCTCCTTTTCACACCCCTTTTCACTTGGTGTAACAGCACATCTAGGTCTTCACTTCTCAATTAAGTTGAAATGCATTAAAGTATAACATCGATAAGAACTAAAAACCAACACACAATAATGGGTAAGAGTCGGATTTTCAAGTGGGTATTGTTTATTCACCTGATGCTAACGCTGGAAGATTAAGAGATTTATCGATTCTGATCGAGAAAGGCTCACCAGTCAACTTTTTTCGGTAGTGGTCCCACTCAAACCTCACCTCGATATTCATATGGCAAATTAAATTTTGGCACTTGGACACAAGTTCAGAACTTGCATGATACGACACGTTGTTCACGTCCAAGTCAAAATAATTACATTCACAGGGAAAAAAATGAAGAATTGAACATTTTACAACGCCAACATCGTTAAAGTTCTTAACGACATCAATCTATCATCGTTAAACACAAAGTATCACATCCCAAAAGAAATCTGAGACATAATAGGGAGCGACCCGGCCCAAAACCAAACCATGTCGCCCCAACCCTTTGACTTTAAATTACTTCATTAGGCAACAGAAGTCTTAGATAAAATGCAATATGTCAGGACTAAACAATTGGGCTAAACGAATATCCAATAGTGATATTGAGATAAATCAATAATATATGTCTTAGATGAAATGCCAAAATTAAAGGAAATCAATACACTTATTATTACAAAGTCTTAACAAATGAATCCAACCTCACAAAACTCTCAAAATAAAAATGTTGAAATATAAATTGGTCTCACGGCAACATGTGATCTTCCACAATAACACTTGAAGGGAATATCGTTTGGGTGAGTCAACTAAACTCAATAGGAGTAAGATTTTATATTCAACCATTAGAATTTTATTAAAAATGGGGAGCATGTCATGAATAAAACTTTTAATTAAAAACTAAAAAAAATCAACCAGTGAGCCAAATGTGGCAAACGTCCATTATAGTATGGTATATACGTAAAATAGGCACTACAAAATCTTAATGAAAATAGAGTCACTCACGAGCTCCTAGCACACAATGTCATATGCATATATAACAAAGGCAGTACTCAGCAACTAGTAAAGCCATAAAATAATATGATGATCAGGTTTAGAGTTTTGTGCCTAGGGACACGACACAATCAGCTGCCCAATTACTCCAATTAACACAACAAACACATCCTTCAATGGTCGAATTTACGTACAGAAAGCAAGACCCCTTTACGGGCCTATCGAACTTGGTTTACTCGACCAAGATGATCAATGAATGATGTGCATACTCGAAATAAAACATGTTCAGCGAAAAATCATATATATAATAATGTAAAAACTTATGATCATAAACGGATCTTGCATTTTATATGAGAATATGTTTTAAAATAATCGTTTTGAAAATAATGTTATGCTAGACATAAAATAAAACTTCTACCTCACAGTGGCCTACCAACAATCAAGCTCAATCCAAATTGGGAACGTCAAACAATCTGTCGAGTCCAATTTCAAGTCTTGGAATCTAAAGATAATCATATTACAAAATTAAGATAAAACTATCTCACTTAAATTCCAAACTTCAAGCTTAAGAAAACGACTCGAAAATAATCGAGTCTAAGGTCCAAATTGATCCCAAAATCAGTCTTGAATCAACCCAAAAACAATTGGTTTAAAAATCCAAAATGGACCAAAAATAGGGTTTGAGTTGCAACTCCAATAAACTAGGTCGCGACCCAAAACTAGACCTGATTCACGACCCCATATGGTTGAGCCCCGACTCGGCCTAGCAAAGAGGCCGCTACCAGGCCGAGAGGCTTGGGGCACAACCCAACCTTCCCCGAGTTGTAGCCCAGCGTCGTCTGCCTCGATGCCAGGCGCAACATTGCTGAAAAACCATGATTTACGAAGATGAAACGACCCAAAATGATTCATTTGATCTTGGGTTACGATTATAATGGATTTAGTCCGAAATCGATAGATTTAAACAAATCAATTGAACTTCAACATCAATCCAAAAATTCAATCTCCAATCACAACAGTAGTCCCGAAAATCACAACGATCTTAAACTGGGAATCAAAGATTTACCTCTCTGAACGTCCCAAAGACCCCAAGCTACTGGAAACACCCCGTCCCGTGACTTCACTTGCTGACCACAACTCTCAAACCTCGTAGAGAGTTTTTCTCTCCTAAAATCGTGTAGCTAGCATAAGGAAGAGGTGCAATCATTTAAAAAAAGAAAGGAGAAGTCTGCAAGAGGGTTGGTAGTAATTGCAAAAAGGAAGCATACGCTAGAGAATGAGGAAAGCCACCTTCATTTTTCAACGCAATAACTCCTTCGTACCCTACCCACAGTCTTCAAGTTTTCACACGAAGGAAAGCAAAAATCCATAGAAATCCAAACAATGGTATGTGCTTAATATGGTGAAAATCAAATTAGTAATTTTGTTTTCATCATTTATTCCTTTCCATTGAGGAAGGAAAGATTCTATTCTTTGCCATCTTAGTTCTTGTTTATCTTTACTACTAATAGTAGAAGTAAGCCAGGTAGTAAAACAGATTTTCCTGTTTTTAGAACCGTGACAGCTTAACCACATAATTAACCATATCATAACAAGTTGATCTATACTAATTTATATGTATTAAATTACTGAAAAATCGTTTTTTTCCACGTTTTATCCATCAACATCTTCTAGACCCATTGAAACTTCTATTTTAGAGAGCAACCATATAAAAAGACAGGTTTAAACATCTAGTAAAAATTCTGACTTACTACTTGATGGCTCCAATTTTCGAACAAAATTACTTTGGTTATGGCTTGTGTGAACACAAAGGAACGTCTATTTTTCGATCAACCGCATTAAGTTAAGCTCCACAAATATGGATTCTATGCGGAGAAAAATGTCTTATTTTGTGCAATCCGTCTTATAAAGACAAGAACAACAAAAAATCAAGTAATTGTTAGACTTTCATCTAAAACAGTAGATCTGCACTATCTTGTATCGTTCAAGATAAAACCCGAATGTAATAGTGTATGGGGCTCGACCTGAAACCGACAATGGGTTGAGACCTTACATGTAGAAAAGAAATGACCCGCGTTGAATTAAACTAATAAATTCTTTGAAAAGTTAGAAGAAAAGGCAAGTCATGAGGTCAAAATAATTTTAAAAAAATGAGTAAATAAAAGTCATGTACAGAAAGAACAAGAAGAATGTGTTGTCTAAGTAAACACCAAAACAAGTACATTAGTTTATACCAACATGTATGAAGGTAACATAGGCTGCCCTTTTTTGACCTTCATTGCCCTTTGTTTTCTACATACTTTTCTTTTCCTCATTTTACTCCTTCACCCTCTCACTTTTTTTTTTTAAATTGTGACATAATAACTGTGGAGTCCCTAGTCCTTCCACCACAGTATTATTCACTTTGAGCTGAAACTTGCACAATTTTATTCTTACGATTAACAAAAAAACACGATGTACTAGTTAGGGAGAAAAACTCTACTTATAAATTATTCACTTTTCACTCTCTCAAGCGATGTTGGATTGTGCACCCCCACTAGTACAAGTTGGACTCTCACAATCAACATAATTTTGGGTCGTCCTTGCCTTCGTAAGGTAGATTGCCATAATAACGAGTCATTTTTTCATTGGTTTAATCATGATACTAAATAATGCAAAAGATTACCAAATTTTGAACTCGAGTATCACTCTAAAATCATCGTTAAATTAGACTAAAGATAAACCATATATCTTGTTAGATTTTCGTGTGACCCGAATTCTATTGGATCATGCTAGTGGACCCATATTATATATCTCATTTAGGATTTTGTTTTCTCTATAAATTCATGTAAGTTAAAGTCACAAAACTCACGGTTCTGTTTTAATTTTCATGGTAGATTTATTCTTCTGCCCGTAATTTTTTTCTTAAAAGGTTTTTCCATGTAAATCTGGTGTCCGACATCATATTGTCTTTTTCAGTTATCGTTCGGTCTCTAACATATCTGAAAATTTGCATCACTCATTTGAACTCCAAGTTTGTAGTCAAATTCTTTTGGATGTCTTAATAATAAAATGCACCTAAAAACAATGCACATAAGTCTTCCACAAATAAGTTCAAATTTTGGGCTCTCTCTCTCTCTCTCTCTCTCTCTCTCTCTCTCTCTCTGAGGCAAATAGAGGACAAAATATGTAATATTAATAATGTATATGATAGAAAATAACATAAAAGAGAATGAAAATAGTTGGAAGTAAGCATATTGAACTAGAAAGTGACATAAGATCAATATTCATTCTTCAATATAACATATATTATTCCACAAGTGTAAAAATTCCAATTTTCAAATTAATTAACAACTTTAATTAATCAATATCTAGACTTATCTCCATTTTGTTTGATGCTTTTATCTAAGGAATCACCTAATTTCCCCCCGAAAAACCCGAGATAATAAAAATATATTTATATTTATATTTCTTTGCTGCAAAATAGATTTCTTTTTAAACGATGGAAGAAGAAAAGATTTTTTGGTTTTGTCCTCTTGAGATATTGTTGATCCCTCGGAAGCACATTAGGTTCTTTCGAGTCCATGTTCGTCAATAAATTTAACGAGAAATGACGCGTAATATTACTTTTATCTGTGTCAACATATTCACGTTGAAGAAAATTTATATCCAGCTATTTTTTTTTTCTATTTGATTAACTGCTTATCAGGTCTCGTCGACTGCTCCGGAGGGAAGACGATCAATTGGTTAAAGTTTTTAAACCGAACAAAATATATTTTTAGAGTGTTTTATTTATTAGCGAAAATGATTAAGCCATTTTGATAATTTCTAATTTTTAATTTTTTGGAAGTGTAATTATTAAAATAAAGTAAAAATCTTTGCCAAAGGTTCCAATCTCCATAGATTTATTGCCAAAAACCATGGCGGGACAGTGAGGGGTAGGAGGACAACAACATAGGAGCAACGAAAATGGCAGGAAAACAAGAAGAGAAGGATATTACTACCCATGAAGAAGTAAAATCAGATAACAACGAGACGGGGACGGAGGAGGGGGAGGAGAAGAGCTTGCCGCCATGGGAGCAGCACTTCGCTGTGATCAGCATTCCTCGCTTCGACTACAACGCTCCCTCCGCGCTGCTCCGCAACTCTCACTCGGGATTCCTCGTCACATGTACCATCAGTTAGACTCACACCCTTTCTTCCTTCTCGTTTGGTGGATTTATTTCTTAGTGATTCTTTTGCAATGCGTATGAATTCCAATACCTGTAGGCGTGTGATACTGATAGAATCAATAATTGAGAATAAAGCTCACCTGGAATTGTTTTTCATTCCCCTTGTTTGGAACTCATGGACTTGAGTGAAATTCACTTGATTTTGGATTGAGTAAAAGAGAAAATCCTAGCCAAACCGTTGATTTTGGAATCATTTCTTGCACTTTTCTATCTAGCAATTGTATTTTTTTCAACTATTTTACATGGATGCTTGCCTTTTTTTCTCTTGCTTAGAACTTTCTAGAGTTATGATCATAGCACACTGCAAAGGATTCCAAGTGTATGGAATAATTATTATTCTGCTCAAAATTTTCTTGAACTGAGATTTTCTAATGGTTTTTCAGATCGGTTATTTGGATGTTCTTGGTGTATTTTCAGTAGCTACTGGCGATAGTTACTGTTTTTATGGATATCATACCTTAGCACTCAAATCCAGGGTCCTAAGTAACAAATGCATGTAGTAGTTAATCACATAAATTAAGATGTATGTTTTACTTTAGAGATAAGGTTGAGCACCTGTACTACTAGAACTTTTGCAATATGAATCTACATTGAAGAAAAGAAAACAAGTTATTTTATTGTTCCCTCCATACTGCTGGATTCATCAGTTTAATCCAGATTTGCACAAATTCGGATTGATAATGAGAATCAGGTATGATTTATCGTATGGCTATGTTCCAACTGATATTTAAGGTCTTGAAAAGTTGTTGAAAATGAAAAATGTTGTATGGCAGCATATGAGATTGTACTTTGCATTATTAAGAGGCGCTAATCTATCCCTGCCCCGTTTTTCATATATGGTGGAATGATCTTATATGTGTCATAATTTTAAATGAATATTTCATTGCTAAATATTCTTAATTCGTAGTTAAGTTTCATATGAAGGTCAGTTCTTTAATCATCTGTAATCTCCAAGGACTCAAATGAGTATCTGACCCACTTTACCCGTTTGTTAGTTTGTTTTTCATTATCTACTTCCAATAAGTGGCATAAGATGAGTTTATTTTGGTGTTTTGATACAAATTAGATTGAAGTTTAAAAACTAATTTTCTTACCAGAGAGGGAAAAAAGTGCCACAAAAGAAGCAATCTCCATCCTTCAAAAGGTCGTGTTTTGGTACTTTATCCATTTTCCTTCTTGTTTTTCACTTTATCATGTAATCTCATTTCCATGGTTAGTAAGTCTGCTTTCTTAAAGATTAATGATAATAAAATGCTGATCTCCCTCTCTACTTCTGGTCAATTAAGAAATAGCTTGCTGTTTGGGATTGGCAAAATTATGGTTCTTTGAGAACTGCCTTTGAATGCATTCTGCATTCATATCTACTGGGATTTCATTAAATTTAACATGCAATGGGATATGATTGGAAACGATTACTGTGAGTCGTTAAATTTAAACTGGTATGAATGTCTTGTTGTCGTAGATGATGACGATAAATGTTAATAAAAAAATGGTGGTCCATGACAATTACTTATTCTTTCACTAGTAATGAACCTCTTAAACGTCAGCACCACTTCCAGATCCTTCATCTTTCACATAAACTGCAGTGATAACTGTAACCACCATTTTGAGAACTTTGCGTGTTTATCCTAGTTAATTATGCGTGGTGAATTTACAAATTAATTATTAATGAGAAAGAAGGTTACTTCTGACATTTTTATTCTATTTAAGAAGGGTTATCCCCATGATCTGATGTTTCCTTCAGCTATTATGGTATTGATATTGATAAAGTAATCATCAAATTGTTTGTGCTAATCCTGGACATCCAATAGTTCTTGAGAATCCTGGCAACAAAGTTATAATTTATTGTGGGTACTGGGAAAGGAAGAAGTAAGACTGGGAAAATGTGTTAAAAATACTGGTATCTTGTTTGTATATTCTTCATGAATTAAAGTTGCCCCTATTTGAGTGTGTTGATGCTATCGGGCAATAACTAATGGGTGAACTAATTTATTTCCTTAAGTTTGCCGTTTGAATTGCTTTGCAATGATGAATTGAATTCAAAATAGCTATATGAGGTTTTTCTTTGCTATAAATTATTGTATTCTTTTGCGATTCTAGCAGTATATTGGGTTCTCCAGTGGTTCTACATCGGAAAGTCTTGAAGCGGGTGATGCTAAGAGAAGGAAAATGTGCGGGCAGAGTGAAGATGTTAGAAGGTTAGATGATAGGGAAAGCAGTGGAGGTGGTAAGACTAACTCTTACTCTATCATGACTTTTCTGGCCATATTGCTGTTTTTACTTCTGGAATCTCACTTTGTTTCTCTGAAGCAGTCTTGGCTTCACATCTTGTGATAATGTGATTGATGTTCATATCAGGAAAAGGTTCAAATGAAACTTGTGGGACTTCTATTATAGCTGACACCAGTACTGATACGAATCCTGTTCTTTCCCTGGTCAAGCTAACTAGGAGTGGCCTTGTTCTCTTTATCTTTCCCCCAGATACTCCTTCAAATGCTGTCAATACTGTATCGAATATTATATTGTCTTTGGAATCAAAGAGTTTTAAGTCACCTCTGTAAGTTCTTTTCCTCATTTTCATATTTCAGTTTTGCCCACTAACTACCATGTTTGTTTTGTTATGTAACTTTGGCAACCAGTCAATAGCTGAAAAAATTCTGGAAAAACTCATTCAGATAGATTAGACTATCCAATGCACCATTTTTGCCTTCCCTGTTCTAATAAGGAAGGTATTTATATTTTATTTCGTGCAGTTGGTGCCATCGCATATTCCCCATACAGGCAACTTGTTGTTTGAACGAGAAGGATCTTCATTCAGTTGTAACAAAGCTTGTTCTTCAGTTCCTAAACAATGATCAGAACAAACTTGCACGACCGATAAAGGTAAGTATAATAATTACATTTCTCACTTATTGATTTGTACAATCATTGTATATAAGCAATTATACGAATATTGTTCAGTCAACCAAGAGCGGCATTACTCTTCAAAATCACGCCCGGAGTAGAAAAAAAACTGATTATATAATTGAAAAGAAGAGAGAAACTGAAAGCAATTGAAATAAGGGGACAGGAGGGGAAAATGATGTACTGTAGAACACATCAATGTGCTGTTCTTAGTGGAGAGCAACAACTTTATATTTTGTACTAATTATTTTGTTTTGGCAATGTAGTTTGCAGTGGGCTATAATAGAAGAGGAATTGAAGAAACTGAGATGAGGACATGTAGAGCAGGGACAAATGGGACTGGTGCCAACATTATGTTGGACCGCAATAAATGCTTTAGCGTAGTGGCTGCTGCAGTCAAAGATGTGGCTTCTGATGCATTGGTGGATCTTAAATCTCCTCAGGTAAATGACCAGCCGCTCTTCTCTCTCTCTCTTTCTTTTTTTTCCTTTTGCAGTGCCAGTGATGATAGACAACCTACTTCATCACTGGGATGATTTCTCAGTTTAGTTGTTGGAAAAATCATAAAATATCTCGAGATGAAGAAGTTGGTGGGCAGTGGGATTTGATCCCTGAAATTTCAAGGATTAAGGTTTTAAAGCAAAGCCATTGATGCTGGTTTGTTGAAAAGTTTTGTAATCACGAGAAATATGGTTTTCCATGATTGGTCTTTTTGTCCATGACACCCATATGCAAGAATTCTGACTTGGATCTTGGGATGAGACCGGTTGGTTGGGACCGGAACCGACCGAACGGAGAATTTTGGTTCGGTAATCTTAAAAAAATCGAACTTAGCAGAACTGAAATTCTCAATTGATCGGAACTGAAATGTATCACTCGTGGGTGTATAAATACACATCGAGACTCACTCATTAAGATCGTGACACATCAAATCTCTACATATAACAAAAGCTATGAGATTGAATGTTATGCTTGATCCATTTTTTTACAGGTTTGTATTCTTGTGGAGTTGCTTCCTCTATCAGGATTGGCACGTGGATCACTGGTAGTGGGTGTCTCAGTTTTACCAAGGCATCTGGTGAGTACAAAGCAAAAACTATGCATCAAGCCACTTCTTTCTTCTCCTGCTACCAAACCAGAGACTTGCAAAAAGCAATGATGATGGCTTTCTCTCCTCTTCTGCAATTACTCTCCACTTTGCTTCAAATCTTGCAGCTTATTTCTCAATTGGTTTGGATTTTTGTTGGATTCTAATCTTGTGCTACTCAAGTTGAGTCTACATATCGAACCAAACCCGTCCGAGATTTCGTTTTTGATTTCTACGGACGAAAAATGAAGCTTGTTAGAGTAAGAGGTTTTGATTCGGCCATGTACGATTTTTTCGTGCTCGATAATTTGCGCTTCTATACATATTATAAAGGCAAAATTTACATCTCTCAGCAGAAATACGACACTACTAACAGCCTCCCTAGCCTCTAATGAAGACAAACTAAAAAGCCAAATCTTCGAACCAATAAAAAATTAGAGGAAGAAGATTGGATGATGTTCTTCAATACCCAGAGAACGCTATTGATAGATCAAGGTTTAGAGGAGAGTAGGAGATGGAAGATGAGATTGCTTCACTTGTTTCACTGCCATTACTTCTCTCTGGACATGGCTTCTGACTCTGTAGTGTTAGACACAGTGATAATTCACACACCCTCTTCTTCCCGTCTTCTTCTTCTTCTTCCTCCTCTTCCTCGACCTTCAGTTCATAAAAAACCAGTTCAAAATTGTAGCTTTTCTGCATTTTAATTATAATTTCTCCGCTCTAACGTCATATTTGGCTCTATTTACGATAATATTAACTTAAACTATTCTTAGAAAAGGAAGGCTAGACTTTGATCAAAAGCTGCCGAGATAAAAGACAAAAGCAGATGGAACAGGGTTGACCTAGTTATGGGGGATTCTCACTTTAGATTAAGCTAGAAACCCTCGATACCAAAACTTAGACTTGACGCTTAAATATATTATATTTCTAGAGAGGGAAAGCGAAAGAATGAAGAAATAATACACACCTTGGAGAAACGAGATTCTTTGAAAGAGCTGAGGTTGAAAAGATTATCCTGTGGCAGAAGAAAGGGAGCAGAGTGTTCTTTTATTCCTCTCTGCACAAGATAATCATAGCAAAATGGATTTCTCATCTGTTTCTCGTTTATTCCTTTGCCCTCAAGAATCCAACTTGTCCTTTCCGTTCTCCCTCTGATGGGTAAAAAGCAAACAGAAAAAAAGAGAGTTCATGACAAGACCAGACTTAACAATGGCTATTCTTTTTGTTTCTCTGCGTGTAAAAGCAGAATTCATCGCCATTTTTAGGAAAAGTAAGCTCTCTGTCAATAACCTTTTGCCGGAAGGTAGACTGTCAATGACCAGAGAATCTGATTGCTTCCTGTGCTTTGAAGGAGGCTGGAGAACCACTGGATTGTTTTCATCGTTCTCCTCGAAAACTTGTTTTCTGTAATGGGTTGCGCTTCGATCTGTCATAGAAAATCACAAGGAAAAAAAAAAGCAGCTGAGAAGAAGCAGTGGATTGCTCTTCGTCTCGTCCTTACTGGGTTTCGACTAAGAAGAACTGAAAATTCAATAAATGAACGAATGATTTAAAAGACATTAACATGGAAATTTGCCAGCTTTGATCTGGAGTCTGAAATTGTGAAGTTCTAATTGTGGAAAGTGAAATTGATTGTCTTTTAAATAAAAAGTGAGTTTTCTTTGTACCTTGTCTTCCTAGATCACTTCTCATGCTTCGATACATCTGGTTAGAGAGAGAAAATCCAAATAAATAAAAATTAATTACAAGTAAAAATTAAAAAAAAATAGAAATTAAAACCTGCAGATGGCTTTTGACATGAGAAATGGTTAGTCCTTTGACATCCATCATCTGAAGAACAAGTTTAGGGGTGGCCTCTGGAAAACAAAAAGGAAAGAGAGGAAGAAAAATGAGACGCCATTTTCAAGAGCTTGGATTGCAGATAGAAGAAAAGTCAGATATGGGTAGAGAGAGAGAGACTGTACTTTGGTGGCCTCCAAGTTTTTCAATGGCGCGAACAAAGCAGTGGTGAAGCTCAGGAGTCCATCTCAAACGAGGAACCATTGATCTTATATACTGTCTAACTGTTCCATTTCTTCCACAGCTGCTACTCATTTTCTCTCAATCTTTTTCCTTCGAACCGCTTATGATTCTAATGAGGATGCTCTAAAACACTCCTCTCTCTCTCTCTCTCTCTACCTTTCTCCCTCTAAAATTAGAAAACTGAGTGGAAACTCTCTCTTGCAGACGAGGATTTTTCAAACCTGGAAGACCCGTTTGGACATCGAGGCCTTAAAAAGTAGGGGAGGAAGAAAAAACCAAAAATGGGTAAAGATGGAATCGAGGGGAGGAGAGAGAAAGAGAAGAGAGAGATCACGGGAAAGCGAAAAGACGAAGGGGAGGAGGGTCTGAAAATTCCTTAAAGAGTCTGATAATACCTGCTTGCTGGCTGCTGCTCCTGCTGCTGTCGCCTCTCTCTCCCTCTCTCTCTGCACTGCCACTGCCCTACCAAGACATGTATTTTAACAGATAGAGAGAGAAAGAAGAGAGAGAGAGAAAACGCAATTCTCAAACTCTATATCCGTTCTGTAGTCTGTACTACTTCACGAGCTTCTTCATTTCATCTCTCTTTTTTTCCTTCTTCCCCCCCCCCCCCCCCCCAAAATCATTACCTGTACCCAAATACTACCAACTGCAATGCATCACTTTGACCCTCCCTCTCTCTCCTCGCTTTCTCTCTCTACATTTCATCTTAAATGCAATTCCATTCCAACATGTACGCCAACGTCGTCATGATCACAAAAAGCTCCCATGAAATTAAAAATATTCAATTTTGTCAGATTTTGATGATCATTCCTTCTTTTCCAGATGGCTCAGGCCATTTCCTTCCTCCCTGTACCCATTTCCGCCCCCCCCCCCCCCCAAACCATAAAACGTAATTCTAGTAAAATATAATTCCAATTCCAAAATAGAAAATAGTAATTAAAAATCACATTAAAAAAAAAAAATAGTTGACAAAACCAAAAAATAATTTACACTCACAAATAAATATATATATATATATATATAAATGAGTAAACACGTGCTTTCTGCTAAAGAAAGAAATAAATAATACATTTTTCAATAGAAACTTATCTACTATTATGATTTTTTTTGCAGTAAATATTTATATTTTACTGTAGAAAATAAGTCATTAATTAAAATTATTTCGAATAAAGATTCTTCGCAGAAAGAGAACTTATTTATTGTGAAAATAAATTAAAATTTTTAATAGAAAACATAATAATAATATTAAATTTATTTATTTTTTATAATTTAATATTTTATTTATTAATAAAAATTATTTAGGATGGTTAATTACCCTTGAAAAAAAATTATCCTCAAAGTCTAATAATAATTCCAATTTAATATATAAATAAATATCATACCTCTATATATATATATATATATATATATATATATTGACCTTTCACTAATTGACCAAGTTGTGAAGTCGAAGCCGAAGCCGAAGTCTCGAGAACTTATCCGATCCCTCCTCAATTATTACATATTTTTATAAAAAAAATAATATATATATTTTTTTTAAATCAAGAAAAAATAAAATTTAAATCATCAAATTAAAATATCGTATAGTCGGGACAAAGCAATAATAAAATATGAAATGACCGTATTGTCCCTGGATGAAAGGTCAAGGGTGCGCACGTTAAGCCGTTAGATACAATTGGACGTGGGAAGAGGTTGGGAGTTCCGTCGTCAAAGCTGAGAAACTTAAACAAGAGAAAGTTAAAACAAAAGGAGAGAGAGAGAGAGGTTAGAGAGAGAAAGGAACAAAGAAAAGGGCAACAAGACAAGTATAAAGGGGACACACACAAAGACAAACTAAAATCATGACCGTCCAACACGGATCTCCAGGAACAATTGACGGCTATGATTAATGGAACTGAAACACGTCACTTCCTAAAATTGACAAAGTCCCCACACAAACGGTTTAAACACCGCCATTTCATCATTTGGAACTTAGGTCGTAATTTTTTACAACTGTGAGGGGTAAAACGGGAATAAAAACTCTTATTTACTCCTAACAATATAGTTGGCAAAATAAGAGATTAATTTTAATAATCAATAAATTATACAAAAATATCACATCATAAAATAAAATATTATATAATATATTATTTTGACAACAAATATTTATCTTCTACTTACGAAAAATACTATTTATTGCAACGAATATTTGACTTCACTTGTGAAAAATAAGTGATTACAAATAGCGCTGAGGAAATCAGTTCTTGGTGTCGGTTCTAAACATATTGTACCCCACCATGTGGTTGTCGGTTCTTTAATTTTAGAACCAGAACCAGAACCGCAAATATTTGGAACCAGAACCAGAACCGAGCCGCGATTCCGATCTGATTCTGGTTCCATGATAGAAACATTAATTTTTTGTTCTGACTCTGCTCTTTGTCCGATCTTTCTTGGCATTCTTGCTCGGTCTCTTCTATTTGGTCACAATCTGGAGCTTTGCAACTCGCCTTATTCTTCTTCTGTTCGGCGTAGTGTCAGTGGCTGGCCCTGGCTGAGGACCCAACTCCTTCACATAGGTAAAGGCCAACGACGGTGAAGATATGATTCGGCACCCCGATACGCTCCTGCTAAGAGCTTTGTCTTCTTCAGCGGCGCCTCGGAAGAAGACGCAAGAAGATAAGGCACTGGACCAAGAACCAGACCAGAACCAGAACTGAGCGCGATTCTAGTTCGGTTCGCGGTTCTGGTCGGTTCTTGCCCACCCCTAATTACAAGTACTTCATATATAAGTTTACGTGGAATTCGTACTACCCTTGTAGAAAAAAGTTTTAAATTTTTATACAAATAAATAAATTATTATTCATAATAATAAATAAACAATACATAAATATATGGTATTAAAATAAATTATAAAATTAAAATATAAATTAAAGATTACGTAATATATTTTATCAATAAAAAGTTATTTAATTAAATATTTAATATTTGGTGTTTTCTTAATTTACTTGTAGTTGCGTCAGTTTCAATCCATGATAAGTGGAGTAATTAAGATGAGGGAAATTAAAAAATTAACAATTGTATTTTGTGATTCATTAATATATTTTTGTTAATAATTTAATCACTAAACTATGAAAAATAATCTGCATAAATATTACAATTAACTTTTTAATAATTTGTAGGGAAAAAGAGCTAATACACATGAAAAAAAAATTGCAAGAACTTGTGATTTTAAAGAATTTCAGTGGAAATTAGTTAATATTCATGGACAATAGATTTAAGAAAATACTGTATAAGTTGATTTTAATTTTTTTTAGTTTTATAATTTATAAAATTTTGTAAAAGAATATTTAATATTTTAGATTTCGGATGATTTAAATTTGTTTTACTGTCCATGAGAGAATCACAGTTTTATCTGTGTTTTCTATGTGTTTTCTACGATGAAAACAATGGATTTGTTTTTTATCTGAAGACTTTCATTTGAGGAACGTTATCTTTTCGCAGCAGAAAATTGTCTTTTCTCTATGAAAAGACGACTTTTCTCTGCGAAAGACGGCTTTCTTGAGTCTTATTACAATTACTCACTTTCCACAGTGGAAAGACAACATTCTGCTGAATAACTACAACGTTTTTTTAACAAAAAACGCAACAACAATGTTTGCTTCATTCATATTCTATAATTGAGTGTTTTATTTATTACCAAAAATTGTTTGGGCTTAATTTTTTATTGATTCCATGATACAATAATTAGATTTGTTAATTTTCCTTAAAAGATTTAATTGTTTGATTATTCTAATGAATCTTGATGGAGTAACGTTCATTCAATCTATTTATATCGTACAACTTTAATAAAATTAAATGATGAACAGTGAGAATTAGGTACAATTATTTGCATGTTGTTTCCATGTTTCTGTTCATCCAATGTAGCAACCTATTCCTGTCTATACTTTATACTATATTTAAATTAATAATAATGTCCCATACACAACTTATTTTACCCATTAACGTGACTTTTCCATACATAACAAGTTGTTAAAATACACACACCAGTGACGGAATGACACATAATCATTACGTCAGAAAATAAGATTAAAAAATCTATTATCTGGCTTAAAAGAACACGCAGATTAATCATACCGTAAAACGTTTTTTTGAGACCAGATGCTTATATTTCTGATAGGACAGCTGTTGAAATAATGAACAAGATTTGGAAAAAAGAAAGAGAAAGAGAAAACAATGGACACCGAATTTACGTGGAAAATCCAAGACTAGAAAAAGCCACAGGCAGAAGAGAAATCACTAATAGAAATCATTACAACGAGTTTTGCAGCTTAAACATATATTTATAGCAATAAAAGAAATCCCAGTCATACTGGAATTGGAAACCTTAATTCTGCACGAATAAAAAAACCTCAAATGTTGGTCAAACTGACATGACCCAATTAGAATTTAGGTCACATTGAACCTTAACAACCGTCTTCTTAATGTTAGGTATGAGACTTATTAACGTTTTGAGGAATTAAAAGTTATGGTAAACCTTCGATTAAAATTAATACGATAGAAAAGGCGACGATAATTATAGCGCTATCCTTAAATTAAATATCTTAATGTGAATCTAATGTTGATTAGTGGAATCTAATTGAGAAGTAACGGCTGTTCTTTCTTTCTTTGACTTTGTTTAAAAAAGAGGAAAAAACATAATTGACACGTGTCGATCATTTGGGGTTGGTGGAATGGCCAAGTTCTAATTCTAATCCACGTGGAAAATAAATAATAATGCAAAAATAATTATTTATAAACATACCCCACAAATATATTTATTGAGGGTTGGAGAGGACGATGAATAATACAAAATAATGTTTTCCCTTTTATTATCAAATTAAAATAATTTTGAAATATATAATAATAATAATAATTTTAAATATATATATATATATATGCTCATTTTCTTGATATATTAATGTGTTATTTATATATTTTATGATATATTAATTAAAATAATATATTCCTTATATCAATAAACTAATGACACGTAAAAGTCAAATTATTTATAAAATTACAATATAAAATAAGATTAATGGTACAACATTTCTTGATAATAAAAAAATAAAAAAATTAACAAAATAATAATTTTATTATGATATCAATGACAAGTTAATCGCTGAATAATTTTTACTAATAACTTAAATACTGAATTATAAAAAATGAACGAAATAAATATCGTGGTAATGTATTCCATTAAAAAATATAAATATTATTTTCTTCAGTGAAAATATTATTTTTCTCTGTAAAAAGTGAGACATCGATGATGAGCACTAGACGACGACGGACCAGAAAGAGTCATGCTGACGTTCGACAACGTTTTTAGAAAATCGAAAATGTAGGAACTTTTTCAACAGGTAACGGTGATATTTACGTCATCCATTTTTCATAATTCAGTGTTTAAGTTGTTAACAAAAATTGTTCAATAGTTAACTTGTCCTAAATCTATAGTACAGTGATTGTTTTGTTAATTTTCCTAAAAAAATAAAATAATTAATAATGTTTTATAAAAAATATTAAACGTAAAATTTACGTGCCAACTTACTCAACAATGTTTAAAGTAAAGAAAATAATGACTCTTACATTAAATTTATATTTTAATATTAAGTTACATCTATTTTAATAGTCATTTATTTATTAATGGAAAATTAACAAAACAACTACTATACTATAATATCAATTACAAGTCAACAACTAAATAATTTTTGCTAACAAATAAAACACTCAAATATGATAAATGAACGGAGCAAACATCGCTGTCATGTGCTCCGTTTCACCAACTGTAAAGAAAATATTATTTCCACTGCGAAAAAAATACGGAAAGTGAGTTCTATATCAATGACTCACTTTAGAACGAATTTTTCGCATCTATTTGAAAGATAACATTCTACAGCGAAAACTAGTCTTCCACTGTGGAGAATAAATTTTTGCTATTTCCGCTGTGAAAATAAATTAAACTTTTTAACAGAAAACAGAGTATAACAAATAATATTTGCTTCATTTATTTCTTATACTTCAGTATTTTATTTGTTAACAAAAAATTATTTAGTAGTTGACTTGTCATTGATTTTATGGTTTTTAATTTAATTATTTATTATTTTATATACTATAGTATATAATAATTATTCTATTAAGAAATTAATAAGGGTGTGACACGTAAATTTAAGAGTGTGAATGAATATTTTTTATTAAAAGTAAATATTTTGAAACATTAAATACTAATTTCAGTTAATCTAATCCCATAACCAAAGAAAGGTCATAAACTTCCACGCAGTCATTTATGGAGTTTCTCTCTCTGAAAGGAGAACTGGGTTTGTCTCTCTACAAGAAGCGATGAGTCTATCTCTCTCTAAAAGGGTTTTAAAGTGAGAGAGAGAGAGAGAGTTGTCAGTGAGAGAAAGAGAATGATGGAAGTTGCAGCGGAAATGGGAATGATTTAACTGCGCAAAACAAAAGTCCAAAGATAAAGGTGTTATCATTTCACTGTACTCGCCTCAGCTCAGCCGTACGTTATGTCTGCAACAGCCATGGCCACAGCCTATCGCCATAGCTATAGCTTTGATAGCCATAAGCCTGAAGCCATGAGCTACATAGCTTTTCATTTATTCCTTTTGTTTCCTCCATTAAAATCCCACTTCCTTCTCTCTCTAACCAAGCGTAGAAGAAAGCCCCGAGGTCGCCGGTTCCCTCCCACCCCCGGTGCAGTCATAGATCTAACCCATTAATACATCATCTGTTTTTTGCTAATAACTAACGATATTTTCTTTAAAATATATGCTTATTTTTACCCTTAATTTTAAGACATAATATTCACTTTAAAATAAATTTATCAAAATATATAACGTTGTGTTATTTTTATCAATATTTTCCTGTCAATCACTAAGTTTGAATTCGGTAAATTGAATACTAGTTATTGTTTGAGTTCGGTGTAACCAAATTATAATTGGGTCACATCAATTGGGACCACATTAGAAATTTCCTATTTCCAGTATGATTGGGAGTTTCTATTTCAGTATGACCAGAATTTTCAGTTTATACTATAAATATAAGTGTGAGTCGTAAAACTCATTGTACCGATTTCGCTAGTGATTTCTCTATTATGATATTAGTCATGTGTATCATTGATTTGTGCGAATAAATTTAACGAAACATGTTATATAGTTTTATTGTTATCTAAATCAACATGTTCTATGCCAGTTTTTTGGTCTTTTTTACCCAAATTTACGGTCAATTCTTTGACGATGAATGATTAAATTCTATTTTAAATAATGCCAAAATTCCTAATTCCTCCCATAAAACAGGAATCAAACAAAACAAACACATCAATCTTCTTGGTTTTTGTTGTCAAACCACAAGAAAAAGAAGCCTCGTTTTAAATTCAAAGTGTTCAACGTGACATTGACAATAACTCCAAACAATGAATATATATTAAATATATTCTAGTATATATATATATATATATTTTTTGGCTATTTCCAATCTCTAATTTACTAAAAAATATCACCATTGTACCAACCCGTAGGGTGATCTTCGATATTCTATATATATATATATATAAATGTTAAGATTGTGTTTTAAATTAAGGTTGTGCTGAGTAAACTAAGATTTTGTAATAAAAATCCAAGTATTTATTATGGAAGACAAATATTTACTACAGAAAATACTATTAACGAAAAACGCTTCTTTATTTCTCATAGTTCAAGATTTTAATTATTCGTAAAATTACTTTAAGATTTGACTTATCAAACAACTAATAATTTAAATTTTACTTTATTAATTTCTCTTAATTCAACGGTTTCATACGAATACATATTAAATATATTATGAGAATTTTTTTTTTTGGCTATTCTCAATCTCTAATTTACCAAAAAAAAACATCACTATTGAACATACTGGTAGCGTGATCTTCGATGTTATATATATATATATAAAATTAGAAATGTTGGTTAAGTTGTTTGAAATGTTGTCACACTTGGTCAACAAAATGGGATGTGATGATTTAATAATCAAAGTTTCATAGACTTTTACCCAATAAAGCTTCGAAGAAATTTGGGATTCTTTGATTTGGTTCCTTAGATTTATAAAATACTTAAATAGATTAAAAGATAAATTAGGCAACTTTACATTGAATTACGAGAAAAACACTAAAGAATTTCTAATATTATTCCGGCTAATATTTCTTCGTTAAATGTGAAAAAACCATTTTCGATTAAGACGTAATGCAGATTCGAAAGTAGTCAGTAGAAACTAACGACCCAATTAATCGATCAAAATTCACGAGCAACATCTCATAATCACCCTTTTTTGGCGTGTTAGTGTACAAATTCAAATTAACAAAGTAGCAGGTGAAGAACTTTGTCAAAGGTTAAAAAAAAAAGAGAATTAAAAGTGCAATAATTATGGGTTTTGATTTTCTTGGAAACTTTCAATTTTGGGGCCAAATTGACACGATTTTGTTTTGTCCGACGATCAGGTCCATCGAAAACTCTTAATTTTTTTTAATTTCTAGATTAAATGTTTTTACGCGTAAAATTCTTTTATCGAATGCGTTAATCAAATAACAAACTTTTGTTTTAATATTTATTAATTGTTGTTAGTGGTCTCAATTAACTCTTAAACTCGAATGTGATTAGGTGAAGGAAAGTTGGGAATTAGAGGGAGTAAAATGATTGAAGAAGGTGGGGCCCATTATTTTTTGACTTTTGGGGAGGATTAGGTATATCTTCTCATGCACGTAGCCTTGTCCATGCAAAGCTTGAAAGCTGCTTAGACGACACGTAGTTTTCTCATGAGCTTTTGTTTTATTTTATTCTACACGTAGGTTGTTTGTATAAGCTCCGCACGTGCATAATTTGCAGAGGTCACTTGAATATTTAAGATGTTTTAAAGTGTGGGGTTTGAGCAAATGCTATGATTAAGAGATTACAACGAAAATGTGATTAAGCTAATCGATTTATTGGCAGAATTCGCTCGTCCTCGACGCAAAAAAGGGTGATAAAATTTGAGAAATTCACTCGGAGGGACTTGGATTTGGGTCGGATTTCAAGTTCGGGCCAATTTCAATCGGGATTTATGCGATTCCGCCAAACTGAAATCGAGACCGAATTAAAGGAAGGGTGGAACCGAATTGAGATTTTTTGTTCTTGCGGATAAAAAAGGTTAATTAAAATTTTACCGGGAAATAGGATTTCGGGCAAGGTTTGGACTGGATAGGATTTTTGGTTTGGGTCTCGGGTTAGAGTCGGGTTTTCTACGTTTTTTTTCCCGTTCCTACATGGGTTGGCCAAGATTTGGGCGACAAATTTTATTGGTTCGGTTTTCTTATTAAAAAATCGAGAAGTGAACCGAAGGAATCAATTCCTTCCGATCCAAACAGAAACAGTCTTACAAGTAGAAAAACCAAATTGAACCGAACCAAATGTATAAGTTCGACTAAATTCTAGTCTGGTTCGGTCCACCCTAACTCTAATTTATTCGAATTAGCAAGACGATTCAGCTCAAAAAACCCGAAAGAAGTTGCTCGATGAATTCACTGACACTTTAAGAAACATTAATAAGTGAATAGAAGCACAAGCAATCCAGATACTTTTGCCAAAGGTTTGTTCCTTGGATTATTCATTAGAGGTGAAAGAAAAACTGATGCATCATCAACCGAACAAATTTAAACCGACGATTTCAAGAACGATTTGGTCGGGTTCTTTTGTAGTTTTTGATTCTTTCGGTTTTTCAATTGAAAACCACCCAAAATTGAGATCATACCATATTTTAAGATGGGGGTTTCAACCAAAAAAACACAAGAGAGTGAGAGAGAAGGGCAAAGATCAGAGTGAGAGAAGGGCCAAAACAGGGGACCACAATGTAGCAAATCAGAGTAAGTAATCAGAGCATTAAATAGCAAAGAGAATGAAATTTATTCAAATGTTTTGACAAAAGAGATGCTCAACACAGTCAGGAGCAGGTTAAAAAAATCCACCAAACCTTATCACACAACTTGTAATTATGGCACCAAAACAAGGTGGAAATCCCATAATTCAGCAGCTCAGTGCTTCCTGTCACAAATTTAGACTACCATCAGACAAAAGCAGTTCAATTTTCAAGGGAAACAGAAAACTCTAGAAGAAAAGGAGCAATTCACACAAGAAAACTGATCGAGTTGATTTCACAAGCACAGCTGAACAAAAAAGGAATTCCATCAGCACCCACTTGTTTTATTTGATTTAGTTTGAATTGCATTTGCTGAGTATAAAACTGAAACATTATTAAAGCCTAAAAAACAAAGCTTCATTAGAGCTTTCCGTATCGAGGAAAAAGGGCGAATGTGCAAGAAGAGAGAGCTAAGCAAAAAGCTCACCGGCCGGGACAAGCTGCAAGACCTATATCTCAGCCCCGATGAGACTGGCAAAACAAATGCTTAAGGACAGCCACGTTCGGCTTACCATCGTAAGAAATACTGCTACTCCTACTCTTTCCAAAGTCACCATTGCAAAGGCTAATACTTCATCTCAAAGCCACCATTAAACTCCAATTCTCACATCAAATTAATCACTAGCATTTGCATGACCAAAGTCCCAACCCAACACCATACTAATTTCCAGGAGATGATTTAATTTCATCTCTGTTTATTCCAGTACTCATAGTTAATTATATTAATCACTTAATAAGACTACAGGGATTATGACAGAATATTTTTCCAACAAACTTTAAGTTTAACATATGGCAGGAATACACAATCAGCCTGTGGAATAATTCCAAAAGACACCATTGCTCGAAGGATATGATAGAAAAGACAGTAAACTACCATCCCAAACAGCATTTTGTAAAGAAGAGTTAAAGATGTTCCAGGCATTGATAAATCACCCATCTGTCCATAGTTCACTCGTCCTCCGGTCTACACCAAACATTACATTCCTATCAGATGTTCATAATTTTCACCATACTCAACGCCCCAAACCTATTCTTACATTACATCTTGTCCTTGCAAAAACTAATGAACTTAGGAAAGCTTTTTTTTGGTCTGTTTTATTTGCCTCGTGCAAGCCTAGAAACCACCTCCACCTATGATTTACACAGTCTAGGATCCTAAACTTTTAATGGAGAATGTTTTTCCCCGTTTGGAGAGGATTCAAATGGAAGCATTTGGGGCTATCTTGTTTAATATTGTTTGCAACAAAAATAAAATTAATGAGTTATGCATCCAAGGAGTCTTATGCGCAGATGCTTTTGTCAGAAGTAAAATCGAGGAGTAACTGAACAATCCCTTTATGTTCTTCATACAAAAGCATCAGTCTTCCCATATAGTGATGGAAGTTTTTCAAAGCTTTCCATTGCAATCAAGTCATTTATCTCAAGGTGGGCTCAAATGTAAGAAGTTGATCCCCTTACTTACAAGGGATACGCAATGTTATGAGCAAGTTTAGCGCATCCAATGTTGAAACATTTGTCTTTGCATCGGCACAATGCATCAAAAACTTTATCAGTAATTTTGACTACCAAATGATCTTCTGAATAAAATTACTCCATCAAATTTCTATCGAAAAGGAAATGATTTGAGATACAATCCAAGCTTAGCTCTAAGCTATTCCTTCAAGTGTTCAATCAAAGACCCCTCTAGTGTGTGTTCTTTTAATGGTTTGTATTTTACAGCAATACAACTATAACTCAAAATTAACTAGGATTTAACCACTGAGAATTTGTATGCTCCTACATGCATGATAATTTATTCTGCTTGGTACATGAAAATTTGCTGAAACTAAATATTAAGAACAGGCCCCTAATTATGGACGAGTCTTAATCTGAAAGAGCCTTCATAAACAACCATCTGAAATCTCAGATTTTCGACAAGAAAGTCTTCCATTCTAGCTCATCAGATATTATAAACACTATCAATACTATTTCAGTATGAAAACTTAAAATTCTCACAGGTCAAAACCAGGATCAAGGAAACAACAAAACTTGAGTCACCCTAAATTCATGGAAAAAAGAACAAATCAAGTTAAACGCAATGACAAAAACCAACCAAAGAAGAACTAACCAATTCGATTAATTAATTATGTAAAACGTTGGCAGTAATCGGGGCAAGAGGAATCCCCTGCTTCAATTTGGCCTCCTCCTCTCGAATCTTCTGCATCTTCAGCATCCTCTCCATGACAAGCTCGTACTCGCACTTCTCGTAGGTGTGGCGCTCGTTCTCGCACTTCCATGGAAGATAGAGCTCGGCCTGACGACACTTATTGAGCGGAATCAACAAGTGGGCACACTGATCTCGGTAGGCCAGTGGAACTCTAGCCTCCTTCATCTCCTCCCGCGTCGCTATCATCTTCTTCGAGGAGCCTTCAACCTCCATTGTTGATCTAAGAATTCTTCTCCTCTTGTTCTGCTCGAGTCTTCCGTCCAGTAGCTCACCTGCTAATTCTCAAAAGGAAATTTAACAAAACAACCATTATGGACTCAATCACAAATCAACTCCCGAACCACCTTCGCTGGTGACAAATAAAATTTTAATTGTTATGAAATTAATTAGGATGTTAATTTTCTCTAAATTTAAGCATCTACCAACTGGGTTCGATGGATTTATGATTAACATTCCTTTCCCTGTCAATTTAAGAAATCCTGTTTGTCTATACGCTTTCTCTAGTGCAGATATGGTTGTTCTGAAGTCATTGAAGCTTGAACAATGTACAAGACCGATGTCGTCAAATTATTCAAAAGAAATGACAATTTGATTGAAACGACGTCGTCTTTCTTTTGTGGAAAATTGTTTTTCCACTGATGAAACTAATTTTTCCTGAGTTCTATTTCAATGACTTACTTTTCGCAACGGAAAAACAATGTTTTTTAATAGAAAACGTAATCGTGATATTTGCTCCGTTCTTTTTTCCATAGTTTAATGTTTTAATTGTCAGCTAAAATTGTTTAGTGATTGATTTGTCATTGATTCTATAGTTTAGTGATTATTTTGTTAATTTCCATTATCAAAATAAATAAATAAAAATTTAACATCAATTCTATCAACGATAGATTTTCTCGAGCAATTAAAATACTGAATTATAAATAAATAAACGATACAAACATCACCATCACGTTGTTGGGCTTAGGGTCAAATTTGATTCAATTTTTGTTGGTTTTAGCTTGGGTTTGGTCAATGATTCTATAAAAATTGCCAAAAATCCTCATATAACTTCATAATACAAGTGCAATTAGATTCGGAACAATTTGAATTAGAATAAATGAAACCAAACCGAACCAAAACACTTTGGTTTACATTAGTTGCTTCCAACCGAACAAGTCCCACGTATATAAACGTGCAACCTAATTCGAGATCAATGATCGACACATAATGTTATGTAATTGCCTCGAAACATCAAAATTCTTCCATCACTTTATGAACATATTCAACAAGAATGCATGCTTGGCTTTTTTGTTTTTTATTTCACATGATAAAAAGAACATAAACAATACTTTGGCATTGCCCGTGTTGTTAAAATCATCGACAAAAATCAAATTTTTCAGATATAAATAATATACATGTACACTCTAATATTGCACTTTAATATAATACGTTAACATGTTATATGTGTTATTCATTAAACAGTATATTATTATAAAATGTTTATAATTATTCATAATTAATTTATCAATAAAATTACGATATTTTAGAAAGTAAAATTAAAATATAAAATTCAACATTATTTTTGAGTTAAATATACGTTATTAAGTAGAAATAGACTCATTTCATATCGAACTTGGGTCGCTCGATCAAGTGTAGTCAAACGCAAGTCTATCTTAAAAGTCGATAGGTTGGTTTGCTTTGGGTTGGTTTAGTTGGCAATTATGACAATCAACCGGTTCATCTTAAAGTTGATGATTCGGTTCAGTCTGCAACAATCACAACAGTCCGGTTTGATCTTAAGAGCAGATCGCTTGGCTCGGTTTAGTTTTGGATCATTTCGAATAACCAATCCAGAGGGCGTAAACCCTAGTCTTCTATCTGCCTCCATTTTTAGCTTTCTCCTGTTCGACTCATTTTGGGGTGGCTTCAAGCTTGCAGGTAAGAAGAAAAGATTCTTTACATCTCCTTCCGGTTGAAGGAATTTGTTCTCACTCGCTGGCTTTAGCCTTTTTCAGAAACTATATTGTCAAATTCTCGAAGAATGCCATCATCAATCGCTCATTTCTGAATATCAGGTTCGCGTTGATCTGTGTTCTAGCTTGCTCATCAGTTTTCTTATGTGATAGTGAGGTGTTTTTCATCAAATTTTTTTTTCCTCCCTCATTACAGTTTTTATTGTGGAATTTGATATCCATTCTAGGGAATCTGTGCGCGCATGAGTTCTATTCTACGTTTATTTTTCATGTTCGGTTACATGATTAGCTATTGGATTTTTTGGAATTGAAAATTTTGGAAAATGGCATTGATATAAGTAGTTTACTTTATCTCGTTTTGTTTACCTCAGTGTTATTTTCTTTTTAATTTCTTCTTGTGGTTGCGATCTTCCATTTTAGTGTTAAATTTATCGTCGTTCTTTCAATATTGGGTTAGTGTGCACGGAACCTCCGTATGTCTTCTGCTCATCGTGATGATTATTTTACGCAGATTCTGTCAGCTATTCGACATGGCTTCTGACGGTGGGAAAAGTTTTGCTAGGAGAGACAATCTTCTAGAGATAGAATCGAAGGTTCGAACGTGGTGGGAAGAGAAGGATGTTTTCAGAGCAGTGGCTGGTGAAAAACCTCCCGAGAAGGACGAGAAGTTCTTTGGAAACTTCCCTTTTCCATACATGAATGGGTTTTTGCATCTTGGCCATGCGTTCTCACTTTCAAAACTTGAGTTTGCTGCAGCATATCACAGACTAAGAGGTGCGAACGTGCTCTTGCCCTTTGCTTTCCACTGCACAGGGATGCCCATCAAGGCATCTGCTGATAAACTTTCACGAGAAATCCAAAAATTTGGAAACCCACCCGTGTTTCCTGATGAAGTGGAAGAGGAAGTAAATGTGCAAGTAGAAGCAGGAGATGCAAATGCAGGTTTTCCAACAGCACCAGATAAGTTCAAGGGAAAGAAGTCTAAGGCTGCATCTAAATCAGGTGGGCAAATGTATCAGTGGGAGATAATGCGCAGTTTTGGCTTGTCTGATGAGGAAATATCCAAGTTCCAGGATCCATACAACTGGCTGTCTTTCTTTCCTCCTTTAGCCATGCAAGATCTTAAGGCTTTTGGCTTGGGTTGTGATTGGAGACGGTCATTTATCACCACGGATATGAACCCTTTTTTTGATTCCTTTGTGAAGTGGCAGATGAGGAAGTTAAAATCCATGGGTAAGATTGTCAAGGATGTCAGATACACCATATATTCCCCATTAGACGGCCAGCCCTGTGCAGATCATGATAGGGCTAGTGGGGAAGGTGTTCAACCTCAGGATTATACCCTAATCAAAATGGAGGTGGTACCGCCTTTTCCTGGAAAGATGCGAGTGTTGGAGGGGAAGAAAGTGTTTTTGGCAGCTGCAACATTGAGGCCTGAGACCATGTATGGTCAGACAAATGCATGGGTATTACCTGATGGAAAGTACGGAGCATTTGAGATCAATGATACAGATGTTTATATTCTCACCCAGAGAGCGGCCCTGAACCTTGCTTATCAGAACTTTTCTAGGATACCAGAGAAACCCTCCTGCTTGGTTGACCTCACTGGTCACGACTTGATTGGACTACCACTGAGGTCCCCGCTTGCAATCCATGAAATCATTTATGCACTGCCCATGCTGACAATCTTAACAGATAAAGGAACAGGAATAGTGACTAGTGTGCCCAGTGATGCTCCTGATGACTACATGGCCATGCATGATTTAAAATCAAAACCAGCTCTTAGGGCAAAGTATGGAGTGAAGGATGAGTGGGTCCTTCCATTTGATATTATTCCCATCATCAACATTCCCAACTTTGGAGACAGGGCAGCTGAAAAAGTTTGCCTGGATTTGAAAATTAAGAGTCAGAATGAGAAGGATAAGCTTGCTGAAGCTAAGAGGTTGACATATTTGAAAGGATTTACAGAAGGAATAATGCTCATTGGTGAATTTAAAGAAAAGAGAGTCCAGGACGCTAAGCCTTTGATCAGGACCAAGCTAATAGAGACAAACCAAGCTATTGCATATAGCGAACCTGAGAAGAGGGTTCTATCGAGGTCGGGTGACGAGTGCATTGTGGCGCTTACTGATCAGTGGTACATCACATATGGGGAATCAGAATGGAAGAAGATGGCGGAGGAGTGCTTATCGGACATGAATCTGTTCTGTGATGAGACACGCCATGGTTTTGAGCATACTTTGAGCTGGCTTAACCAATGGGCTTGCTCAAGAACATTTGGTCTTGGAACCCGCATCCCATGGGATGAGCAATATTTGGTTGAGTCATTATCTGATTCTACCATTTATATGGCTTATTACACTATTGCTCACTTGCTGCATCAAGGGGACATGTATGGAACAAGCTCCTCTCCTATTAAACCTTCACAGATGACTGACGAAGTATGGGATTTCATCTTCTGCGGTGGTGAGTATCCAAGGTCAACTGAAATCTCATCGTCCACTCTAAAGAACATGAAGCAAGAGTTTGAATATTGGTATCCATTTGATCTGAGAGTTTCTGGTAAGGATCTCATCCAGAATCACTTGACATTCTCCATATATAATCATACAGCACTCATGCCCAAGCATCATTGGCCCCGTGGGTTCAGATGCAATGGACACATCATGCTTAATTCTGAGAAGATGTCCAAGTCTACTGGAAATTTCAGGACTTTGAAGCAGGCAATTGAGGAGTTCTCTGCTGATGCTACGCGATTCTCTTTGGCCGATGCTGGTGATGGCGTAGACGATGCGAATTTTGTATTTGAGACTGCAAATGCTGCAATTTTACGACTAACGAAGGAGTTGGCGTGGATGGAAGAAGTTCTGAAGGCTGATTCTTGTTCCTCCTTGCGAACTGGTCCTTCCTCTACTTATGCTGATAGGGTCTTTACAAATGAAATAAACATTGCTGTGAAAATGACAGAGCAGAACTACAGAGGTTACATGTTTCGGGAGGCTCTTAAAACTGGCTTTTATGACCTTCAAGCTGCAAGGGACGAGTATAGGTTCTCTTGTGGTGCTGGTGGAATGAACCGTGATTTGGTGTTTCGCTTTATGGATGTCCAGACACGTCTTATAACTCCAATCTGTCCACATTATGCAGAGCATGTTTGGAGGGAGCTATTAAGGAAGGATGGGTTTGTGGTAAATGCTGGTTGGCCTTTGGCTGACTTGCCAGATCTGACCCTGAAGAGTGCAAACAAGTATTTGCAGGAAACTATAATTTTGATGAGGAAACTGCTTCAAAAACAGATTCTTGGCTCAAAGAAAGCCAGTAAGAAAGGCACTCCAGTCCCATCAATAACTGAGGACAAGAAGCTGATAGGATTGATATATGTGAATGAACAATATGACGGATGGAAAGCAGAGTGCTTGAACATACTCCAAAGTAAATTTGACAGTAAAACAAGAACTTTTATGCCTGATCGGGATATAATGGAGGCATTACAGAAAAGTTCGGTAGGTCAGGCAGCAAATTTCAAACAGACCCAGAAATTGTGCATGCCTTTCTTGAGGTTTAAGAAAGACGAGGCAGCTGCACTTGGTGCTCAGGCCTTGGATCTGAGGCTGCCGTTTGGAGAGATTGAGGTTCTCGATGGGAATTTGGACTTGATCAGAAGACAAATCGGTCTGGAAGAGGTGGAAGTATTATCTGTGACTGACCCTGATGCTCTTGCTAGAGCTGGTTCCAATGCTTCGCTGTTAACTCAGAATCCTCCATCTCCAGGAAGTCCTACTGCCATTTTCTTGACCAGGTGGATAAATTAATTATACCGAAGCATAATAATAAATTTATGATACTCTACACGTGCATAGTTGCAATATTTATCCTCACTTGATTAATTTGGATCAATCAACAGGTAGTCAAAACACTAGTCCAGTGCTGTTCTACTTCCCCTGAAGCATCAGAAATTTGCATTGCACTCGTGTATTTCAACATGTTAAGGAATTTGCAATGGAGTTTTCTATCTCAGAGAGCATTCGTGATCTCTCATTGAGTTCGTTTTCTGTTTCCTCTTTCCCATACAAGTAGTGGTTTAAGTTGAATTTTGATGTTAATTTTTATTTATGTTATCATATGACAAACAATTAAACAGAGTGTTACTTTATATCCTGGGATTATGTTATAGAATTGATATTATGGCGTACCCAATTGTTTCAGTAGATGTAGATAACAAAGTTCCAGTTTGAAATCTCTCTTCTCCAACAATCTGACCTTTTGAGAAGCAAATGCAGGCCGATGGGTAAATCTGGGAGGGGATTTCTCTGTTGCTATTAGCTGTCCAGTAGAATAAATTCCAAGTATGGCTCTAATTTGTAGATTGACGTAGCATGATTAAACTATTGATTTAATAATTCTTTGTGTAAGAAATTAAAAATAATAATAGTGATGATGCATCTACAAACCAAGCAATGTTTGTGTTGCCACCAAAGTAACTGAATCACAGATGAACACCATTTTCCATGTATACCCGATCAGTGAGTCTGATCTTTACATATTGACCAAGTTAATCAATGTTCACCTCCTCAGCAGCATTTAAGCTTAAAATAAAAATGGAGGCTTTAAAGTCGGGATTTTCTTCTGCAAAGCTCTGGCCTGGCCTGAGAGACGATCCATCAATCTTCGGAATCTGGAGTTGCTCCGTCTTCCGTATCGAAGCAATGGGGGTGAAGCTAAATGTACAATCCATGATACCATCTCCATCATCTATCTGGAGTTCAAGGGTCAAATCAGGGCCATAGAATTTTCATTTTGCCATTTACTTTTCTCATGATTCAAACAAGCTATTATAAAGTCTATGAACGCTATTGCATACCTTCATGGGTGTTGAGGACGGAATCTGTGGATGCTTCGAGGACTCCTGAGCTTTGATATCATCGGGTTAGCTCCCGTTTCACCTATGGTGGAGCAGGGATTGCGTTTGTCCATTGTCGATGCTTGTTTTCTTAGTCTTGGCTTTGTCCAATCGAGCTTTGCGGACGGAATGCTGGATTTGTCTTTCATGCTCCTTTAGCATTTCGTCCAGGTTTCCGTCTGCAGGCATCAATGGCCCCGAGAAGTGGATTCTATTTTTCTTCACGAGGTGGCCCTGAAACAGCCGTAAAACGACAAATAATGTAATGCGAAAACTAAACCCAGGAATTCATCAGCAAAGTAAACAGATATCTCTACATTTTGGATTTGATACTTATAATTTTCTACCCTATAAGATACTCATACTTCGAATATCTGATTGACTGTTGTCCTTATAATTTCCTGTCTAATTAAGATCCTAAGAACTTCCCTGTGATTCTCATAGTTATTCCAGTCAAGCTGCAAATAGTTCTAATGCCAGGCAAATTAAAGACTCATTTTCATTTATCTTATTCTTTTACCATTGCAGATTCCTTTCCAGATTGCTGCTCATCCTTCTTATGCAACAACTTGGGCTTGTCCAGCAAATGGCGTGCCCAGTCATGATTTTCAGAGATCTCTCCGCCATTCAAATGGTTGTATCTGGAACTAAATCGTTCCTCCGGCCAGTGAGGATTCCCAACACTTTCCCCGACGCTATCAAACTGTGAATTGCCCCTAATTGCGACAGAATTGGAAAACCGCGATAACTGGGATGCCCCGCGATGCATGGACGATCTTTGTGATCTTAATTCCACTTCAGTCGCTTGAATGGAACCCACGTCTCTGAGAGAATCACCCTCATTGACATTCGTGTTTTGTGAAGATCCAAATGCACTAGAATGCATTAACTGGCCCGAATGGGATAAAGCACTGATGGCTGCCCCTCTTGGAGGTTCGATAGGAAAGCCTGAGCCACCATCTTCTTCAGGAGCAAACTTCTCGCTCATGCTCTTCGGATTAGAATGCCCTTGTCGCTTCTACACCATCAGAAAGAAAATGAAAATGTATCAAGTCATAGTTCTTCAAAGATGGTAAAAGATCAACTCAGCGTTCCAAAATTCTCACATTTATGGATGCCTGCAATTCAGCATTGGCATCCGGCACAGGAACAGCTCTAGATTCTTTGTTGCTTTTTCTGTTTGGATCACGATCTCGTATCACACCGACAGCTGCTTTTTGCCTAGTTTTTACAAAAAATATCAGATAGAATAAATCTACCGTTTGGAAGAAACAGAAAACCACCACGGGAAGATTCAAGCCATGGCCAAGTAAAGTCAACAATTTGAACTCCTCCACCTCACTAAAACACGGGTTTAATAGGGTGGAACTCCTAACTTGAAATTAAATATACTTAACAAGAAGCCACATGAGGCAAGAGAGAGGGTTGTGTATAGAGTCAGTAACATTTACCTCCTTACTTCCTCTTCTCGAAGCTTGGCATCAAACTCCTTGCTTGGGGGGTATTTTGGCAATGTGGATGGGTCAGAGGGCAGTGGTCTTGTGGTGAAATACTGAAAATAATTATAATAATAACATCAAATAAGTGCATGCATGAAAAGTTAAAGAGGTTGAGAATCGACAAGTGATTATAACGTCAGTCTATCGGTAGCCATTTCAATTTGCCACCATTAGAATGAGTTTTATGAAAGATCCTAGCATAGAAACTTGAAACGAATAAGAACTCCATGGGATAAAAATCCAAAAACTAACCTCATTCTGAAGTGCAAAAGAAGCAGTTCCTCGATCCTCGGGTTCTATCGCAAGAAGAACATCTAGAAGAGCTAAGGCAGATGAAGGAAAGTTGCTAAATGTCTCAGAAACAACACGGCTGTAAGGATGTTGGGGTTTAAAAATGGTTGCATGGGGTAGTTTTGACTTCTTCCAATACTCTTCAGAAGGCGACCCACAAAGCTTGAAAATCTTATGCAATTGTTCCACCTATAAATGAAGAAAATAAATAATTATGACAGCCTTTGCCAAATAAATCATAAACCATAAATTCCGAAGCATTCACTTTCAAATGACATTTACCCAATGAAGCAACACTATTCCTGAAATGGTCAAACTAATTACTCAAAACGAACAGACAATCCTCTGATAGGCTTTATTCTTATACATGGAGAACGAAATGTAATGGGTAGAGAGGTCACTGATATTGAAAAAGCTAGAAGTTGGTTAGTGGGAAGTATTAGATGGGAATTTATTTGAGGGTGGTAATCCTTTGTGGCAGTAGAGGGGAGGGGCCAGGGAATTAAATAAAAGGGGATGAGAGAGAGCTGGGGAAGAGAGGAAGAGATTGGTAGGAAATTTTGGGCAGAACCGAGCCTCCCATTGTGCTCGGGTGATACGATCATGGGTTTTCGTTGATGAAATTTAGCTTATTCTTCTCATTTTCTGTTCTTTGGCGACTTTGCTCTTATCATCCTCTTATGTTTAAAAGCTACAACATAAATTACTTCTTTCAAAGTAAAAATTATTCTTATTCTTCAGTTTCTTAGAGGGGTCTTTTAATATACGCTAAAACACTCAATGGTACCTCTGTTCTTCCTGGCATTATAGGCTTCCCAGCTAACAATTCTGCAAAAATGCAGCCAGTACTCCATAAATCCACAGCAACTCCATAGTCTGTAGCCCCCAGCAGAAGCTCAGGTGGCCGATACCATAGAGTTACAACGCGACTTGTAAGGGGCTGCTTCTGAGGGGAATGGAAGAAGGTGGCAAGACCAAAATCTCCGATTTTCAGATTGCCATCATTGTTAATTAGTAGATTTGAGCCCTTGATGTCACGGTGCAAAACACCCTGATTGTGACAATGTTCAAGACCACGAAGTAGCTCTTGCACGTAACATTTTATCTGCAGACCCAACACATGAATACAACATGTAAAATACAAAATCATGAAAAGTATTTTACAATTTCTACCTAGCATGTAAAAAATAAAAATCCTTCGTATTGCCAAAACACAAATAATCTTTATAAGAAATTTGCAGCCAATTTTGTTACTCTTCATACTTTTTGGTATGTATTGAGGAGTATATTGGAGTAGAAGTATGAAACTGTTGCGGTCTCTGTGATCTTGGTATAATTACAGTAAGTAAACAGATTGAAGAACAACAGACCACACAATTTCCCACACTAAATTTCACCCAGAAAACATTACAACAGCACAGCAGAACATAAGGGTCTGCAATCCCTTCCCTACAACATTTCTTCCCCAAATTTTTCTTCCGTAATCGCACCCCCAACTACCCATTCCTTTTATTCTTTAAACCACAAATACATATTACTAAAACACTCTTACATAACTACTACAAAACACCCTTAATTATTTTGTCTTCCTGATATACATGAATTTGATAAGAGGTGTTTCTCTCTTAACAGAAACCAGTTCCATTCTCCACCACTTTGTAGACAAGTGGAAAAAACATCAACCCACCGGCCATCGGATCCACTAAGAAGATATCAATTTCTTGGATCTTTTAAGTGAGTCTAACGCTACCAGTTCTCTTTTCCCCTTCGTGTTTAGAAAATATGTCAGACTCGCTATTTTTTAAAATGAAAAATGGAACTTTTCTAGATATTATTGGTGTGTGACCTCTTACAACTCCAACTCGCCATTATTTCTAATGTTAGATGTAAAATTCATTGAAGGAAAAGCGAGGTTTTTAAAAGTCTCAAAAACAAAAAAAAAAAGTGTAAGAGAAGAGTATTGCATTTTAAACTCTTCGAATCATAATGATTTCATCTATTTCTATCTCTCCAATTGACATTGGTACTACATGCTTCACATATGCTATTAGTTGAACAAAAGAAAATCTAGCTACCTGTGATTCAGTGAACCTGAACCCTGGCATTGCTGTTAGCCCTGCAAGATCGTGCTCCATATACTCAAATATGAGGTACAAACTGCCAGAAACTCTAGAAGTAATCAACCCTTCGAGTTTCATGACATTTGGATGATCAAGCCTACGCTGGATAAGAATTTCCCTTGCCATAAAACGAACACTTTCAGGATCCATATTAGCAAATCGAACCTTCTTTAATGCAACCATCTTGTTTGTGTCTAAATCACGAGCTCTATACACACTGCTGTAAGTTCCTTGTCCAATCTGAACAAAACATCCAAAATCATGAGAAAGAAAACAATGAAACCTCAGGGACATAAACAGAAAAAAAAAACACTTCAAAATAGTGTCTCTAGCATATGGTGCTGTTAAGTCTCGTGTCTGTCATTTTATGCGCTTCTCGGTACAAAATTAATCATCATCCAATGTAGAAATTAAATTGTCCATGAGTAAGCCACCTATGCCCTTCTGACATTTATCATTATCACTCCGTAACTATATGGTAAGCATGAAAAATATAAATGAACATTGAAATATCAGTATAAACAAAAGAATATCTACATGATATGAAATCTGTAATTAACTAACCTTCTCCAACTTCTCGAATGAGTCTGCTCTTCGAGGCACCCATCCATTAATTGCCTCTCCCGCCACTGAAGTCAACCAAGAGGGCCATCCAGCAACTACCTGTGCTCCTCTCTCCCCATTACTAATAGTAGCTATCCTCGATACTTTAGGACGTACAAGTTCTCCACTTGGTGTAGGCTGCATGGTTGAATGTCTTTGAAGCTGTGGCTTTGCAGGTTTCTCAATAGCAATTACATTTTTCTCAGCATAATCCGATAGTGGAGTGGATCCTAGGTTCTCTTCCCTTGGATCTACAGATATTAACCTCGTCATCGCTTCATTTGCACCTCCATCGCCATCTACTGCAGCCTCCTCTCTTCTCAAGGAGGAACCCAACAGTCTAGACGATTTGTTTGCTTTGAGTTGTTTTCCCTTCGAGTGATTCTCCAAGGTAAAGTCTTTCTCAGACCCTTTGCTCCCCTTTGAGCAAACGCAGCCCATAATTCTGTCCTCTGCCTCCCTTTCAATGGCGTGAAGGCAGGAATGCTGCAAGAATTCTCTCTATAGTTTCATGAGACTACAATCAATAGATGCTTGTTCTTTGCATAGATCCTTATTGTAGTCTCCAAAAAAACTAAACTTTAAAAGAATATCATCAACGTCGACCAATGCAAATTTATCAATGATTTGGGGAACTGAGAGAATTCCCGGATCCCCCAACACGAGGAAAGGTTTCCACAAAAATACCAGATTTTGATTGGGTACTAAATTCTTGCTTTGAAAATTTAGATGGATTGGCCTTTCTGGAAAGGCAGTGGGCAATATCAATACAAACTTAGGCAACCAAAAGCTCATACAGTAATCTGCAAGATCCAGATCCCCAAATTAGAAGATTCCGACCAACAATCATCCAGCATAGATGAAATCGAGACGTATCCAAGTCCAACCGAAAAGGCAAAAAGAAATCAAACTCACCAAATGTGATGCAAGAACTGCACCACGAACACCGTTCAATTCCGAATCGCGGAGAAGAACCAATAAAAATTCAAAGCTTTCGCCTTCTATTTTGGACTAGGGCTGTGGGCTATCGGGGAGAAGAAACGAGACGAAAATTTCAGAGAGAGAAAAAGATCGATGGAGAGCGAAAAGCGGAGCAGGGTTTTCCCTGAAAATGCGAATCGCCAATATATGAAGGTACGTATACAAAGAGAATATGGTGGATTTACAATTCAGAATGACCCATACCCACCTAACTCTTTACAAACTGTCTTTGAAAATAGAAAAAACAAGAAAGAGACCTTCCACTGCTGTCTTCAAACATCGTCGTCAATGGCGCCACACTTCGCCATTGTTGTCTTACCCATCAAGCTCCTTCCTTTCTCACTTGGTGTAAGCCAAGTCTATACTTTCACACGTGCCACTGCCAATGCATCAAAAATAACTCCCAATTATGTGTCTCGACCTGCTAAATTTTAAATTATTTTTACTAATAAATTAAATATTAAATTATAAAAAATAAACAAATCAAATATTGATGTCACATTTTTTTGTTCAAAAACAAATTCGGACATTCCAATCAAACGAATACATATTCGCAGACGAGTATTTGTTCGCCATGAATATGCAAGAGATTTGTGGCGCACAAGATTAATTTTGGAGAGTCAAATAGTGTTCAACCGATGACGCACATAGGATCCGCGCCAGGCAAGGAGTCCAAACAGCAAATCTCTGCAGCGGACTCCAGCAATCCGCAAACCTTCGTAGCGGACGACCAGTGACCACGACAACTAGCAAAGTAGATGATTAATCAAATCAAATTAATTTCAATTAGTTCAAATATAATAATATTATGTTTTACTTTCTATTTCTATTATCTATGTATAATTTCTTACGTGACAAATATTGATTGATGTAATTAATAAATTATTTTAATTATTTATAATTTATTATATTAATTGTATCAATCAATATTTATTGCATCATAAATTAAGATATAGATAATATGAATAATAAATAATAAATGTAACATTACTCGTTTAAATATTTTCAATTGGGCAACATTAAATCTAATTACTAAATATAAATTAATTCAAATTACAATATATAACTTAATCTAAATTATTAAATTAATTCAAATTACCACATGTAATGTGACCTAAATTACCATATGTAACATAATCAAAATCAACAAATTAATTCAAATTACCATATATAACGTAATCTAAATTAATTCAATTTGTCATATTTAATGTAATCTAAATATAATATTGGACTTATAAAATTGGGTCATAGCCGTTCGTGGCGGACATGTTCTCGTCAAACACAGATCCTTTGCACTTCATTAGTTGAATTGTAATACTCAAAATTTTCACAAATATTTGAATTATGTAATACGAAAATTTAGAATTTAATAGATTAATTATTATTAATTGAAGAATTTTAATAAAAAAATTAAAATAATATAATTATTCGAATTAAGAAATATTAAAGAAATAATTTTATTTTATAGGTATAGAATATAAAATATGAATTATTAAAGAATTATGAAATATTAAGTAAATTATTTTATTTTATAGATAATAAATAAAATATAAATTATTAAGGAATTATGAGAAACGAATATAATAGAATTATAAATGAATAATGAATAATTCATGATTAAGAAAAATTGTAATTATTGGTATAAATAAATTATACTATAAAACTAAAAAAATATTGTGTAAATTGATAGAATGTTTCATGAGCTGATGGATGAGGTTTAGGAATGGTTGAGATTGTTTAGGATGGAGAGAGATGCTCCGCAGAAGTGTTTGATGCGGAAGGACGTTGGACTGTTGGATTGGTTTAACGGAATAAACGTTGATTGTTAGATTTAAGAAAATATGCTTTTGCGTGAATGTTTGATGTGGTCGAGTACAAGAGAGTTATGGACCATATAATGAGATTAGCATAATGAATGATGACCGTTAAATTTAAGAAATATTATTCCGTGGAAGCGTTTGGTGCCGTTTGGGCACAAAAGAATGTTGGGTCGTTAGATTAAGTTTAGAGAAAGGATCGTGGATAGTTGGATTAGAAAAAAATGCTTCCATGAAAGGAAAAGATGTCATTCGGAAGTGTTAAGTAAGTCAGAAACGTCGTCATTTTAAGTTATAGCGTGTTTATTCAGTTGCGTTCATGTCTACGACAATGTTTTATGTGTCAGAAACGTCGTCGTTAGATTTAACGAGTTCCCGGTTTGCGAGAGCGTTAGGATGGGTTTTAGCGATAGATTAGTACATGTGGCTCTCGATGAGCCTTCAAGTTGGGGTTTCTGCGAGAGCGTTTGCTCTGCGAAAGTGTTCGCATCCACAGTTGTTTTGGAGATCGCAAATTTGAGTTTTAGGGTTGACGTGTCTGTTGGCTATTGGTCGAGCGAGTTGTTACGAACGTCCGCTGCGGTTGTTTGCACGTCCCCTGTAGCTCGGGCAGGTCATGACGCGGAGGTGGGCCAGACAGAAATGTCGGGTCAAACGACCTGATCCTCAGATGATCGTCCAACCCAAGGCTTATTAAAATTTGTGAAAGACTTGTAATAAATTTCTAGTCGTAGCCCACTTGTAATGGGTCATGGTCTATATAGTGATTGCGAGAGTAATTAATACAAAATTATAAAATTACATGATCCAAAATATATCGTGCATACAAACCCAAATCCATAATCTCGAAATCCAAAATAACATACATTTTATTCAACAGTTTGCTTACGAGGAAATAAAGAATCAACTAGAAAACAAAATAGAATAAGATATAAAGTCTTCAGCCCGATCTCGTGCAAGTCTAGCTACTTTTTTCCTTGCCTGGAAAGAGGGGTCGTTGGGGTGAGTGATTAGCTCAGTAGGAAACTTATACTAAATGTTATGCGCGTGTAAAACTTGTTTTACTCCTTATATAAAAACTATGGATTTTGGGTAATCATGCACGTTTTTCAAAATATTTTAAATTCTTTTTATATTTTAAAGAAATCTGACGTCAAAGGCTCCCGACGAGACATCAAGAAACATGACTGTATACATAGATAGCCAAAAATACTCTCGTCGTAATTTATCGTAAAAATTATTATCTGTGAAAATGGAGGACCACTCAATGACTCCTCCAAACAATCACACAGAAAGGTGCCGACCGTTTCCGAGCAGCACCTAATGATCTTGGAGGAAGACAAATTACGGCAGTCCGAAGACCCAACGCATCACCTGGGTTTTCGGCGAGTAAGCTCTGCAACGACAGCTCGAAAATACACCCTAATCAAGTTTAGGGATTCAAAACCCAAGGAAGCGTCATCACCTTCCTAATATCATCTTTCACACAGCGTACAATCAACCATCTCCATGCAGTAGGAGATGTACCGGGGATAACCTCTTGATACTTTGACACCGAAACCGTCCAAAGTATCAAAAGGATTTATCGTCCCCAAATCAGAATCCAATATATCATATCATAAAAACGATGTGGCACAAAAGTAAATGTGTAAAACTCTCGTACATACGTAGTATAAATACTGATGTATTGTCGAACAGTCCCAGTCAAGTAAGGGTGTTCATGATTCGGTATGGTTCAATTTTGATATGGAACCGAACTGAATCGATTGATTTCAGTTTTGGCATGCAAAAACCGAAACCAATTTTTTGATTATTTAAAATTGAACCGGAACCGAACCAGAATTTCGGTTCCGGTTTTACATACCCTTTTTTTTTAATATAAAAAATAATAAAATTCTTCATCTTATTATAAAAATTCTAAACTAAAACTACTCACAATTGACACAAGCTAAATTAAAACAACTCATAACAACCACGAAGGAAGTTTAGATATTTTCAATATTTCCAAAAAATCACAACAATTTCCAAAATCACAGCAATCATGAATCAGCCAGTTTTGATATTTTCAATATTTCCAAAAAATCACAGCAGTTTGGACAAGATGCAGAACAATCACAACATTCACGGTCTTCTGAACGCAAAAAAGAACTGACAGCAAAACCAAATTTCTAAAATCACAATAATCATATTATGAACCACAATAATCAAATTTCTAAAATCTAGACAGGATGCAAAACAATTAGAGCAAAACAATCACAAGAATCATGGTCTTCTGAACGAGAAGAAGAACTGACAGCAAAACCAGATTTCTAAAATCACAATAATCAGATTTCTAAAATCTAGATAGGATGCAGAACAATCACAGCAAACACAATCACAACAATCACGGTTTTCTAAACACGAAGAAGAACTCACATCAAAATCAGAATCACATTTAGAATCAAGCAATCACTACAATTAGAAATAATCAGATTTGCCTTCATTTTACTTTCACTGGAGTCCGAGGGTTGAGGGGCCGAGAGCAACTGGGCGAGAGTTGAAGCAGAGCAGCAACTAGTTTAGTGATACGGAGCTCAAGCTTCGTCTATGTCTTCTGCAATCTGGAGCTCAAGCGACTAGTCTAGTGGTCGGGGCATCGAAGATGAAGCGAACGACGAAGATTCAAAGACGAATTATGAAGAAGATCGATCAATCACAACGAATAGCGATGACTAGGGGGACACAAGAAGGGAACTGGAAGTATAGAGAGTGGAGACTGGAAGAAGAAGACTGAATGGCAGAATGAATCGGCCATTGCAAACGCTAAGAAGAACTGAAGAACAACCCTAAATTGGATACACGGTTCGGTTTCAGTTTTTACGGCTTTGAGAAACCAAAACCAAAAACCGAACCAAAACAACTCGGTTCTTACCAAAAGAAACCAAACTTCAGTTTTTAGGCGTGCAAACCGAACTGAAACCGAACTGAATCGACCGGTTCCTGTTCGATTCTTCGGTTTCTGTTCGGTTTGCACACCCCTACCATCAGGTTTTTCATATGTGGCAATCCACAAAATACATTTTTTGAAAAACAATGAAATACAATGCAAGCAACTAGGTATAATACTCCTACCTCAACGACTGTCTCTCCTCATATCCGAAGCAGCAGTGACCTTAGGCACTAGCTCATAATTCACAAACTCGTCTAAGCATACAGCATGATAAACATGCAAAAATTTCGTAAATACGTCATGAGGAAAATTTTGGAAGATCATATACCAGGTTTAAACTTAACGTCTATCCTCATGCTAATCATTGTAAACAGACCCATCTAAACCCACATCTGAACCCTCTAACTCCATCTGTGACATCCCGCGTCAAAATCTGTTCTTTCTTATTTTTCTTCATTTTACAATTTTCGAGAAAAATTTTCTTTTTTCTTTTTATCTACTTCAATTAATAAATTTTCAAATATTAAATTTAACGTAAAACTAAAGAGTAAAAACATAATCAGAGTATGCGGAAACAATTTTAAATACTTTAAATAAGTTTAAAGTTCAAAGCAAAATCATACGAAATAACATCAAAATAAGGTTTATGCAAATCTTATTCATTATTGAAATCCTAACAAATTAAGCAAATTGTTTATCTTTTTCTTGGGTCATTCACCTACTCTTTGTTTTTCATTGTGACTTCAAAGTCCGCAACGGTTCTCGGTTTTTAGTGTTTCATGGTTACTTCAAAGTCCCTATGTATATGTTTTACGAATCCAATCTTTTTATTAGATTTTTGACCTCTTCAACTTCAAAAGACCATAATTTTGGCTAGAGGTGTCAGAATCCCCTCCAAAATGTATCAAATCAAAGCTCTTTCAGAGATCTATGACTTATCATAAAGTTTATGCCATGACTCTCTCATTTTTCAGCCCAAAAATCATGCGTTTAAGCATTTAAATTTGCGATAAATTTTTTTAACAAACCGTGCGTCTCATGACAAACCGCGGCGGCATCTCAAGAGACCGCGGGGTTTAGTATCACATCGCGACTGTCTCTTGAGACCCCGCGGCGGTTCAGGTCAAATTTGACATTCTTTTCTTGGAAAACCATGGAGCCGTGACGGTTTGTCTAAGAACTGCCGTGACTCCACATCAGTTTGTAACGGTAAACGTGATAGCGATGTTGGCTTTGTTATTTTTTCATACGTTAGTGGTTAATTTGTTAGAAAATAAAAGATAGTGTTTGACTTGTTATTGATCGCAACAATGATGATTAATTTTTCATTTTTTCTATTTTTAATTTGAATGATGGAAATAAATGACACAACAATTTAAGAATAGAATTGAAATTATAAGAATTTTAATAAAAAGAAATGCAATTGCAACGTCTTCAGTTCTCCTAGTATAATATTGTCTATTTTAGATAGAAACCTACATGATTTTGTCTTTGAGGTTAGCTCAAAACACGTTGTATTAGGTAGAGAGAAAAACTCTATTTATAAACTATGTATTTTCTACCATTCCAAGTAATATGAGATCGTGCACCCCTACTAGTGTGAGTTGGACCTTCACCTGAACTATTATTACCGTCATAGGGCGGACTGCCACATAAATAAAATTTGCATGGTTTTGTCTTTGAAATTAGCTCAAAACGCGTTGTAATAAGTAGATAGAAGAACTTTATTTATAAACCATGTATTTTTTACTTTTTAAACGATATGAGATCGTACACCCTCTACTGATATGAGCTGAATTTTGAACTATACTATTTTTGCCTTCCAGATAAATAAATCCTGGTGCACATAATTTATTATATTTTTTAAATTCTATATTTATAAATTGAAAATTTGTCAAATTAAGTGTCCTAAATTAACATGGTCGTATGTTTTCCATGAGTGCAAGAAAAGTCTTTATTCCACTTCGGGTCTAGCGTATCATCCGTACCCAAACAGACTCCTTAACTTTGACCCCCCGCGAACGATGCTGCCACGTCGATGGCCACGTAGGTTCGGAAGACGAAGCAAGAATCTTCGACTCCTAACCTGTACGCTCGGACTATACAGCTGGAGACAGCCTGTCACCAACAAAGTCCCACTCGCCTATTTCCCTAACCAGTCTCCCTCTCCCTCGCTTCTTTCTCGGTCTCTCCCTCTCTCTCTTTCTCGAGCTAGGGTTCTCTAATTTCTGTCTGCGATTCTTCCGTTTCTCGGTACTTTTCGCTAGATCAAGTTACTTTTTCATGTAAGCTTTTGAATTATATGTTGTTATATTCAATTCTGTCTCATTTTGATCTTATTTCTTTCAACAATGGTAGTTTGCATCAGTTTTTCGCAATATCTTGTGTTGATTTTTTTTCCGATGGATTGTGCTGGATTAGTCCTTATTCGACGATACATGTACTTTTCAGAACGTTCTGCTTTTGGTTTTGTCCCAATATTGTGTTTTTCGTTTGTTGCGGTAGTTTTAATATCTGATTTGGGAGGTTTGTGGGGCTGGTTTATTATAAGTGGGGACCCATCATGGCAATATGACGCATTTTGTGTCGGGGTTATGGCCTGGCCCGGGAATAAACCCGTGAGGGCCTTATGGGGCCAAAGCGGAAAATACAATGTGACGAGGTAGTGCCACTTGTAACATTGGTATCAAAGTCCGCCCAAGTTCAATGTGAATTCCGGCCTGGGGTCGGGCCCTCAAGGGAGGGTGTACTATCACAGTACCGAGGGTCATGACATTCCCACATCGGATTTGGGAGGGTTGTGGGGCTGGTTTATAAGTGGATACCCATGCTTGCCTGTGTGATGCGTTTTGGGTCGGGGTTACGGGGTCTTGGCCTGAGAATAAACCTGTGAGGGCCTTATGAGAGGCCCAAAGCGGATAATATCATGCGACGAGGTAGTGCTCACTTGTAACAAAGTGTCGGAAGGAAAATGAAGATGCCAGAGAATAATTCTGTCATTTGCATTCTGAATAGATTAGATGTCAAATATATACTTGAGCTTCTTATTTGCGTCAATAATTTTCTTTTGAATGTTAGTTCGAGGTGGTGCACATCATTTTCGGATGTGTGATCGCACTATGTGTTTGAATTCTCAAGATGATCTTGCTGGAAATATATTTTTTTTATGTATTACAAAGAAAGGATTAATGAGTAGCACCACTGCAGGTCATATTATGCGCTTCCTAATTTGACATTTGGACAGTTGTTAATTGGTGCCATGGCTGGTGGCTTTCATTGATAACACATACGCTGTGCAATTAGAAATTTCATTTCTTATACTGGGAACAAGTATGAGATCACACATGCGGATGCTTGTGATAATCATTTTTATGTTAGGCTTCTGTATCTTTTGGGGTGTAGTTGAGTAGCTTTTTTCTTGTTTGAGGCAGCTCTTAAACTTTCTGATCGTTTTTAAAACACAACATTGAATGAATATAGATTTGATAGCTATTGAATGTGATACTTGACTGGTTTAATTTCTCCTATATGAGTTATGGTCTTTATGTAAATACAAAATAGATAAAATTTCTCAAAAAAGTTATATCGAAGAAAAAATTCAGTCAAATTAGTAACTGAGTCGATATTAGAATGGTGAAAGTATAGCGTCTAAGAAAACAATTTTGTTGGGAATGGAGTTTTCAATATTTTTTGCGCTGATTCATGACAGACTTTTGTTGCGTTCAACTTTGTGTTGGATTAATATGATTGCAAATAAATTATAAAAAGCTGTGCAAATGAAAGATGTCAAGTATGGTGAAGTTTGGTAGCAAATGCTGTTTCAAACAAGTATTATTTGTTGTATGTTTGTTATTGCCGGTGTCAGATCTAATGTGATTGTTTGAACTTTGGCTCACTCTTATATCTTTGACAACATCTCTTCCGAACCCTCTACATGAGTTTTTGCAGTTTCATTGGTCTTAAGAAGTTGACTTCAACGATTGGTTTATGTTGGGTGCATACTCTAGGACACTTTTCTGACATCCTTACTCTTTAAAGCTTTTTTTTTTCCTTTGATATGTTTTGAACTCAAAGGATTTGCATGGTTAGGAAACGTGGGATTCAGGTTTCTTTGATATTATATTTCAAAATGTGGTGTGCAAAGTTTTCTCCTACTCTATCTACTCATTAATTTTCACATGTATATTATAGGTGACTGTGGCAGAGAGTATACCCTTGTCTTTGACAGAAAGTTAATCAAAGACATGGTATGAAACCATATAATAGTCGCCAGCAGTGTTGCTGAATCATTAGTACAATGACTCACAAAGTTGATTGAAATTCATTGAGCAGTTTCATACTGATGTGGTGCCCCTTTCATTAATTTGAGGAGGAAAGCACATACTTTGCAAGAAGATTCCTTGTATCCATGCTGGCAGAGAGCATGCGTGGAATCCTTGATTCGGGTAATGCCCCTGACAAGAGAAGCTGCCGATGCATTCGGTGTGGTGACAATTTGTCTTGTTGCTCTCTTGATTCTTCTCGGATTGTTATGTGCAGTTTACTCATGTTACTTCCGCACACGCATACGTAGTCAAGGATTTATTCAACTCAGCTACTTCGGCGGTCCCTGGATTATTCGAATTTCTTTCATCTTATTTGTGATCTGGTGGGGTTTTGGTGAAATCAGTCGTTTAAGTTTCTTGAGACGGAAAGGACGAATATTGAATGCTCTTGACTTGAAATGGCAGCGAACTGCCTGCAAATGTTACATTGTGTCAAATTTAGGGTTTACAGAACCCTGCCTCTTCCTGACGCTTATATTTCTTCTGCGGGCACCATTGCAGAAGATGGAGTTTGGTATTCTCAGCCGAAAGTGGAATGCAAAGACAGTTGGTTACATTCTTCTCTACTGTTTTCCCGTGTTTGCGCTCCAGTTGATTATTATTCTTATTGGACCTCAGCTCAGCAAGGGGAAAAAGTTGGCTCGAAAACTGCCTCATTACTTTACCAGCACAGATATTAGTGAAGATGTCTCTGTACCAAAAGGCGGGGACGAAATAGCCCTTTGCACTTACCCTTTATTCAGTACTATCCTCCTTGGCCTTTTCGTTACCGTCCTAACAATCTACATGTTTTGGCTTGGGAGGAGGATTTTGAAGCTGGTTATTAACAAGGGCCTGCAGAAGAGGGTTTACACACTAATACTCTCTGTTTCGGGTTTCCTTCCACTAAGGGTTGTTTTACTTGGGTTTTCTGTTCTGTCTAAACCAGAGCATTTTCTGTTTGAGGCTCTCTCATTCTCTGCATTTCTTGCCCTCTTATGTTGTGCGGGGCTGTGTGTTTGCATGCTTGTCTACTTCCCTATAGCAGATTCTTTGGCCCTGGGAAATCCACAGCAGGACTTGGAGGCTTGGAGGAGGATTGTGGACGATCAAAACGACACTATCTCTCTGATTGCCAACCAGAGTTGCCACGATGGAAGTGCCAGAATGAGTCCGAGTTGGAATTCTGATGCCTCGACAAAAAGGGGGTCAATTTCTTATCGGACTTTGGAGAGAGATGGAGCTTCTTCGACAGGGGCCTTTGTGGAACTCAGCCTCTCGTCGGCTGGTCATGATGTGTCTCCTCCTGGATCTCCGCCTCTGCTTGGTTGGTCTACTCGCCCTCTCGGACACCGACTTGGGTCCTAACCATTGCAAGAGAGTTGTGTTATTAGCCCATTTTTGAATGGTAGAGAGACAGGATGGCTGTAAAGGGTTTAGCTGAATAAGTATTTTGATTTTTGGTGTGTTATACTGTGGAGAGAATGATGAACTTTCTTTCTAGTTTTTCTCATTTTTTGAGTTTAATTTTAGATTTTCTTTTTATTAGTAAAATAATTATGATTGATTCCCAATATTCTTCTACAAGTACAAAACAAATTTAATTGGTGGATTTTGAAATGTCAAGATAATTTTTAATTTTTCATGAATGATTATAATGCCAAATTAATATGAACCCCCAACAAAGTTACCTTGATCTACTTGTCAACCTGTATTAAGAGTTTGGTCTTGAAAACAATTGCCTAGGAAGTATATCATGTAATTTCGTTCAAGAATTTGTGGTTTTTCCTTATATATATATATATATATATATATTGTAATTTTCAATCTTGTCTGCTTGAAAATGTTCAAGACATTAATGTAGAAATCCTGCCCATTTAGGTGTACTAATTACAGCAGAGATAGTTCATTGTCGTCGTGATATTTTAATTGTTTTTAAATATTTATTTGATAATTTTTGCTTTTTCCCCATAATTTTTATGTAATATTGTTTGTTGTGATTGCTTGTTTTTCTTCCAATAATTTGAAGTCCCACTTCCAACTACCAGCTTGGATCTTTTTCCAAGTTATCAACGAGGATTGGGTTTGATCGACAGCTAGCTAGAATGACGAAAATGATGCTTGCTCAAGTTATTGCTCCTCCCCCGCTCCAGATTAATCCAATAATGTTTTGTTTTATTATAAAGTTTTCATTTTTTGAATGTAAATAGAGAGAATATTTGGAAGTGGAGACACGAATTTTGTTTGGATTCAATCAAATCATTGTGGCTCTTGACCGGTTGATCTGCCAATGGAATTTCGTTCCTCCAAAACGGTAGAGTGGTGAAATGTTGACTCATACGTACGCACAACGCAGACGGGGAAGTTAAGAAAAATCTTGATTTATTTAAGTCGTCTTCTGCATCCTTCCCTCTTCGGATTCTTGCCCACCATTCTTCTCCTGCTCTGGATTGTGGGTTCCTTTCATATCTTTTGCATTTGACTCATATTGCGATTTTGCTTATTGGGTTTCTTCTTTTGTTTTTGCAGAAGATTGTTTTTCTTACTCTTGTTGCTTCGATTTGAGGTTTGGATTTCGACTCTTCTGATACCCAATTTGCATTTCGTTTAAGTTTGCTAGTATTTCATTTGTAATCTACGTAGAGGTTTGGGTTTTTATGCTATTTTAATATATAAACGTTAATCTATCTAGTTCTATTTAAGCACAGGAAAAAAACTCCTGCTTTTCATCTTAGAAACTTTTGCAGTTTTCCAGTTTGAAAGTGCTAACCATTTATTTGATGCAATTACTTCAATGTTTTTGGCCTTTGAAAATTTCTAGTTGGAAAATATAAATAATCTGGTTTTGTGTACTACTTGTTCTTGACGGAGAGGCTTGGGTTGTTTTGGTGGGATGTGTAGTCTATGGAGTTCTAATGAATCTCTTGTTTTATAGCTTTTGGTATCAACTTAGTTCTCGCCCATTAATAATCGGATTACATTGTGTAATTGAAGAGCATGCTGTTCTGATCTTGTATGATGCATCTCCTCAATTAGATCAGAAAACGGACGATATCCAAACGAAATCTAATGTGAAGAAAATTGTCATAATTGAATGAAAAGAAGTGTAATAATTAATGATCATTGGGGGATACGAACTAATATTATCGTTTCAAATAAGTTCGCATGTTTTATTACTCTCCTTCCACGCTAAGAAATGTAATTCTTTATGGAAAACAGGAAAGATGGATGAAGGCAAGAATTTGGAGAACGGTTTTAATGGAGTGAGGGAATGTCAAGATTGTTCTGTTGAAAAGGTAAGCCATTGTGCTATACATTCAAAAATTCTCATCACAATTGTTTTGAACTTTGTTCCCGCAATTTTTAAATCACGCGAATGATTCTTTGAGCTACGCTCGTTCTTGTGTGTATAGATTAAGGTTGATTGTGGGGAACCTCCGCAGTTGGTCTGGCAGAGAAAATTGAACTGTAAAGGAACTACGCCTGCACAATTCACAATGAGTTTGAGAGAGATAATTGAGCTGGTATACTTACATCATATCGAAACGATTCAATCTCTTCTCTTTAAATAATGCTTTCTCTTTCTCTCTCTATCATTCATTCTCTTTCTCTCGCACGAGAGCACAAAATCTTTCCTTACATGGTTATGTTATGGAAGATATGAATGTGAATATTGAAAACTATCAGGCTCTTCTTATTTGTTAGGCACCAATAGGCTACAGGCTATGGCGTCAAGTACGACAAGAAGCTGCAAGGGGAAGGGTAATTTTTGTTTTTTTTCTAAATTCTTAACTTTTGTTTATTAATGTACTGGCCATGCGATGAAATTTTTCATGGAAGATGGTTTTCTACTGGCTGTGAATTCATTATTTTCTTTTACAGGAATGTTTTATTAATCCGTTCTCTAAGCGCTTTGTATCAGATTCTCATGGCATTCCATTAGGTGGTATTGGGTAAGTCTTCTTTCTTTAATGCCTACAAATGATTTCTTTTGAATATTATGTAGCAAAACTATATATAACAAATCAGAAGCATCTATAACTACGTAAATACATGTTAGACAACTTAACGAGAGAGTTTCCTTTACCAAATTACAATCTTTTTCCTCCATCACTTAATTTTGTGGTCTGGGGCTTGAGCTTGTGATGCACCATGGGGTGCAAGAATTCACAACAAGGCAAAGGGCTAATCGGCTAATATTAAAACAGAACATTGAAGTTGAATTGATGATATCTCACTGTGCATACACGCAATTTACTTCAAATATGGAGGGCAACTGGTAATCTCAAAGACAAATATCGTCACCAAAAATCATGCTTAGATTCACAATACAAACGAAGTTATGCCATTTACAAGAAGCTACCTGAAAGTTACCAAATAAAACAGTTTCCAGCCCACCAGATTAGAAGGTCAATAACTTTCGATTATGAAGACCAATTGACGTCAAATTTTGAGGGAACGTCGAAAACACAGAGGCAAAGCTTCACACCAAAAATTATGATTAAATTCGCTATGAAGTGAGAGTTATACTATTAACAAAAATCGTTGCTCGGATATCGATCCGACAAAGAAAACAGAACCCCAATCTTCAAACAATAATATCTCTCAATGCAAGTGACCAATTATTGTCAAATTTGCGGGGGATGAAGAACTTCCAGAAAACAATATCTCCACCAAAATTTAGGTCTAAAATCGCAAAGGAACGAAAGTTACGAAAACATCAACACGCTATTCAAAAACAGAACCACCATAGACAAATTCGATTGCCTCCAAAGAACGTTGTACAAGATCACGAGTTTAATCCAAAATGACTCCAAATTTCGTCCAGTTCAAAACATTCTAGAAAAAGTCTCAACTCCAAAATTAAAGAATCAAAATCTAAGCAAAACAACAAGAACAATCACAAACTTACAGGCTGGTCCGCAAGTTTCATAAACTGGAAACCGCGACTTCTATGGACCTCAATGCAAAGGCCTACTTTACCCTGTTTTCCGTCAATCTTTTAACCCTCCTCTCTTAAATAACACCTTCAGGGAAGTATTGGAAGAACTCAGCCTAAGACCCTTCCTCTAAGATTGACAAAACGGTGAGGAAAGGAATATTTGGTGAAGAATCCGCGGTTAAACTAGACAAACACCGATTGTGTTTTGGGAGAGAACTCCAAAAACGAATTTCAACAGCTGCTTTAGGGTTTCTAATATAAGGATTAGTGCCTCATTAGGAAGACTAAGTACCCTCCAAAAAGAAGCTCTAATGCACAATTACAATTTTACCCTTGTGTTCAAAATTTGGGCATGAATGTTCGGCTAACACGCTAACCGAGCACTCTATCAAAAACCGAAATAAACAAAACCTAAATCTAACCAAAATCAATCCAACAATCAATATCTTAACGAAATATAAATCTATCTAGCATGTCAATCATAAAAATAGACATATCATCAACTAGGAGGCTTCCTTGGCTTCGGTATTTTTGAACCTCCAATTTGCCACTGGTGATTTGGTCTAGCCGAGTGATTGCACTATTATTCCAAGTGAGCATATAATTTAATATTCATTTATTTTCTTGCAAAGGTTCATCTTTAAGGTCCTCAATTATAACTTCCCCTGCAAAATAAGTGTGTTCGGAAAGTAATGAACTTCATGGTTCGGGCTCGAGTATCCGGTATCTATAGTGCATTAGCTTGGTTGCGTGATGGGTAAGTCAGTGAAGAGCCTTCTGTTGGAAAGGAGTGGCCTTTTGCTGAGGGGACAAGGAGCAGTAGAGCAAAGTGGACCCCATTTCATTTTTTGGTGTTGGGAAGAAGAGGAAATGATTATTTTTTAAGAGACCTGAGAAATATAGTAATTTAGACAGGTCTCTATTGTTGGGTAATTATAAATCTTTTTGAGTGTTTTGGTAGAGTTTTTTGAGGAGGTTGAGCCCTTTTTTGTTACTCTCTCCTTTTGTACATGTCTTTTCTCTAAATGCCATTTGCTACCACTTAAAAAACAACACATTTCTCTACATGCAAGTCACATTTGGTACAAGCAGAATGAAATATATTGAATGGTGATACCAATGTCATACTGATCTAGAAAAGGGAGGGATGAAAATTTATACGCTTCGATAATGCTATCTTACTATGTCAGCCACTGTTTCAGATGTTTTTATTTATGGAAAATTAACTCAACTATGTATGTTGAGGTATACACGTTTAGACTTCCTTTGGTCCGCAAGCTAGGCAATGCATGAGAAGAGTTGAATTGATAATTACAATAGGCTCAAGGTTCAAGGGAAAGTAATCTCAAAGAGCTGTGTTTTAGAAGTTAGAACCATATTAAGTTATTAGGATTTAACTGAATAAAAAATATAACATTATCATCTATCATCTGTTACCTAATGCTTTCTGGTGGCATTTGACAAGACTGTTGTTAATTTTTTTCTGAAAATTTGTTCTGTTATACACGGGCCAGTGCATGATGAGTAGTATAGTTGTTATGTGCTTGATTTAAACACTGTGGGATTTGCTTCGCTACGGCTATTTCATTTTCGGTCGGATAATCAATGCCAAAACTTATAATAGTTGTAAAATGCATTTAATCGTTGCCTTTTTAACTCTTCATTTACTTTGTTCTTCTGTTTTGTTCAAAAAAAAAAACATTCAGTGCTGGAAGCATCGGCAGAAGTTACAGAGGTGAATTCCAACGCTGGCAGCTATTCCCTATTGTATGCGAAGATAAACCAATTTTAGCGAATCAGTTTTCTGTAAGTTCAACGATGAGCAAGCTAAACATAGGCATTTATTTATTACTGTCCCATGCTGCAATTGTTTTCTTTTCTATGTTGATAATTTTTTCTAAGTTGACCATAGATTAACTCGAATAATTTTAGCGCGATAGCAATGCTCATGTTGTGTTTGTATCGTTTTACTATTGAGTGCACACAAATTTGATATCTTTTGCTGCTATAACTTTATTTGATTTTTAATACTTGATATAGGTTTTTGTTTCACGATCTACTGGAAAAAAATATTCTACTGTACTTTCTCCAATAAATGAACAAATGCTCAAGTAAGTACAGTGATTGCCACAATGATAATATAGTTTTACAGTTCTTTAGTTTCTATTTTGTATTATGTGCATCAGCAGAAATCCGGAACTATCAGGTATTGGATCATGGGACTGGAATCTGACAGGTGATCACTCTACATATCATGCTTTGTATCCTAGAGCTTGGACCGTACATGATGGTAATTTATCTTATTTTTCAGATTTTAGTATGCTTAGCTAATCACCATATGTTATTTTTGCCAAATATTACTCACCTCTCGATATTATGAAGGTCAACCCGATCCAGAGCTCAAAATTGTGTGTCGTCAAATTTCGCCTATCATTCCTCATAATTACAAGGAGAGCAGCTATCCTGTAGCAGTATTTACTTTTACGGTAAAAACTGTTTCGGAATCCTTTTAATTCTAGTGTCAGATTTTTTTTCAGTTGTTAAGATTTTGATTGTGTTCCACTTCAGCTCCATAATTCTGGAAACACAGATGCAGATGTCACAGTGCTCTTCTCTTGGGCAGTATGTCATTTTCTCCCTGGTTTTCTCAGCTTTAATACTTCAGTTTTTCTTCATTTCTTCCCTGATCTTGTTAACTATATATTTTGGGCCTTGTTCCTACTATGTTGAAGTAGACCAATAATAGTCTTTGTCATACATTGTTGCCATATTCATTCACTACTTTTTTCTGAAAAAGCAATTAAGAATCCCACATCACTTGGTAGAATGGAAAATGCATGGTTTATGAGTAGGGTTCTTCTCTCTACATAATACAACATGTTTTGGGTTAACTCCAAGAATAAAATCGTGCGGGTTTCAGCTCAAAACAGACAATATTGTATTAGAAGGACTGATGACGTTACAAATACTGAAGATAATATTGCTATGTTTCTTAAGTTTTTTAATTATAGATACTTTTGATATTTGCTTTGAAATTAATCTAATAACAACAAACTTATATGCTATAAGTTTAATTCTACTTTGTGTTATGTAATGATGGTCAAGATGTTTTTGTATTTTATTAATTTGATTTTTAAGTTTGTACAAATTGTAAGGATTTTCCATGTAATTATATTCGACATACTTTATTCTCATAAAAAAGCTTGTATCTATTCCATTCAGAACTCTGTTGGTGGGCAGTCTGAATTTTCCGGTCATCATTTCAACTTGAGAGGACCGTAAGAACAATCCCAATCTCATTATCTCATAACTCTTCAAAATATTTCCACTTTTTCTTCTTGCTTCCGCCCTTCATCCTTGAAATATTGGTAACCTCTATAACATCAATGATCTTCTATAAATTTAAAAAGAATGGTTACTTGTGTTTCCGAAGTTGTGAAGTCTTACACATACATTCAATCAAGTTCATTTATTTATTTCAGGAAGAAGGACGGCGTCCACTCTGTGCTCCTACATCATAAGTAAGTTTATCTTCTTAGCAAATTTCTTCTGATCAAGGGAATTTACGGTTTCTATGCTCTTATTTTCTTCATCATGCATAGTTTAAATGAAATTTCAGAACTGCGAATGGACTTTTGCCCTTAACTTACGCACTCGCAGCTGAGGCAGCTGACGGTGTTCATGTTTCCGAGTGCCCTTGCTTTGTGATCTCTGGCAACTCTGAAGGTATATCAGCAAAAGAAATGTGGGAAGAAATAAAAGAGGTTAGTGCATTTTACATGTCCATTTGTTTAATAAGGGGATTGAGTTGCATTGAACTGATATTTAATCTCATTGAGTTTTCTTTTGATAACAACTTAAAGTTTCCATTTCATCAATAGATTAACCTTCTTAATATAATGAAGCATTATGTCAAATTATCAATCACCTCAAAAATAACTCCAAAAATGTGTATGTCTGAAAATATTTAGAGATATAAACTCACTTGCCAATCAATAAGCTAATCTGTCCCATAAAAAACTACACAATCACGAGAGCCATCATAAAAAAATGGTAGAGTTATACTCAAACAAAAGTACTAAACTTTTGATGGATATAATTAGGTGTTCTTTAAGCAAATTAAGAGTTATTATCCTTAAACTTATGCATAATATATTTCTATAGCATGGATCCTTTGATCGCCTTGATTCCGTTGATACCCCACTGCCTTCAGAACCGGGATCATCAATTGGAGCAGCCATTGCTGCTTCAGTGACAATTCCTTCTAATGCAGTTCGTAAAGTGACATTTTCACTGGCATGGGACTCCCCGGAAGTAAAGTTTTTGAGTGGAAAAACATATCATAGGTGAGTGGTTCGTGTCTCGTGTGAAGCCATCACAAGAAGAAACACTAGTTGAATGTTGTTTTTTTTCCTAACAGGCGTTACACAAAATTCTATGGAACTCATGGAGATGCCGCTGCAAATATAGCACGTGATGCTATACTAGGTAATATTTGATTGTCTTATAATTCAAGTTTAAGCCATTGTTAAATATGGGTAAGCTAGCAAATCAGAGATATTGCTTAAAATGAGTTGATCATAAAAGCTGTCTTTATTTTATGTGAAGTAGCATTTATACCCTTTGGAGTTATTGTGAGATCTTCTTTTCTGAAATTTAAGGTGGCTAAAGTCGTAACTGAAGACTATTCCACCACTAGTTACTTTTATGCAAGTTCTGAGAATAGTTAGTGTAGTCATTTGGATCTCCACTTTTGGAATTATGACACAGAAAATGATCAGTCACATCGCTTCTTGGTCTTCTTTTCCTTTGACAGACGTCTTAAGAATAATAAAATACATTATTATCATTCAGTTTATTCGCCCTAGCCTTTATGGCTCACCTCTATGCATCGAGAAAAATCTTCAAGGATGGGATTTCTCGGTCGGCTGCTAAGAAGCCAGACCAAAGCATACATATGATGACGCATCATTCTTAAAAACATTAAGACATGCCATGCTGGGGACACATTGATTGATGAATATCTGTATATTGAACCTCTCAATTATTTCTTATTTAAAATTTGATGATAATTTCAGTTTTTAATTTTCAGAAACTAGCCCGATGTGTCAGGGGAGTGTTGAAAAATAATAAAAAAATTAGAAACTTTTGTTGAATTACTGGGCCCTGGTGCACCATTAATATTAGATGTCTGTGTTCTCTTGGTCCTCTCACTAGGATGACTAGAGGACTAGGTGGAAACATGAGATACGAAGGGAAATGCATCTAACTTTACTAATTTTGCTTAGGAATTGCTTTGTCCATAATGGCCTGTTTTGATTGTTTTACTTACAGAGAAATAGTTACCTTAACATCCTTTGATTTTGCTTAATTTTTTTCTGGGGTAGAACATGCTCATTGGGAGTCCCAAATCGGAGATTGGCAAAGACCCGTGCTTGAAGACAAGAGATTTCCTGAATGGTAAGTCTTGGCTTGTAAGATAAAGATTGATCATGGCAATAGATTTTACATTTGCAAGGTTTAATGCAGGTATCGTATCACTCTCTTCAACGAGTTATATTACCTCAATTCTGGAGGGACCATCTGGACAGGTAATATACACGAAATTCGATATCCCATTACTGTGGAGTCAAATTTATCCGATTGATAAGGTATTACTTACAATTTTCTTTGTGTAGATGGAGCTCTTCCAATGCACAGTTTAGTAAGTGTAGTAGAAAGGAAGTTTTCCCTTGAAAGGACTGGATCGGGGCTGAAGAACATCATCGATTCTCCCTGTGAAAATGATACTGCTACTAACATTTTGGAAAGGATGACTTCAACTCTCGATGAGATACGCTCACCAGGTGTATCAAATTCTGCATTTGGATCAAATCTACTCCAAAATGGAGAAGAAAACATTGGTCAATTCCTTTATTATGAAGGAAATGAATATCGAATGTGGAACACTTACGACGTTCATTTCTACTCATCCTTTGCTTTGGTAATGCTATTTCCAAAAATCGAACTAAGCATCCAAAGAGACTTTGCAGCAGCAGTTATGATGCACGATCCAAGCAAGATGCAACTTTTACACGACGGAAAATGGGTTGCCAGAAAAGTTCTTGGAGCTGTTCCTCACGATATTGGACTAAATGACCCATGGTTTGAAGTGAATGCATATAATCTCTATAACACAGATAGGTGGAAGGATTTAAATCCAAAATTTGTCCTCCAGGCTTACAGAAATGTGATGGCCACAGGGGACAAGAAATTTGCACTGGCTGTCTGGCCCTCGGTTTATGTTGCAATTGCTTATATGGACCAATTTGATAAGGACGGGGATGGGATGATAGAGAACGATGGCTTTCCTGATCAGACTTATGATACATGGTCCGTTTCTGGTGTTAGTGCATACAGCGGCGGCCTGTGGGTGGCAGCCTTGCAGGCTGCCGCAGCAATGGCTCGTGAAGTAGGTGACAATGAGGCTGGGGATTATTTTTGGTATAAGTTTCAGGGAGCAAAGGTTGTTTATGAGAAATTGTGGAATGGTTCTTATTTCAATTATGACAGCAGTGGTGGACACTCTAGTTCATCTATTCAAGCCGATCAACTGGCTGGACAATGGTCTGTTTTCATTTACTCAATTATCACTTTTTAAGACAAGTAGAATGATATACCTCATTCCTTTTCTAGATAAGTAGTGTTTAATTCCTATCACAGTACAATGTTTTTCTCTAGATAATTGTGAAGAAAATTTCGAGAGCAATAGGACTTTTTCCTTGATGATGTTCTTGGTTGATTATTGTTTGCCTGATCCTAATGCTGTTACTTTTGCAGGTATGCAAGAGCATGTAATCTTTCTCCAATTGTGGATGAGAAAAAGGCAAGAAGCGCACTAGAAAAAGTATTCGAGTTCAATGTTCTAAAGGTGAAGGACGGGAAGCGAGGGGCTGTGAATGGAATGTTACCCGATGGCAAAGTCGATTTTTCGTCCATGCAGTCGAGAGAAATATGGTCTGGAGTTACATACGCTGTTGCTGCTGAAATGATACATGAAGACATGGTTGATGTAGCATTTCAGACTGCAGCCGGAATCCATGAATCTGCATGGTCGGAAGAAGGACTTGGGTGAGTTGAAAGTTCCATCTTTTGTTTTACAGCATAACTGAAAATATCTTTTGGTAGTTATACCACAATGATTTACCTTAACCCTTAAATGGAAAACTTCTAAAGGGATGGTACACGAGTTTAATAATATTAGTCGAGATATGTATGAAGTAGTCTGAACAGCTCAAGTTATATAAATAAAAGGTATTGTGGGCCTATGGGGAGGCTAGGATAACATCTTGAAATGTTGTCAATAGGGTCGAATTGTGATAGGCTCCCTCTTCTGAGTTTACAGCTCAATAAAGGAAGGGAGGAGGATGAAGTGGGTTGAGAATATTCTAATTGCTTAGGAGGAAGGATGGTCAGATAGCAAATATGAACAATTGGGTTGTTAAGTGAATTTTGGGTGTTAAGAGGCAACTTAGGAAAAAGTTAGCAAATCTATCGAAATTCTGTCGCTATCGTGTTATGTTTCTTTAAATTATATTGTAATTCAGTGCATCAATTGGGTTGTTTAGATTTTGTTACGAGAATTTTGGATGTTAAAAAGCAAATAAGAAAAAAGTTAACTGATCTCTCGAAAGTTTATAGTTGTCTTGTTATGTTTTTTAAAGTTATATCGTGTACTTCATGACATTTCTTTTGAATTAAGGGTGTTTTTCTTTTGATGCCATTTTGTTTTTCGACAGCTACTCTTTCCAGACGCCTGAAGCATGGACAACGATCGACCAATATCGGTCTCTTTGTTACATGCGGCCTCTTGCCATTTGGGCAATGCAGTGGGCATTCTCAAATCCTACGAAAATTGTCGTAGATGAGGTGAAATATGAAAGGAATGAAGAATCTTTGCACAGGCAACATGCTAGATTCTTGAAAGTTGCTCGATTTCTTAAACTGCCACCGGAGGAAGCAACCTCGCAGAGTCTTGTGCAAACTCTCTATGATTACACTCTGAAGAGGGTGTTATAGATTATTTTTGTCACAGTTTTTCGCATACTGAATTGTTTGATCGAGAAAGTTCTTATGTATAAAATAAACACCAATGAAGAAGTATTGTTTGTTGATTCTGTATAGTTTGGTTCATTTCGTATCAACCTTTGATTATTTGTGCAGACGTTGGCTCTTAGTTAAAAAACTATGAAGGATTTCATGGCAGACTCTCTCTCTCTCTCTGTGAACAAATGGACAATGATGGTAGAAGAAATTGAGGATACAAGTAGATCTGTTGAATATGCTAAAATCACCACATGGTACAACGTACTTGTTCTACAAAGTGAGCAAAACAAGTTTTTTACAATCTAATACGTGTGGTGCCAAATAAGCATCATATTTGAAAGCGAGCAAGATATATTAGTTTGGATGGATTAATTAAGCTAAATTTTGAGTCTGAAAGATGCAAACTGATCCTCTGAAACTAAAACTGGACTAAAACAGTGACAAAACTAAACCCAAAATTGTATCTTAAGTAGCTAAATCTAAATGCAACTGATAAGTAGGCTACAAATTTAGTCAAAAATTATGTTTTGTTTTTTGTGCTTTAGCCAAAAAAATATTTGAAAATAAGACTCAATCTAAGCTTGATCCGAAATGGCAATCCGGATACAGTTTGGACCGAAAGTTGGTCGGTTCCATTTAGAAAGTCATGTTTTGGTCGTTTCATAGGATTAAGTTACCAAGATTCACGAACGGTCGGACACCAACCCAGAGTTCAGAATCCATTCCCACTTTCTTCTTCTAACATACTGTGTGCCTTCTGCCTTTTCTTTTACTCGCACTCCGAGCTTTGCTCTGTTCTCTGCGTTTGAACTCAAATGGGTAATTTTGTTTGAGTTTTTTTTTCTGAAACTCAAGTGCTCTCATCTCTTCTCCATTTCTCTCTCTTCTTCCCGCACTTCTTTTTTCTTTTTTTCTTTTTCACTTTTTCTACCTCCACTTTCATTCCTTACTTCCCTTTCAAACTCTCTTCAAAAGATAAAGCAAACCCAGAAAGGGCTAGTCCCAAAAGAAAAGAACATTTTTTTTTCTTTTTTCTGGTAAAAATTATCCATTTTGTTGCATGCCCAGAAATTTTCACAAAATGATCAACGCTTTCTGCCCTGTAAGTTCTCTTTCTGCCCTTTATTTTTCCTTCTTGTATGCCTCTCTCTCTCTCTCTCTCTCTCTCTCTCTCTCACATATATTCGCATGCAGTGTAATTATTTTAGTTGGATGCTCCCCTTTGATAGCTGTATTGACAAAGAGCAACGAAGCTATTTATTTTTTAAAATTCTGATAGAGTTTCTTCGATATAAATTTAGGGTTAGTTTGGGTTCAAGTAAAGAAAGATTGTTCCTTTTTTTAGAGGTTTTGGTGAAGTAAAGCTGAGTTGGTATACGAGGTTGAAGTCTGAAGAGACTTGCTTGTTTAACCCCTGACATATGCTTCATGGTAACTGCAACTTTGGGTAGAACTCATCATTAAAAATTAGCTTCCAAGAGGAGGCTGTCCAAGTGGTTATAAACGCTTACACAGCTTTGTATTTAACCAGTGAAGAAAGTATTTTGATGTTAGGCACCCTCACCAGCTATAACAAAACGACCTGACTTTCAAGAATATTTGTAATTAGAGAGATCCCTTAGTAATAGTCTGGTTTTTTCTCTTAACGACGAATAATATTCTGTACAATTTTCAAGTTTTCAACTCATCAATTTAGTTGTTATCTTAACATCCATCTGTTAATCTAATATGTGTAAGTCCTTCTTTTGCTCTCTTTTTTAGTTCTCTCTCTCTGACAAGCATTGACGTAGATTCAGTTGGGAAATAGTTTGAGTTTACATGGTTGCTATCTCTGTATTTTCCAGGGTTCAATTGTGTCAGATTCAAAGAAAAAGCTGTGCCTCTCTACTCTCTTTGTTGCAGCTGCTTTGGTTGCTGGGGTTTGTTTGATTGATAATGCTTTGGACGGCAAAGACGTATGTATTTTGTGTTTTAATATCTCATTGTTGTAGTTATGTAGATAGTCTTACTGGTTTTGACTGTCAAATGCAGAGATTTTCAAGATTTAGAGTGGTTTATGCTAAGAAGGGTGAAAAATCTAACACATGCAAGGTTGGTGCCTCTGCCAAAATCTTTTTTTTTCATTTATTTATTCAGAAGATTAGTTGAATTATTTTCTGATTTGTTTTCTTCTTTTCAGAACCAATGCAAGCCTCGGGGGAGCGAGGTGTTACCAAAGGGCATTATTGCCAGAGAAGTCAACTTTAAAATGTTTCCGCTATGGGGCTCCACCATGAAAAATGTAAGCGGAGTTTTTCGCGATCTATCGTTTTATTTTCCGCGCACAAAATATTGCCCGTAAAACATATAGCATATATGTTTGCGCCTTTCATTTTCCCCAGAAAAAATATTGGCCTTCATAAACGCAGCCATAAGTTCAATTCCTTTTGATGAATTATTGGGCATTTTGAATGCAAATGATTGATTAATCAATTTCCTATGAACTTATATTACAATCTTCTTGGCTTTATTGATCATCATTTTCACTAAGCAGCATTCATTGCACTATGTCAGAAAAATTCAAAACGGTCGATGAACTTGTTGGCACTTGCAGTTGGGATCAAACAGAAAGAAATAGTGGAACAAATTGTGAAAAAGGTTATAATTCCTCCTGTGTACTACGGTCATTTAAAAAATTCGTCGTGTTAGTGTTGATGATATCATGATACTTTTACGATGCAGTTTCCATCTAATCATTTCGTCACGATGCTTTTTCATTATGATGGTGTTGTGGATGAATGGACGGATTTGGCGTGGAAGGGTTGTGATGTCATACACATTTCTGCAGCAAATCAAACAAAATGGTATTCTTTCTCCGGTTTACGTCGGTTACTAAAAACTGATGTTTTTTTTTTTTCTAAATTCAGAGGTGGACTCCTTCCAATTAATGCAACAATGCCTGATTATGCAAATGTGGCAGGTGGTTCGCTAAGCGATTCCTGCATCCAGATATAGTTGCTGAATACAATTATATATTTCTCTGGGATGAGGACATAGGAGTTGAGAATTTTCACCCAAAACGGTAAGCTTGGTATGCGGCGGCTGGTTTACTTTCCAATAACGATCAGTGATTACAGTCGAGTTCTGCTTGTTTCTTTACTTCCCCATCGCGGTCCTTCCAGTTTAATCCAATCTCCATTGAGCAATTGCTGGCAGTTTCACACTATTTTTAGCCACTTTAATGTTTAACCAATTTAACTGCATAATGGTTTTGTCCTTGGATGTGAAAAATCAAAGCTTAGAAACTAAGGTGATTTGGTCGAAGGTTTTTAAGAGGACTACTATTTATAGTTGAGTGAAAGTTGGAAATTGCTCCAAGTGAACATGCATAGGAATTACATTATAACTATCATGTGTCGAATGATTGATATATCCCAACTCGAGACTGATTCGTAATATATTGTGTTCGAGCGGATGTCTGAAATACTAATGTAAGTAGCAAGTGTTTAGTCCAACAACTTTATCACCCAATGCATCATAATTTCTTTTTTTCCATGGTTTATTTTATTTTGCTTATATTGTATTTGTAGATATTTATCAATCATAAAAAAAGAGGGCCTTGAGATATCACAGCCAGCACTTGATCCAACTAAGTCAAAGGTGCACCAGCCTCTCACAGCACGTCGAAGTAGATCGAGAGTGCACAGGCTAGTATGAAATCCTTGTTAAAGATAGAATTTTTTTTTATATTTTGTCTATCCCAGCTGCATAAGATGGCCTAAGATATCTGACAGTCAACTATGTATTGATTTTTAGTCAGATAAGCAAATATATACTGGTTTTGTGACCTTCTAGCAAGAACATGGAGAACCTCTATTCTATCTGTTGAGGGCAATTCTACAACAGTTAGCGACGGTGAATGAGGAATCATAACCTCTTCATGAATATATCTGCTTTCAATATAATTTCATATATTATTGTTTACATTTTGAGACTTTACCAGGGCTGCTACACCTCCAACATATAGTATAAAATAATGCAATTCCTTGATTGATTGTATAATTAACTTCTTAATCTTGCTGAGTTGGTTTTGCTGCAACAGGAGGTATTACACTTTAAAAGGCAGTGGAAGGTGTGATGAAAACAGCACTGCTCCTCCATGCATTGGGTTAGTATAAGCAAAATCATTCAAATCTATTTAAATAATTAAGGGTAATTAACAAAACAAACTATGAATTATTGGATCAGCGACAAGTTAACTTTAAAGTAATAAACAAGTAAAACCTCGAACTATAAAAAATGAAGAAGACAAACCTTGCAGTCACGTTTTCTATTAAAAATTAAAAATTTTTTCCGTAGTGGATAGGTTGTCTTTCTGTAATGAACTTGTACATAAAATAGTTGTAGTTGAAGACTTACTTTTCGCAGCAAAAAACCTATTTTTTGTAGTAGATACTTGTCTTTCGCTGCGAAAAGTAACTCTTCGGAATAAGACTTACTTTCCTCAATTGAATACTAGTTTCTGCAGCGGAAAATTCTATAATCTTGTATATAACTCAATACTACTGAGACTTATCTTAGCAAACTCAAGATCTTTTCTAGAGTTGGAGTGGACCGCATCTAGGCGAATATGAAGCGTTTTTAATTGTTGCTTACCAATGGTCTCGAGGAAACTAAGATTCTGCTGCGGAAGACAAGTTTCTACTGTGGAAACTGCAGAAAATACTTTTTCTACAACAAATACTTGTCTTCTGTTATGAAAAGTAAGTCTATGACTACAACTACTTCATGTACGGGTCAGTTGCGGAAAAACAACCTATTTGTTGCGGAAATATGACCTATCCGCTGTGGAAAAAAATTTAAATTTTTTATTGAAAACGTGATTGCGAGGTTTGCTTTCTTCACTTTCCATAGTTCAAGATTTTAATTATTCGCAAAATTACTTAAAGGTTTGACTTGTCGTTGACGTAATAATTCAAGGTTTATTTTGTTAATTTCCTAATAATTGACTTTCTTGTTTTCTTATGAAATAATAAATCATTTCTAGCAGACCATAAGGATTTAGTTATATCATCTAATTTGTCATCACAATGTAGATGGGTGGAAATGATGGCACCTGTGTTCTCAAGGGAAGCATGGAGATGTGTGTGGTATATGATCCAGGTAAATAGCTATTCGTTTTGAAGATGTGTATGGCTTTATTGTGTATATGTAGTGGGCTATGCTTTTTGCTGACAGGATGACTTGATTCTATCCGATAATCTGTGAAATTGCTTGTGATTTGATAAGACGTCAGTATCAAAATGTTGGTTTTTTTTTAAGAATCTTAGTGAATTTGCTGAAGTTTCCATTTTTTTGCTAACAGAATGACTTGATTCATGCGTGGGGATTGGATAGGCAGCTGGGTTACTGTGCTCAAGTAATTTCCCCACAGTTTTCATTGTTTTTTATTTTTCCAAATGCAGCTGCACAAGATTAGTTTTTTCATTGGGATAATCAACCTCTATCCACAGGGCGATCGAACGAAAAATATTGGTGTCGTCGATTCTGAGTACATTGTTCATCTGGGACTTCCAACCCTCGGTGCCTCTGACGAGAACGAGGCAAGTATCGACTTTTATCGTTGTCCCCAACCAAAATAAATAAATTAAGTAGCACCCAAAAATGAGTAATTCAATTAAATAATTCTAAAATGGGTTTGATATGAAGAGGATGCTGAAGGAAAAACTATATCCAACAAATTTATGCATTATCTTCAATCACTTTTTGAGCCTTCAAACCGGGGAGCTGGCCGATAAATGGGTCTCACTCTTTCTTGGAGACTTGCTAACAATTCGTAAACATGTGTGCCGCCTGAATGTTGGGGATGTGTCGAAAAAATTAAGAAATAATAATAATAATAATAATAAAGTTTGACACTTGATGTGCAACACATTTCGATCACTTGCTTTGTGACTCTTGAGTTTGGAATCTGTATTTTTACTAGTTCAACTATTCTAATGCAGTCTAGTATCGGCAACGAGGCTTCCACTTCTTTGAAATACGAGTCTACCTACTCGGAAACTATTGTATGTAGAGTCAAAGCCGATCTGCCTAAAGACCAATCCTTCATCGTGTTTCAATAAGAGTTTGTTTATTTGTGTGTGTTTTGCAGGTGCCATCATCCGCCCCTAAAATCAGCAATCGGGCCAAAGTAAGTTGATGATAACTGATAATGACTTTGAAGGCAGTGTCTAAACGTAGATCCTACTATTTTCAGGTGAGATTGCAGTCTTTCATGGAAATGGAGATTTTCAAGGAAAGATGGAAGAAAGCAGCGGAAGAGGACACGTGTTGGGTCGATCCTTATCCACCAAATTCGAGAATTACGTAGCAATTTATCTAGTGATATCGACCTTTTCGAGGCATCGAAACGTCACTAGTGATTTGTATATACTCTCAAAAACAATGCTCAGACTTGATGGTTCCTTATGCAGAAATGTTATTACAAGTTTAGATCGAGATGTTTAGTCATAAACCCTTGTTGGCACTTGTGATTATAGTTTGTTAATTTGAGTATTTTATGTGGGAAATCATCAGATCGATCCAGCTATGAGAAATTGATTGACCGGTCGAACTACCCTAGTTGACTAGCAGTGTCACTGTAACATTGAAATACTCAAGAACATCCCTTACTTTCAACCTTTTCCTCTGGTTAATTGCTCCTCTATCTTCGAGTTGATCATCGGTCCAACCCGAAGCACCTTTTGGTCTCAGCCTCATCTCTGATGGGTCACAACTTCTTAAAGTGGTTGATTGCACAAGCCAAAACCATATGAATTCAAACGGATAGAAACTAAGAACTTCTACTGTCAATTATTCTTAATTAAATCAAACATCAACTGAAAATTGATCTGTAATTAACTAAATATACCTTAAACAAAATGTTGATTATGAGGTAATGAAACATGGATATCCCCGAGCAAGAATACTTTCAATATTAAAAGACTTGTCAAACAAGAACAATTTGACAGTAACATAATTGATAAAAATAAAAAAAGTAGAAAAAGAATACACCAAATGCAACTACTATGTAGACGGTGAGTGAGGGTGGAGACTGGCCTTCTTCTCTAATGATTGTCTGAGCTTCCACCCCAAAGCAAATGCCAATGGAGGAGGTACTGCATTTCCTATCTGTCTGTGCTTGTGCTGTATGTTACCTGCAAATTTATAACTATCTGGGAACCCCTGCAAACATGCATAGTTCATTTTATACATTATTTCTTTTTACAACATATTCTAGAGTTGGCCAAAACCGAACCCAAAAGCAGTCACTTTTTCTTTTTCTCGAGCAATATCGGAAAATTGAGAGGCAGGGCAGAAAAAAAAAAAAACTTACTTGAGATCGGGCACATTCTCGGACTGTGAGTATCCGGTCTTGGTCAGGGTGAAAGCACATCCCAACCTTACCCATTGGTTGTGGATCAGTAATTGAAGTAGGAAAGTTTCCTTCCCAGTCCAACCTTCCAAATAGTCCTTTCCATTGATTGTGCCTCTTTGCTGTGTTTGGTAGACACCATGGTATTAAATCAACCATTTGTCCTGTTGACAGCCGAACCTAAAAAACAATTGAAAAAAGCACCAAAATTCAAATGAAATGAAGCAAATTTCCCATCCATTTACTAAAATTGTTATCAAATGAAGCATACCTTTTCATCTGGGAGGTCACGCCAATCGGCACCAGGTCGTTTTGGAATTTTTTGACATCTAGTAAGATTCAGTTCATTCATTTCTTTCGATATGTGGTCAGTTAAGACTAGCATATCTCCTCGAATTTTCTTTTGGAACCAAGACACAGGTTCATTCTTGTACTGCAATATTGAATATGCAGAAAGTAAGTATGATAGAAAATATGCACTTGTTGACAAAAAAAATGGAAGGTAATCCACCTCCATTGTAGCCGAGGAAGCTCCATTTCCAACAGCTGGGAGATCTCCAATTGTGTCTCTCACAGTTATTGCACGGAATGGAGCACCGCCAGCTGTACTGTGAACAGCAGCATAATAGGAATGGAAGTTTCCTGGTAGGGAGATCCTTAGCTCTGGACTTGCAAAGACATGCATTGGTTCTGGCCATTCAGGCAGGATTTCATCGGGAGCAGCCGCCCATATGAATGCACGTTTCCTTGATTGAGAAACACCATATGCTCCGGCTTCCAAAATTCCAAATCTAACCTACAGAATTTTACACAAATCCCAAAGCAGCAAAAAAATTTATTTCCGCAGAAAGCACAGCCAAATAATGATTTGTTCAACTTTATAAAATAAAATCATCATTCAATATCTACCTGATACCCCATTTCAAGAAGCGAAGCAAGCGTTAGCCGAAAAGTTTGCCCTTTGTTGAAAGATACAAAATTCCTCACATTCTCCAGGAGAAAAAACCTTGGGCGGAAATATTCAGCAAACGATAGAAATGCCAAGATCATTTCACATTGGACCTTACTCCAAGTGCTCTGATTGAATCTGTTCATTCCAGAAAAGCCCTGTATATTAAACAGGTTACTAAAATATTTGCGGTCCACTACAACTTTTGCAAGTTTCATTTAGGTTACTGAATGAGAGAAATAAGGCCCCAGATACCTGACAGGGAGGTCCTCCATTGATGAATTCGACTTGTCCCGGACGAGGCAAATTATTGATTTCCTTTTCATCAAGTTTTTCTGCTAGCTCAATAGCTTTGGGCGTTGATATACAATCATCTGCATCTCCACATGCTTTCATGATAGCTCTACATTACAGACATGACAAACTAAACATGATAAGTGCAGGGAAGCACAAAAAGACAAAAAACTAAAAAACACAAGAGGTGCAACTGATTTTCTATCAGAACAACTTTTTCAACAAGAACAACAATAAAGCCATAAGTATATCTAGGGAAATATCACTTTGCAAAGCAAAGAACAGTGCAAGTCATGGAGCTATTAAGTAGAAGCACCGGATTTGATGATTAGAAACTAAACTAAATCCATATAAAGTACTACATACACGAAAAATTAACATGATAATAAATTCCACAGAAGAAAAGGGTGAAATATTAATCCCCACTAGAGCAAGTGTCAACCTTAGAATCACATTGCAGTTGCTTATGAATGTCAACGAATCTTTATGATTATGGTTGAATGCTTCTCCAGCTGGCTCTTCATATTCGATTGCCCACTTGGTCTGGGACACACCTATGAGTAATGAAAGAATCAAACGTATCAGTAATCCAGGTAGAATGCAATGGGTTAGACATCAGATAAAAATTTTTATGCTTTAATCACACTAAAACAGATTGTGGATCACTTGTTCATTGATACAATTATGTTTACAAACAAATTATTAAAAATTTTGGACCAATCTACAAGGAACTTATCAAGGTGTCATTTGAAAGTGATTAGAGTGTGACTCGATTTTCTCTAACAATTAAGGAGCCACTCACCAGCCTGCTGTAGACCTTCAGATAAGCCACCACATCCAGCAAATATATCTAGAGTTGCCAACCGATTCAGGGTTTGCTTCTCAATTTCATCAAGATTAGTTTCTCCTTCTTTACACTTCCCTTTTTTCTTTCTAGACAAAGAATTATCAACTTTCTTTTCACTGGAGGATCTTAGTTTGATGTGTGCTGGCAACTGAGCGTGTTAAAGAGTATAACAGTCATTATGGGACAAATTGCGATTCTACATAAATATCTTATGGAATCAAAAAAGCATGTGCAAAAAATAGAGAAGGATTCAAGACGAACAACAAACCACAGAAATAGAGAAAGCATCAATTTGGCAGGGAATTGACAAAAAAAAAATTATGGACTAACGGGAAGAAAAAATATCACCTGTCGCACTGCCCCTTGCTCAGGATCATACAGACGTTCGCAAAAGAAAGTATGCTCAAATATGAAAGGACTCTCTGAAAATTGACAATCATATTTTCTATGGACTTCGCACTTTCCTTCTATAGCAGCTATAGGTTTTGTCAATATTTCGTTGCTGTAGTAGACCTGTTGATTTAGTAAAGAAGCCGATCAAATCCACTAGACAACAAATTATACAGCAGAGTAAATAATGCATATAAAGTATCAAAGTTCAAGCCTGATTCCTTCAGTTACTGAAAAAATAGGCATGGATAGAAAATCATACAAGATGTGTTATGAACAAACCTTGTTGCAGGGTAAATTAATCAATTAAACATGAGCAACATAAAACACGAAGCACCTTAGGACAACAATAATCCTTAAGGGGTGACTTGAATGACATTGTTATATTTAAGAGCAAAACTTACTTCTCTAATATCAGAGCAATAAGCTTTTTCCTCAGAAATGTCCTCTGGCCTGAAAAATCTCCTAACTTTAACCATGGTTGATTCTGGGGTAGCTTTCTTGGAAGCGTTAGTTACTTCAATTTCCAGTAAATGACAAATAACATAAGGTTTGAGGCCTACATTTCTCCCACCTTTATAAGTTTCGTTCTCACCACAAGCTGCAGCAAAATGATAGGGAGCGAGATAGACAAAATCATCAACATTATATTCTGATCCCCCGAATGTGAAGCCCGTCTTTAATGCATTCACCTTCAAGGTTTCTTTTTCACTCTGGATATCCTTTAAATTACAAGCATGGCAAATTCCAGTTCCAAGGCCCATGTTCTCTCTTTGAAGACTAAAGAAACCACCTCTCTCCGATGAATATAAGCTCTTACAATAATACTCCATCGGCAATCCTTTCTGTTTCCTCTCCGCTGCTCTTTCATCATCAACCTTCACCTTTTTGGCATTTGCCTTTCGGTGTTGATGCCCCCAAGGCATTGACAGGATTTCCACAACCACTGTTTGCTTCACTACATCCAACTCAAAATTCAGACAATCATTTGTCATAAATACCTCTCTTTCGTTAGCAGTGTTGCCAAGTACGGTCTCAGATCCTCTCAGCATCAATCTGCCATGAGCCATTTTTCTCTTGCGAGAATTTTCAAACATATACTCCACAAAATACATGCTTGGAAAATCTGGATCTTCTGTTTCCACCAACACAAAACTACCAACAGCAACCGATACTCCATGAACTGTGGCCTGATTATATACTTCGTCACCTGCACATGTTTTTCCCACCCTCTTCCCATCCCATTTGATGTCATCAGGAGAACATTGGGATCTTCCTGGCTTAACCACCAAATATGCTTTATGGGATTTTTCATCCAATTGCTGTTTCTCATCAACTTCTTCAAACTCTTCATCCGCAATTTCTTCTTGTCCTTCCTCTAATTCATCTACTTTCAATTCATTACAATCAATTTCGTTCGTGTTTTTCGTCAAGTTGTTTGTGTAGAATTCGCCCCAAATCCTATTTATCAGTCTTGTAGTTGTAGCAGCCATAGCTTCCCTACTTGACACCGAAGGTCCCATTCCTGCTCTTGGATTCAGATTTGCTTCCTTCTTTTCAACCATCTTCTTTTTAACTAACCACTTAGTATGATGTCTTTCCTCCATTTTATCGTATAGCCCTGTCACAAAAGCACACTTCCTGATTTTATCATCAGGAAACTCTGCAAACTGTTGAAGTATTATCTGTCCATGGACCACCACATACCTTTCCACCACTGCTGGGATGGAAGATATGTATGCAAGATTACCCTTGGAAAATTCGCAGACTCTTTTGATGACTTCTCCAAAGGAAAGTTTTGAGACCCGGCTTTGCTCCTTCAACAATGTAATTATACTTATTGCTAGCTTAGCCGTTTTAAGCACAGTCTGATACCATGGAGCATACTGCTTAGAAGGTTTTCCCAGTCTATACCTGCAAAAGAAACAAGTAAAAGACCATATCTTGCCAAAAAAAAACCCATATATAGCCATTGATAAATTGTATAATCGCCAAATATGCATTTCTTCTGATCTATAGTGTGCAAAACTTTATGAAAAACAAGACCTTTGACCTTTCTTGAGTTCATGCATGCATGAATACATATAGAGATACATGCATGAACTGTATGTATTCACCCATTCCTCTGATGCGACTTTACAGATCAAAGGATAGGAAATAATAACATTTTACAAGTAAGTTTTGGCTAAAAAATTGGAAAAACTTCAGATAATATTTAGTAAAATATGAAAAAGAAAAGAAAACGTGTTTTCAAACTCAAGGACAAGTTTATTGTTCCATTCTCCTATGGAATCAAAGATTTCACCTTACCAGGCCATATCAGTTCGGATTGAAATGAATACCATTGATGACCCAAATTCTATCATCCATTCCTTTATTGCACTTAAATAAATTGGGATTCCATCAACATTCTGCTCTTGTGCAGAATATGAGGAAGATTGACTAGAATCTGAATCTAGGCAAAACCCACTTCCATCATCGTCTGTCATAATTCCTGACCCATAAATTGTCATGTCAATATCACCGCATGGTTTCATTGGAAGGAGCTCCAAAGAGATCAACCGAGAGTCCAAGTTATAAAGCGACCAGTTATGAAGCATGCTTCGAGGGAGCTGATCGGGATCACATATATCCATTTCACTACCAAAGATAACATACTCATCTGTTTCTTCAACAGTAGTCTTGTAGTAAGCCGGAAGCGGGTAGTCATTTGCAATTTCATCTTCATTAATTTTAATATAATACTTGTTGGATGAACTAAGAGAATATTGACCCTTTTTTCTTTTCATCGATCGCCAATATTCTTCTTCCTGCAGTAACTTTGCTAATTTCAAATCCTCATCTTCCTCGTCCCCAAGATTCGAAGAATTAGAACCATCAAGTTTCTGTCCATCACAAATCTTCAAATCTGCATTTTTACTTGTGATAGCATTTGGAGGAACAAAAGTATATTGTTTTCTACACTCACTCCTTAGAGCCTCTAGTGCAGGCAAATCCATAAAAACTTGGTCGGTTTTCCTAGAGGTATCGTCTAAACTAATAAGTTGATTATAGATGAATTCTCCTTGTGAGAAGATAAAATCTTTCAATAACATTCCGGGAGGAAAATTCTTGCTAGTACTCATAGTGCGGACAACTCCGGCAAGCAGTTCATCCAGCGTCAAATTCGGATCTCCACCGGCATTCCTTGACAATTTTTTATACACTTCTACGCAGGCATTAGCCTTTTGAAGAAAAATATTGTACAATTTTTTGTAGCCACCTGAAGGTTTAATGCAATCATAGTCTGCAACATCAGTAGATATCCAAATGACTGGAGAGCCATCTTCGTATCCAGATATAGACCAGTTTTCAATCCGGCCAAAACCTTCACACCTAACACCTTTTGCTTTCTCTTTATCACTAACTTTTTCTTCAAGAGGCAATATAAGACCTGTAATGAACAGATCGTCAACTTCTAACATCTCAACGGGTTGCATCTTTCCATCTGCATCGTGAAAAATGAAATCAGATAGCCTTCGATTTGGTCTTGAGTCGTCTGCCCCAGATGTCAAAGCTATGGCTGCTATTTCATCTTCCACTGAAACCTCCTCTTTACACTCAATAACGGAAGATTTTTCGGAGATAACAATTGACTTATCCTTAAAATTCGAACAGGCAGCGGCTCGCTTTGGCATTTTTCGAACACTGGAAACAATTTCACTACTTTCTGACCTTGTTCTTTTCAGCTTTGATTTTTCTGTATCTTTCCCATTGCCATCAGCCGCCGGAGTTTTTGATTTTTTCCCCTTTGACGTCGTCTTCCCTGAAATGAAAACAGCCGTTAATCGATTGGAACAAAAGCAAAAACTACGAAATTACAGAAAAACTAAATGAGTTTTCGTCCTCCCTGGAATGAGAGATGTCATATAACAAAACTTTCATCGGTAAGAATCGTTCACAAAAATCGAGAGTGATCAAGCAAAAAACACTAAGAAATCGCAGAAACAAGAAGCAAAAAGCAAAAAAACAAGAACCTGGCTTTCGATCATTCTTCATTTTCTTGGCGTTGCTTCTCGAATCCGGTTCACCCTGATCCGCATTCACGGTGCTGAACGACCCCATTAGTCTTTCCCGCCACTTAAAACAGGGAACTTTGTCGGGGAAGAGTCAAATCCACCATAAATGAGAGAGATACAGGCAAACCGTTTGCAGAGTAGAGTGGAGGAGAGGAGGTCAAATAGAGGAGGGAAAGCGATCGAGGGTTGTTTGAAGTGCATTAAGTGGCGGGAAAAGCTTCATATTTTGGCCATTTTTTGCAAGATTCGCGCTTTGTGTTCATAGTTGTAGGAGGCAGCCATGAATGTCAATGGTCATCTCCAAATTTCGTTTCCTCTTTTAGAGCCCCCCATGCCTACATTTTCTAGTGAGTTTGGTCAAATGTGAGTTAAATGAGTTAGCCAATTAATTAATCTAATTAATTAATTAATCATTAGCGAGTTTCACCGTTAAAAGAATAGTTGACAAATCGAGCATCGTTCTTTCACGTATAGTTAATCAATGTCGAGTAGAATCTAGTCATTAATGATTAATTTAACGAGACGAGTCGAATTTATCGAATTAATAATACCAAAGATGGTTAAAGTCGAGTTTTGCAGTCTAAAAACAAGTTCAGATGATTGGGTACTGAATATTGAGTCGAATAGAATCCGAGATTGATAACCTGGTGAATTTGATCAAATGTGAGTTAAATGAGTTGAATCGAGTCAATTAATTAATCATTAGTGAGTTTGGTCGTTAAAAGAATAGTTAACAAATCTAGCGAAATTCTTTCACGTGTAGTTGCTCAATGTCGGGCAGAATCTAGTCATTAATTACTAGTTTAACTAAACGAGTCGAATTTATCAATTTAATAGTATTATAATAGATGATAATGAAGACAATAACTAATTACTGAAAAAGAAAATTAACAAAATAACCAATAAACTATGGAGTTAATAACAATCAACCACTAAACATTTTTTACTAACATATAAAACACTCAACTATAAGAAATGAACGACGCAAACATCGACGCCGTTAACCTATTGAAAATAATGTTAAAAACAAGAAGACTTTTCAAAATGGAAATTTTTTAGCTAACTTGTTCGAAATCAATTTTGGTATCAAAATTAAAGATTTTCCAATTAACTGTTTTGTTTAAATAAGTGATTGTTTTGTTAATTTCCTTATTGAAAAATAATGACCTCACCAACTTGTCAACCGGCTTATATTAGCCTACTAAAATGATCAAAGTCAAGTTTAGCGATCTATAAAGACAAGATTATTGACTTAGCAACTTAAAGGTGACACAATTTGTACATAGTCATTTGAAAAAATAACTAGTTTTTAAATATTTTACTAGGAAACTAGCGACATTTTCAATTTTATTGACGTTAGTTAAACGAGTCGAGTTGGCTCGACTTTGTTGCACTTACGAGTCAAACCCAGAATTTACACTAGCATGTGTTGCCCCGAACAGAACTCAAACAAACCAATTAACGTGCCACTTTGTTTAAGCTAACTAGCCTTGGGCTGGCCTCGTAGGCCTGCTGCAAGCCAGCCCATCCACGGTCTGTTTTGAACCATTTGTCGCAGTTAATCAATTGTTTCTAAGTTTTCTTATCTATCTTCTTTCAGAGCTAAGAATCCGGCGGAGTTTGCATTGCTGCAAAGCAAAACAAACACACAGTTGGACTGCCAAATCCAGCTTCGACCCATCTGTTGGGAGTAATATGTCAAACAAGCAAATGTAATAGAACACTTTTGTAATATATGAATAAATTTATATTGATTGATATTATGTTAACATTTTATATTATGTTTTATAAAATTCATAGAAAATTCCTTGGTTATTTATGCTAACTTTATATTAGCATATATATTGTATATATGTGGGATAAAATATGAAGAGTGATAACCAAAATATGTCTATGACTTATATTTGAAGTATGGAATCTTCAAATAGTTCATAGTCATAAACATAGTTTATCTCAATAAGAATGTATAGTCATATCCCGACTAAATATGTAGTGACATAAGATAAATATGTTTTATATAGGATGGACTAGATATAATTACATTGTTCTAATAATTTCCGTTAGATATAGAACAATTAATTTTATCATAATTATGGTCATATATGTACGATATTAATTCGTTGTATTTAATAAACTCCTATTTTTGTTTTAATTTATTATTTGATTTACTCGGTAAAGTTTTGTACAAGTTACGATTCGTATACCTTGTATATTGGGACTAAATTAAAATGAATAGCTGAGAATGTTAATATCGATAAAATGAAATCCATTTCATAGATTCCCTTGTTTGTTAGTTCAAGGATTGAATAATTAGCGCGCAATTCATAATCGTTATGAATTAATTATTCAATTAAGAACTAATAGTAGTCAAGGACAAAGAAGCAATATGAGAGGTTAACGGATGATAAACCTAGCTCTATTGCGAATCTAAATGGAGGGTTAATGCATATGTAATGACTATATAAATGGACATTACTTTAAGTAAAAATACTCTATAGTTTTGAGAGTGCAACTCTAAGTATTCAGTGGAATTACTTTAGAGTTAATAATTATGTTAATTAATATAAAGAGTTTATATTTGTTAACAAAATATCATTGGAGCTTAAAACTATAGGTCCATCAGTCCATTTGTCACCTTCTATCATTATTCGAATAATAGAAAAATGAACAAATAAGATTAAATAATTAATTATTTAATACACTCAATAATAAGTTTATTATTATTATTTTTTAATTAGATGAAATAATTGAATTATTGATTATTCAATTAATTAAGACAAAATGACAAAAGTTGTCAAAGTTAATATATTTGTTATGTTTCATTAAATGAAACAAATTGAATTATTGATTATTCAATAAAGTAATAAATATAAAGTAACTTTTAAAAATAGTTTTTAAAATAGATTTTGTAAAATTTGAATTAATGTCAAATTTGATTTAATGTAATGACCTTTTATTTCCATAACATTTTTGTTATAAATGTGTTATAACTTAAATGTGTCAAGTGTTGAAATATGGTGAAAAGACTTTTGATTTTCATAACATTTTTATAAATGTAATGAGGAATTTATAGGGTTTTTTCTCTAAATGCCATAATGGCCATTATGGAGAAATACCACTATAAATAGAGGTCAAATTTCATTAGCAAAAGAGTTTTTGATTTTTTGAAATCTTTGAAAATGAAATCCATTTTGAGAGAAAATTTTTGTCTTCTGTGTTGGCTTTAGAAAATTGTTTTCTAAATCCAAATAGATCGTCTCATGTGTTGAGAATACGATCTATCATAAATTGAGTGTTATCTTGTTTCGTTCATCACGCCCACACGTACTTATATGAGGTAAGAAGGATTGGCGGAGAAGATCGACGGTTGATTTAGTACCCGTGTGAAGTGAGCTACAAAGGTAACACTCTTTATTTTTATATTAGATCTAAATACATATTATTATTAATATATTATAACAACGATCCATTTTTATGTTCATGATAAAATTGTTTTTTTATGATACATAGGTTACGCACGTTACCGTTGTTGTGAACATCGGTAATTCCACCGTGCGAAGGGAACCTAAAAACCAACACCATCGCCACGGAAATCCATCCGATGACAGAACATTTCTGGTGGTTAGCTCCTAGCAAAGTTATTAAGACGGTTTATTCATAGATGACATCATTTGTCCAGAAAGGCGTAAGAGTATTATGTAGAGAAGAGTAGATCACACTGATACTGATGTGCCTGAAACTGTTAGTAGCTCAACCTTCACATGGTAAGTTGATAAAAATATGAACTAAAAACTAAAAATGTACCCATTAGGAGATGGCGAGGGGAAAGACAACTAAAAATGTACTGATGTGCCTGACATGTTTTGTTCGATCGATCGATACGAGAGCAACAAGATGGACTATAATCTCATCACTAATCATCCATCTCCACCGTTGCTCCCTTGAGATGCAAGTGCTTCTCCCTCTTCTGAAAGTCCGTCAACCCCTTTCCGCTCCCTGTCACACCAACCTTACCATTTGGATCCTCAGGGGACTTAAAGATGCTCTCGCGTTTTCGCCCCGAAAAGAAACCAATCTGAATCATTAACAATGAGTCAACATCTGAAGAAGATTGCAATTTATAGTCAAATGTATAAGACTGTCGTTAATAATCTGAAGAACCAATTTTTTGTGAGAGAATGATTATCTGGGCAATCTGCTTATAACTATGATGAGATTTACGGACTTGCATGTAAGATTTGTGAGCACCATTTATTGTTCAAAATGTTATCAGAGATGCAGCTAATGAATTTACTGTAGAAATTTTCAGACATACCTTCTTAGTCTTGCCTTTGGTTGACTGAAACTGCTGCCAAGCATTTTGCCGTTTATTCTGAGTAACCTCAAGTTGCTCCAGGCGTACCTTTGACTTAAAAGCATGTATTTTCTTGCGTTTCGAAGATTTCTGTAGTTGCAAAATATAGAATGACGTCACCATATGATGACTTGTGGGGATATAATTTCAAGGGATTCCGAACAAGTTTCTAGAATCTCAAGAAATGCACAAAAAATGCATTGAAGCAAGCAACACAAAATAAGAAAATTAACTATTTCACAATTAGCAAAATAACATCCCTATGAGAAGAGTTTGATATACAAAACTAATTAGTACGCTTAGCAAATGAAACTTACCACGTCTTCAGGGTCATCAGGTTCTATACGAAGCTTTGCAGGTAAATTACGAGATTGGAAGTCAACCGAAGCAGCTTGGGCAATCTTTCGTTTGATAGCTTGCTTTGTTGCTTCAGCCACTCTTTCTGCTTCTAACAAAGTATTGACAGCTTCTTCAACTGCCCTCACATTAGCAGGATCCACCTGCAATTAGAAAACATCAATGACATGGCCTGTTTAGCAGTTGTAATCAATAATGATAAGGGCATGAAAATTCACACCATGCAATGTTGAAGATGAAAGAAAAGGTAAGAAGAAGTTGATAGATGGAAGTAAAATGGAAGTGTGGAAGCTGTCTCGTGCATCCATAAATACACAATAATGACAATGTTAAAATTATTCTTGAATTTTGAGATATCTTCATAGCAAATAAAAACAACTGAGCAAGTAAAAAATGTTAAGTGTTTTAAGACCGTTGATATTCATATTCAGCTAGACGACCTTTTGGTGAAGGAAAAAACAAGTGTTGCTCATGTGAGAACAGTAATATGAATTTAAGTTAAAGGAAATTAAAATGACCTAATCATGAGGTAGATAACTAATTCATGACAGAGATACTAATTCAAGCCATGAAATGCATATAGCTTACCTCTTCTTTGTTCCCCCATTCATCATAACAAACATAGTATCCATTGGCAGTATGACCTTCAATTGTTGCATTATACCTGAAAATTAACTAATTAAACAAAATATGAAGAAAAAAGAATTCAAATGTAAATATAAATGAAATGAGCCACTTGCGATTCAATTTTTTTTCCCACTCACCACTCTCCATCATCACTCCAAACAGCTTGAACTTTTGCACCAACAGGAAACCTCTCTTGGTGATCTAAGATGCTTCTTGGGTCCTGTCCAAGAAAAAAGAAAAAGCAAACCAAATAAACACAAACGAAATCTGTATATACATGAGTGGGTGAAATAAAGAGAAACACTTCTTCATGCAGCTAGCCCATGTGTGTTTTTACATATCATAGTAGGTAATAGATGTATGTTGAAATGAGTCAGTGTATGTTTTCAGCAGAGAAGTCTGTCAGATGATTAATGCGTTGGGGCATCTACCTAGAATGGGTTGGAGGTCAACAATCATACTTAGCTATCAAAAAAAAAGGAAATACATTGTACCTGCCACAGATATGAAACTTCATCACCCACTACAAAAAGGCAAAGGAACTAAAGAAACAGGGAGATAAGTAAAAATGCTTTTGAACTAACTTACACGAGGGAAGCAGGGTCGTACAAAAATGAGGGGGTAAATAAGGAAATTTATCTACCATTGTAAACACCTATAGGCCATCCCACTAAAATTCTTACATCATGCAGACTCTGAATTCAGCAAATGACCAAATCATACTTGGTTGATTCTTCAAGCTTTCCTCGTAACTCCTCATCTTCTTCAATACTACTATTCTCATAAAAGAAGAGTCCAAGTCTGGCTGGAAGCCTCTTTCTTTCTTTGGTTACTTGCCAGTGTCAGGGAGGAAGTCCAAAATTCGGAGAAATTGAGACAAGGTGTGTTAAAAACTGTTAACGAAAGTTTTGACACTGGAAATCCCATGAGTCTTCTGATCGTCTGCTTCACACTACTTAATCACAGTAAAACTAGGGAGTTCATCTTTAGAGTGATGGAAGAAGAGAAAACATCTATAAACTAGGTCACTTCCGTATCCCTTCCTTTTTTAAACTTAATATTGTTCATGAAAAAATAGAGTCAGTTTATAACCATTCCAACATATATAAATATATTTACGCACATAGACATTTCTGTACACATACTACAAGATCATTTACCATATCATCCCCAGATGGAGTGAAACTAGAAGAAACACCAGCACCCATCGATCCCGATATCTCGTTTTCCTTTGCGGCAGTGAGAAGTTCCTCCGTCAAAGCAATTACCTGCATAATCATGATTTTAGATGAATTCTAACTTTGATCTTGAAATGCTATAATCCTTAAACATGCTAAACTTCAGGAAGAGCAATTATTTAATAGAAATGTGAACTTTAGAAACTTTGGGTCACATCTGATATGAGGTGAGGAATAGCAGGCTGGCCATCACAACAATTAGCACACCTGCACAGGAATCAAGATAAAAGTGATGTGTATCTAAATGAAGTTCTAAACTTCCACATAAAGATCCAGTAATGATCCACCAGAGTTCCCATCTCTGGAGCTCATTATGAAAACATAAAAACCACCCTCACCTTTTCAACCATGAAACGTAAAAGAAAACCTCCTCAGGATCCATAATGATGTTGCTTGTTTGAGAAACAAGCTGATTCCTTCAAAAGAAAGAAGGAAGAAAAATAATAGAAAGAACGAAAATCCCGCTGGGAACCTAGAGACCAAAAATTATTATGCAGTTGTTTTCTTTTTTATACCTTATTATCACAGATAAGTTTTCTTTTTTATACCTTATTATCACAGACGATGGTTCGAACATAACTGGCAAATGACAGATAAGAAGGAACAGACGTACGAAATGAGAGAAATTTCCCAAATTCACAACCAATTCAAAAGAAATAAACAAAGCGAATTAAGTCCGATTCGCAAAGAAATTCACAGAAACCAACACCTCTTTAAGTTCCCTTTCCATATCCATGTATTCGGCATTTCCAGGATCATCATCCAAAAGTTGATTAACCTAATTCAGAGATGGCAGCAAAGAATCAGTAAGTAGCGAGGGAAAATTACATAAATTGACCTAGTCCGTATAAAGAAGAAGAAAGAGTGAAGTTGAGAGAAAAAAGGTAGAGTAACCTGCAAGAGTTGCTTTTTGTAGGTCGAGAGATTGGAAGCCAACTCTTCGATGCTGACCTCTTCTCCATCTCCTCCACCTTGCATGTTCTCCAAAATACGTACAAATTCTGTGGGTTCAAGATTGGATAAGAGGAAGCTGAATTGGGTTTTGAAGAATGGTGAGCAAGATCACTCGCGTTGTTGCAGAGAAGAAAAGGAGAGAGAGAGAGAGAGAGCGCGAGAGCGAGAGCGAGAGAGAGTGAGCGCGCGCGAGAATAGGTTACCTTCCCATATCCATTGGTTGTGGGCCGCCGCCCAAAGTTAGAAGCCCTCATTGAAACCTCAAAGTGAGCCCATCTTATAAATGCAAAATTGAATTGGGATGGTCCGTGTCGAACCCGCCAATATTGTTGGTGTTCTCCGTTCAATCCAAGTTCGGTTTGAATCCGATTCTATCTCAATTTTTGTCGGTTTGAGTAGGTTTTGTAAGCTTTGACTCTAACTAGATCTTCAAAATCGGTTCGATGTTTTTCATACGCTTTAACGTCTCATCCACGAATTACTTATTTATCAGCACAAAATATCAATTATTATAATAACTCGTGGTATATTATAAAAGGAAAATGACAAACTAACCATCATCATTTATGATCAATGACAAGTTAACCATTAACTTTTTTTGCTAACAAAATAACCATTGAACTATGATAAATTACCATTGCAAACATCGCCGTGATTTTACAATTTAACCCTTGAAATATGACAACGAACCGTTGTGGTTTAATAATTTAACCCCTGAATTATGATAACGAACTGCTGCGGTTTAACAATTTAACCTCTGAACTATGATGACGAATTGCTACTATTTAACAATTTAATCTTTGAACTATGATAATCTGCCTGAGTTTAATAATTTAACTTTTGAACTATGATAACAAATTACTGCAATTTAACAATTTAACCCCTAAACTATAACAACGAACCACTATAGTTTAACAATTTAACCTCTGAATTATGATGATCTATCGTAGTTTAACAAATTAACCTTTGAACTATGATAATCTGCTACGGTTTAACAATTTAACCCCTGAATGGAAAACATAACTGCGGTATTTACTTCGTCAATTTTTTATAGTTTAGTGATTAATTTGTTATCGAAAAAATGTTAGTGGTTGACTTGTCATTGATTGTAAAGAATAATAGTTGATTTGTTATTGTCCCTATATTATAATTACTTTACTCTATCAACATGTAATGAAATGTAAAATTTGAGGGAGACTTTGTACTAAAAGAATTAACGATAATATCACGAGGAATAATATAATTATGTGATAAACTATTTTATTGGCAATTGGACATTGCAAAAGCATCACGCATGGGCAAATGTTTTGAATTGAACATGTAATGTCTAGAAAATAAAATAAACCCACTAAAAGACTTGGACTTTATGACATGGTTAATACTATATTTAGTATATTAAATGAGAGAGCTGGTTATTAAATAAATAAATAGCTATAGACCGGAAGTCCGTAACGATAAATCATAAATTGAACTATCAAATTGGAAAGATACAATTTTGTCGTACGTCGACAAGTTCACAAGTTGAAAATAAGCAAACTTGAACCGCTAACATTTGTCACACAAGGATAAACCGACGTCTCTCGTGTCGCTTACAAAGATGGACAAACGAGAACATATCCTTTTAGACTTGAAATTATTTTTTCTCAAGTGGATTAGTCTTTGGATTGATTTTTAAATTTTTTTAGGTAAATTAACAAAACAGATCTTATAAGTCACCAACAAGTCAAACTGTAAATTAATTTTATGAATTAAAATCTCGAACTATGAAAAATGAATAAAACAAACATTATAGTTACGTTTTTTGTCAAAAATGTTAAGGCAAACGCCGGATTCACATTTTCCGTTTAGAAAATGTCAATAACATCATTTGGACATCCAACAGATATCTAAGGATCAACCTTTGACGTCCTTCAATGACGAGGGACGCTAAAGACTGATCCACGAGGAGACGGACGTCATTGATGGCAGCTGGATGAAGAGGCGGATGTTCTTCAATGAGGATGAACATTCAGGATTTGACCAAAGGCTTCCTTAAAGGGTTTAGATGGTGAAAGTTTATGGCTGTTGGATGAAGGGACAAACGTCTCTCAAGAAGGACGGACGACCATGATGGACCAAAGACATTCTTAAAGGCATTGGCGGACGAAGATTTATGATCATTAGATAAAGTGACAGATGTCCCTCAATGAAAATGGACAACAAGGTAAATCAAAAGCGAAAACAGACGTTATGTTGAAAGGGGTAACGTGCAAGACACATGCTAGAACAAACGTCTCCAGCTCAAAACAGATGTTCCTTAACTTAAAACGGACGTCATTCGGCTTACGACGAACGTTACCAACTTAAAACAGATGTCCCTTAACTCTGTCTATATAAACTAAAAAGACATCTACTACGAGGGCAAACAATTTTCCATAGTCGATTTTCGAGCAACTTTTCAACTTTCTCAGAGCAACCATAACCTTTTTAAAATCTCTATTCAAATTTCTTGAACTACCGAACAACATCGAAGGCTGTAAAGGTCTCTACAAAACAAAAAATGTGTCTCCGACGTTTGCCTCAACTTTTTTTTTACCGAAAACGTAACTGCGGAGTTTGATTTATTCATTTATCGTAGTTTAAAGTTTTAATTGTTCACAAAATTTCTTACGATTTGAGTTTGTCGCTGAACAAAAAATACCAGGTTTGTTTTGTTAATATCTTTTTTCATTATTTTTATAACCACAATTGCAGTATTAAATATTGAGCGCAGCAATGGTGAGCTAAAAATATCAAACCGATCTATAAGCAAGCTTGAGATCTAGGGCTCCTGAGTTCGACCTTAGATTATGTACATTTGAGTGAATCAGGGCGAGTTCCGGTCTTGGCCCACCTCTTGACCGTTTGGGCGCCAGCAAAACCTTGTTTATGCGCCGCCCCTGCTGATGAGGTGGGTACACTGTGAGAGTCCACACTACACAGCAGTGTAAGTAGATTAGCGTGTCCCCAATAAACCGAAAATTATAAATAAATTATTTATTTATTAATTAAAATAATCGTTTTTTTAATGACAACACTTTCGTAAAAGCAACGACACGGAAAAAAGAGAGAAACCACAATCTCTTGTCTGCTTCAACCAAACACGATCTTATCAGCTCCCTTCTTCCACTTCTTCACAGTTCACAGACAAACCCTAGCTCTCCATTTTTTCTACTCTCCCTATTACGTTGCTCATTCTCGAGGTACGATACTATCTTTTTTATGTTTTCTTCCATTTTTTTGTATTTTTTTTTCTCTCGTGGTAGTTTTGTTCTAGTTTTGGTTTTTTGGGGTGCATACTCGTGCTCGATCGTGATTTGGAGTTATTTGGCTTAATTTAGGGATATTTTTTTGCTTTAAGTTTTTGAGATGTGGTTGTTGTGAGCATCCTTGAATTTTTTTTTTTCTTTTAGATCCATTTTCAATTCTTCCCGTTGCATAGCTGATTGTGAATGTACGCGACTCTGCCGCCTACGTTGATTTTGATGTTTTTCTTTTACTCTCATTTTTTTTAAAAAAATTTCTTTTGTACTCATTTTCGCTTGGTTCTAGTTTCATTTTTCAAGTTTTCTCTGTGGGAGTTGAAGCGAGCTAGATCGAAGTTTTGTGCTATTTAGCTGCATCTAGTGAGAATTGCTTTTTGAGTTTTGTTTGGGGTTTTTGAGATTTGGTTAGCATCTCTGCGTCCAAGTAATTATTTTTTTTTGGTATCCGGTCCATTTTCAAATCTCCCAAGGGCTTGATAGATTCTCATGCTACGGAATTCTTCTTAGTGTGCCGATTTTGATTTTTCTTTTTGCTCTTTGTCATTTATTTATTTATTTTCACGAGTTTTTGGTTCCTTCTAGTTTTGGTTTTCATGTTCGCACTGGGCGGGTTGAAGTTTGCTTGGACGAGGTTTGGTGCTGTTTATCTTAATCTAGAGGGAATTGCTTTTTGAGATTTGTTTTTGGTTTCTGATTTGTTATTTTGAGCATTCTAGTGTCTTCTTTCAGATTCAATTTAGAGGATCATTAGAGACGTTGACTTTGGATTTTGTTTACTTGGACATACTTTATCTTCAACGTTACATAGCTTCAGTTTCCACATGTTTGCAAGTGCAACGAGCCTCTGTGCTTGTCTTGCATTAAATTGGGAGCTAGATCACATTGTTTTGAGTAATACATTGCTGATAAGTTTATTTTCTTAATTTTGTAAGAGAAAAAGTTTTCAATACTCAGATTAAACTCTGAAAAGGTTTCTAGGTTCGTGCATCAGGACGCATTGGCTTCTTTCACAAGTGACAATATTTGTAACCATATAAGTTCATCACTTAGGATTCGTAACAGCAGCGCAACTGACCTAGAAATGATGTGTTTTAAGTTTCTATCATCCAAACCTTTTTGTCCCAAAACATTGTGGGACGTAGTGTTGTGGAGTAAATGGACCTTATACTTTGTAAATTCTAATTCATGGTTTTGTGATGGAGATTAAAGTCATGTTTTAAATATTGATTTGCTGGACTTTTCTTTTTCAAAAAATTATGGGACTATAGTGATTGTGTGTAGTCAATGGACATTAGTCTTATAAATTTTAGTTTATGGTGTTGTTTTTTTAATTGAATGAAATTCTTGATTGTCTCGTTTGATATTGTGGATTTTTTTTAATGCAGCTTTTCAAAGTGAGTTGAGCTCGCTTAAATATTTCAACAGTTTTCTCATGGATTTTGCTGCTGCGTCTAATCATCCCTCTCGTGGTCGCCATGCAGGTTGTAGTCTCTGTTTTGTGGAGTCAGTCCCTAATTTTGTTGTTTTATTTGTCACCAATTTTTCAGAACAAATCGTTTAGCTGGCTGACGATCTACTTTTATCTTCTCACTATTATTGACTATCACCGACACTCTACATCAGGGCTTTGAGATTTATTTTTTGACTTATTTAGTAATTTCAACTTATAATCTGTGTCAACTTCTTTCTCGGATCACCTTGCTAATTTCAAATTTTTCTTGCAGTTTTTTGTTATAAAAAGTTCATGATATTTGTGAAACTGAGGGTCTAACTAAACAATGATTTTTACTAACATAATTATCAAAAGGGTGGGAACTTTATTTCAATATTCAATCTAGCTCAAGAAATGAATTAAGAACTTTCACTTATTAATATTGTTAAATAACCATCAATCCCAAAATCTTAATCTGTTGGGTTATTATATCTTGACATTTCCCCTAATGTATAAGACTAATTACAAGGGTTTTAATTTTTAAATGGGGTCGAAGTGATGGGATGAAATGTCCGCAGGATCTCCTCCTCTGATACTATGATAATTTAACAACAACATCAAATGTTGAAGATGTCATGGGTTGAAGTTACCTTAACAAAGAAAGCTATGTTTATTTAATTATGTATATTATATCTTAACAAATATTTACAGCAAGAACAAGAAAGATTTTACCTCATTCTCCCATTTAAATTCTAGCTTCAATGTAATTGATAGACTGGTATATTTATTTGTAACTTGGATTCTTTGGAAATTGTGAATACTCTTTCTTCATTCACGGCTAGTATGTAGATTTTTCTGAATTTTATTCTCAGGGAAATTTTTGAAATTATTTTCATCTACCTGTAGAGTTTGCAACTGATGCTCTGTACAAGGAATTATGGCATGCTTGTGCAGGCCCACTCGTCACCCTTCCTCACGAAGGGGAGCGTGTTTATTACTTTCCACAGGGTCACATGGAACAGGTATCTTGAAGCACGTGATTTAAATTTTGTATATTAAAGATTGGCTGAGAATAAGATTTGTTGTGTTCAATTTAATTGAAGTCCAATAAAAGCTAAATTACATGATATCTTTTGGTGGCTATAGCTCATCTTTGACCAAATTTGCCTTGCTATTGCTTTGGCACTTAGTCTCTTTCATATGTGTTTCTCGTAAATCTTTATCTATTTTTTTATTTTCATGTGTATATGGTTGCAATTGGAGAATCAGTTAGTTGGAAGTTAATCAAATGAATCTTTAAAAAAAAATTTATAAACATACAATACATATGAATATGAGGGTATCTGTTAGTTGATATTCCAATTTGATGAATCTGTCTTGACTAGGCCAGATATGATGGGATCACATTTCTTTCGTAGCATTCATAAACAAATCCATCAAACTATCATACAACTTGTAAAATACATTGGTATGTGAAAGTGCATCGAGTACAATTTTTGTGATTGATATCATGTCTGCCATGACATGATTAATTCATTTATGGAGTGAGTGATATATAGCTTGATGATTCATGTGTCATGTGTACTTTGTTGGTATCATTTTGTATGTTTTTTATTTTTCCTAGGTCTATCTTACTCTAGATACATCAAAAGGTTTTTAAATTTATTGCATTTTGATACTATTAATATTCTAATTTTGCAAAGCTGTCTTTCTATAGCTAGAAGCGTCAATGCATCAAGGGCTCGAGCAGCAGATGCCTTCATTCAATCTGTCATCAAAAATACTTTGTAAAGTTGTCAATGTTAGCCTTCGTGTGAGTTCCACGTTTACTTACTGGCTCATACTTTTTTTCTTCTTCATTGTATTACTTACATTTGGAAGGGCCTTCAGTTTTATTTTTATTTGACTTGCCATATTTGATTTTAGGCTGAACCTGACACAGATGAAGTTTATGCACAAATAGCTTTGCTACCTGATAGAGATGTGAGCTCTTGTGCTTTCCCTGCTTCGAGTTTTTAGTTACTCTAGTTTCTAACCATCTTTTACAAAAAAAAGGAAAACTGCCCTGATTTTATTCCTTTCTTTAATTATCATTTCTGCATGTTCTTAGTGCTTTATTCCATTACACGGACACCTTTTTTTTGTCCAATGATTACAATTTATTGGTTTACTGCATCAGCAAAGTGAAGTATCAAGCCCTGATCCACCTGTCCTTGAACCTCCTAGATGCACCGTCCATTCATTTTGCAAGACACTTACTGCTTCTGATACTAGCACACACGGTGGCTTCTCTGTTCTGAGGAGGCATGCAGATGATTGTCTGCCACCATTGGTATGAACATTTATGGTTTTGGTGTTGCGCACATCTCTCCTTTTATCTGCGCACCTCACAGAGCGCATGTTGAATATTCAGGATATGTCACAGCAACCACCATGGCAAGAATTGATTGCTACTGATTTGCATAAAAATGAATGGCATTTTAGGCACATTTTTCGAGGTTGGTTATTTATCTCCTTTGTATTAGTTTTGTAAGATCCGCTAGTAGTTGAATTACTTTCAAGTTGCAACTAGTTTTCTGCGTTGATGCTGATGAGTTTCTTTATTGTTGTCTGTGCCCATAATGCAATTTTGTTTGTATTTAATGCCTTGAGAAGTTTTGAATAAAGAAGAAGAGACCTTGTTTTAAAATCTTGTCTCATCACTTTACTCAGTTAAAGTTGAAATATTCATGTTTAAGAACCGTTATATTTTGTCATATTCATTAAGAAATAAATTAATGATTAAATTAACCACAAAACAACTCGTTTGTTGGCACTTCAACGAAGTGCATTTTTGTTTCTATGCTAACTTGTTCAAGGGTTCAATCAAATTGCTCTTTTCCTATATTTTAAAGCATCATATTAATTGCTGAAAAAAAAGAGATGTGGAATAGAGCTCAATCTCATTTTACTTTTTATAGAAAGCGTTTAAATTTTGGACACTGCCACCTCTGAATCTGAGTATCAAATGGAAAGAATAGAGATCTTAAATGAGCGGGCTGGCGAGCCACCTGCCCGTTCGGCTTGGTTCTGTAGCGAGCCGACCTTGACTCGACTTATTTAACTCATGACTCTTGAATTGGCTCGAGTTGAAATTTTTTTTGGTGAACTCGTTAGGCTCAGTGAGCCAAAATCTTTTAGGCTTGGCTCGATTGGCTCGTTTGTCACACATATCTTCAAACGCACTTCATCTGTTTGTATAAATGCCAAGATGAAAGTTTATCTATAAAAGTAAGTTGTTCAGTTAACACTAGTCATTCCAAGTGAGTTTTTTTATTCTCTAACTAATTATTTTAGATAAATTTCATTGTTAACTAGAATAGTTAACTCGAAATTGGTTATTGAAATATAAATTTAGCAAAATATGATATTTGCATATATTTTTTTAGTCAATAGTTTCTCAAGTATAGTTGGAAATACTAATTATAATTATGTAATATGTGTCTCTTGGATAAGTTGTGTTTGATGGAAAACCAAGAAACGTTACAAAATTCATGCAATCAAAGTACTAATGAGAAAAATATTTTAGAGCGTTGCTCGATCCTCCCACCACCTATTTCTTTCCTCCGTCTTTCCTTTCTCTCTCTCTTTCTCTTTCTTTCTTCCATAAATACTAAATTTCTCGTTCATTTTTTCACCAAAAATTCTTTCAATATTTTAGTCTTTTATTTCTCAATTTGTAGTACTTTATTAATAATATATGAGGTTAAATATTTGTAATGATATTTGTTTGATATATTTTTTTATTGGATCATCTTAAATAATTTTTTTTCCTCAATACATGTCATTTTATACATTAATAAAACAATTTTGTTAATTAAATAACTAACTATTATATTTTGACATTATAATAATAAATAATTATTATAATTTTAATAATTAAATTAAAAAATAACACTATATTGATATAAATTAGAAATATTTATGTAAGCTTGGCTTATTAGGCTTGGCTTTTTAAGACTCGTTTAGTCGGCTGAACTCGGCTCGTGACTCTGCAAGTTGTCTCGAGTTGAAAATTTTTTTGAGCAGGCTCGTTAGGCTGGGCTCGTTGGGTTCGTTAGGCTCGTTTGACTCACTAGGGTCGTTTAACTCACTAGGCTCAATGAGTCAGAATTTTTCAAGCTTGGCTAGGCATGGCTCGGCCTAGCCGACACGGTTGTAATCTCTAGGGAAGAATGAGGGTAAAAAAGCATGGGTAAATAAGTTGATCACAATGTTCATACAATAATTCCATATGCGTAAAAAATGTATGCCAACAGTGCTTTCTTTTCCACATCTTTCTGTCTATTGTTTGTTTTTTCGTTCTTCATGCAGTTGTTCTTTAGTATCTAGAAATGACATAATCTTGCTAGTGTTTTTGTGTGTGATTCATTGTCACTTTTTCAGGTTTGAAATGTTGCTTTACTATTTTACACATTCATCTCAGGTCAGCCTAGGCGCCATTTATTAACAACTGGGTGGAGTGTCTTTGTTAGTTCCAAGAAGTTGGTAGCTGGTGACGCATTCATATTTCTAAGGTAAATGGAGTGCAGCTGTACATAAGAAGGCTTTCATGTTTGCTATTTTTTTTATCTTTATGCTTTGTAAACATGTTGTTATTTACAAGCAATGTTTTTTTTTAAAATTCTAGAGGGGAGAATGGGGAGCTTCGTGTGGGAGTGAGGAGACTCATGAGGCAGCTGAACAATATGCCCTCTTCCGTTATCTCAAGTCACAGCATGCATCTTGGAGTTCTTGCTACTGCATCACATGCTGTTGCTACTGGAACACTATTTTCCGTGTTTTACAAACCAAGGTTGTCTCTTATCTGATTAGTGAAACCACTCCTCTTTCTTTTGCACTAGGTTGTTGTTCGCAAATTAGGTATATGGTGAGAGAAAATTGGTAAATATTTTATGTAACTTCTTTTAATTGAAGTAATTGTTGCAATTATATGGTCGATTGGAGTATATTTTTTTGTTTTTTGGTTCTTTTCAGCATCAGTATTTTGTGACGTAACATCCTTAGTTCGCTGGATAGTATGTTGGATTTACTTCATTCTTATAAGATCATAGAACTAATACAGAAAATAAGATTCTTAATCTTATGAAACACAGTTGATATGTCTTGTAAAACCAATTTTTTGTCACATATTACCACACAATTTGTTTCTTATTAAAAAGGAAAAACCAAGCACTTTAGGTCTTTTAATTAGTTGCATGTTGTAATTCTACTGGAGCTTGGTTTATGACAGAACAAGTAGGTCTGAATTCATTGTAAGTCTGAACAAGTACCTTGAAGCTCAAAGCCACAAGCTTTCCGTTGGGATGAGGTTTAAGATGAGATTTGAGGGGGAGGAAGTTCCTGAAAGAAGGTATGGGTTTTCATGTTATTAACTTTTCATTTAGGAAGTTAATATATCTGTTTTTGTCATGGTATTTACCATATTCTAGGTTCAGTGGCACGATTGTTGGTGTTGGAGATAATATATCATCTGGCTGGGTTGATTCTGAGTGGCGATCTTTAAAGGTTTGTGGCTTTTGTATCCATTCTAATAATGTCATTGGGAGTGGGTACATAATTTTATATTTTTCTCTCTTTTAGTAGTTGGTATGACATCATGAAATCTGATAACTTATTGGTTGGATGGCCATTTTTGCAGTAGAATATCTGACCAAAGAATTGTACTTTGCTAAAATTTCTGACTTAATTAGTCCAATCCGATTGAGTTATCATGTAGCTCAAGCTAAAACTAATGAATGAGTTCCTTCATTTGTGGTTTCTATAGAGTATTCCAGCTAATTTTAAATGAGGGACAGAGGGAGGTAGGGACTTTTGCGGGACACCTGCTGAAGTAACCACTGGTGGTTAATGTTTAATAGAAATGGGCGTCCCATCTCTGATGAATGAAATTGGTATTGATGCTTGTTATTAATTGATTGGCTTCTGTTGGAATCGGAATATTTTATCTTTTTGCTTGTTTTGGATTATGTGGAAGAAAATAGATCAGAATATTTGTAGATGTCTATTAGGATAGGAAAAATTTAAAATTTGGAGAAAATCCTAATTCTCTTAATGAGAAAAACATAAAATCCTAGATTATGTCCTAGGAAATCTTTATATATTTACAAGATTATTTCCAGATCAAAGCCCTTTATATACGGGATCAATAATGAAAACATTTTTCCCGAATTAATGGTGCCATAGCTGTCAATTCCAATAGAGAAAGATTTGTTTAATGTGCCGCCACACCCTAAACTAGAAACAAAAAGGCAACAGATTTGTTTGCATGCATAATTTTGGAACAATTAGTCCTTTATTCCTATTTAGTTCTATCTTTTTTGTTTTAAGACTAAAGGTTTGTAGACTAGAATGCAACTGTCATTTTTCATAGAGGATAGGGTTTAAGGAGTGAATTTCTTAGAGCTTGAGCTGAAAGTCAGGTAGTAAGAGGATTAGGTCCGAAGAGACTAGTGCAGGTCTTACTAGCAATGGCGTTCTTGCGGGTGCTACGGGGTAGTTGGAGTTCAATCGTCAACCCTTCATGAAGTAAGTTAGGTAGTTGAAAGAAAGCACAGGGCCACGATAAAGTCAGCACTTTAGCATTAGTTGTATTTGTCCAACTTTTTGTTCATTATATATCTCTTGGAAGCTCTGATGTGGTTTGTTTTCTTGCGGGAGAATCTGTTGAGTTCTTTAATCGATTTAATACCCCGAGTCTGTTTCTTATGCTTGGATACTGTACATTTTGATGTTTGTTTTGACACGATGTGAATTGACTGAGAAAGTTGACTGTTGGTTTGCCCTTTTTTTTTCTTTATGTTTTTTCTTTTAATTATCTTATTTTGGGAATATTTAATTTAGTTTGATGTTTTAAGTGCTAGCTAGGTTTGAACTTACAATATGTATCCTTGTTCGCGCTGGTGGTCCAAATTGGTGGTGTTTTTACTTTCATGGTCATGTCTAATATTTCGTTTTTTTACTATGGATGAAATTATTAAATCTTTTAAAAAATCATGTTTTATCAGGTTCAATGGGATGAACCTTCATCCATCTTCCGTCCAGAACAAGTTTCAGCTTGGGAATTGGAACCTCTTGTTCCGACTAATCCTCCAAGCTGCCAGCCAACACAAAGGAGCAAGCGGGCACGACCTGCTGTTTTATCTTCCCCAGTCCCAGAGATATCTGTGCTTGGTATGTAACCTTTTTGTGAAATATATATTGAATTAAGTATTTCTGTTTTTTCTCGTTGAAATTCTCCATGTGAAATAGGTGGATGGAAACCTCCAATTGAATCTTCTACATTTTCATATTCCGATCCACAGCGTGGAAAGGAGGTCTACCTATCGCCAAAGTTCAGCTCTACTGCAATTGCAAGCTCTTTTGGCTTTAATCGAAATGGCTCTCTTGGTTCAATTTCCAACAAATCATTGCATTGGACTAATCAGGTGGAATCTGTTACAGAATCTTTTTCCCCACTTGCTAACAACAAAGCTACTGAAAAGAAGCAAAGTACTGGGAATGGATGCAGAATCTTTGGAATTGAGCTACTTAGCAATTCCACATTAGAAGATGCTTCCCCTGCTACAGTTTCTAGGATGACAGTGGCTGATCGGCCTATTCCATCATTAGAGACTGAATCTGACCAGCATTCTGAACCATCAAATGTTAATCGATCTGATATTCCTTCAGTGAGTTGTGATGCTGAAAAATCATGCCTGAGATCTCCATATGATTCTCAGTGTAGGCAAATTCGTAGTTGCACAAAGGTAAACATTCAATGCATTCACATTTCTAATGTGTTTTTGGTTCACATTTTAGTGCTGCTTCTGATGTTGCTTCCTAATGTGTTTATGTTCTCTCACCTTCTGCCCTTCAGTTTCAGAATCCATAGAAATGTATAAATATTTGGAATCATCTGATGGGGAAAAATGGTAATTTCCAGGTTCACATGCAAGGGATTGCAGTGGGGAGGGCTGTGGACTTGACGCGATTTGATCGTTATGATGATCTGCTGAGGAAGCTGGAGGAAATGTTTGACATTGAGGGTGAGCTCTGGGGACCTACAAAGAAATGGCAAGTTGTCTATACTGATGATGAGGGTGACATGATGATGGTTGGGGATGATCCATGGCAGTAAGTTCACTCGATCCAATCTTTTGCACTCACTTATTCTCCTATACGATAAGAAATATTTAGATATTATTATTATTGATGATAGTACCAGTTTATGATAGATGTCAAATATTTGATGAATTAGAATATTAAGAATATATATAACTATTGTTGTTTCGTCCTCTATTAGTAGGCTGGCAGATTAAACTAATGGACAAACTTGAATGATTATTGAATTCATATCAAATTGTTTCTCCCTAATATTATCTCTCTCCTGAATTTTCTCTTTTGTGTGTCTCTTTCTCTCTCTCCATTTTGTCAAATTTTCTTTTATTCTTCTACTTTCTACCTTTCTCTTTTCATTAAATTTCTTTTTCTCTCAACCATCAGCATCACGGTTTTGTCCTTCGCTAAATCATTCTCCAAGTTTATTTCTGTTTTGCCACTGATTTTAAACCATCTAGCTATAATTACACACACACGGGATTGGAATTTGCATGACTGGCTGAATAATTCTCACATAGGAATTATGATTTTCCATTGCAGTGAGTTCTGCAGTATGGTGAGGAAGATCTCGATCTACACAACGGAGGAAGTAAAGAGATTGTCTCCCAAGATAAAACTTGCAGCCAGAGATGAGACTAAGCCAAGAAATCCAGATTCTGAAATAGCCATCAACACCGAGGACAACTAGCCAATAATAGGTTCCGGATGCTCGTGATTTTATCATCGGCCACCGGAGTTGAAAAGGCAGCAGTAGAAGACCAGAACGACACACACAGGTTGGTAGAGCATCCGCCCCTCTATAAATTCTCCATTCCAGTTGCTGCTGCTTTGGCTTTTGTTCTCATCTAATAAAAATGGTATTGACAAAAATGCTTTACCTATTATAATTTTGTTTTGTATTTTTTATTCCCTTCTTTCAACTCACAATGGTCTCCACATTGTATATAACAACCAATCACACACAATGCCCTTGTTCTTAGATATCATTTGCTGTGCTATTTTGTAAATAGTCTTTCCTTTTTATAATAATTGAGTAATTTGTGTTCTTAGTTTTGGCCAACTTTCAAGTTTTATTCATCCTTCTGGGAATTATATTTATGAAATGTTAGAATTAAGTAAATGTTGTTACGTTTTTTGTTAAAAATAAATTTTTTTTTTTGAAGCAGTTATGTTGTCTTTATGCAATGGATTAGAACATGACTTGTTTTCCTTAGTGGGTATTTTTCGTGGTGGACACTTGCTTTCTGTTGTGAACATGGTATTTTTTGTTACAAATATATGCATTTCACTGTGAAATCTTAGTTTTCTTAACATAATCTCAATCTGAAGCACGATCTCATATGAGTCAAAATATCGAAATATACTCTTTTTGATATATTAATTGAACGATTTTTAATATCAGCTTCATACTTATCGTTCGCCGACTCAGTCTTGAAGACCGTTAAGTAAAAATAATTTGATATTGGTTGGAAATGGACTAATTGAAATATTAGTCGTACTTGAGATTGATGTTGAGTTCATGTTTCAGGTTGAGATCGTATTTTACCCTCAGATTGTGTTGAGACAATTATCTTTTTCGTAGTAGATACTTGATAGATTATTTTAAAAATTATAAATTTTTAACGGAAAATGTAACTGCGAGATTTGCATAATTCATTTTTCATAGTTCGAGATTTTAGTTATTCATGAAATTACTTTAAAATCTGACTTGTTGCTGACATAATAGTTGATGATTTGATTAGTTAATTATCCTATTTTATAAATAATTAAAGAAATAGATCATATTAATTTAGAACATTTGTTTTAGAAAATTGGGAAAGAAATTGTAAAATCGGCTCCACACTTGTAGGGGACTGGACGCTCAATTCAATTATTGTGGGTAGAAAAAGGTCGACCTATAAACAACGGTCATAAAATTCAAAATTTAAGAGCATACTTGCTCCCGTCGTCTCCATCCTGTGGAGGCTACTGATTTTGGAGCATAACATCAGTAAATTACCCACAGAAGAAGAGAGAAGGAATGAGGAAGGCTATGAAGAAGCTGAGATTATGGTCCAAAAAGAGGAAGAAAGGGAAGAAGACTGACTTCCTCTACTCCCCCTCCTCCTACCATTATCCACTCTGCAGTAGTAATTGCGCTTGCTCTTGCCAATACTTCCACTCCTACTCCCCTGTTCAGCCCTCTGCTCCGCCATTACCGCCATGGATTCAAACTCCTCCCCACCCTTTTGACCAACTCCTTCTCCATGAAGAAGATGAAACAGCACTAATGCTTAAACAAGCTCAGCCGCTTCCCGCCGATTCGAGCTATCAGGAGTATTTTGGTCCCCTGACCTCTGCTCCTCTCTGTGTCGTTCCACTAGCGAGAATTCCCACATCACAGATGCTGCTGTCATCGTCGTCGTCCTCCTCCTCCTCTAAGCTTTTTGGGTGCTTTGGTGGGTTTTTTAGGCGCTTGAAAGGATGCTTCTGTTCTTGTTTTGGAATCTCATAAATTATGTTGTTGTATTTCTTATGTTGTGTGAAACTGATTGTTAAAATAGAAACTGTCCAACAGAAGCTATGGAATAAAACAGCACAGCCTGCTCTGTATGTTGTTAATGCCAATCCAGATACGATATGTAATTTAGGAGATCCAATGGAAACAGCCTCCTCAAGTTTTGATTCAATCTCAGTTTCCCTGGTGGTAATGGCGGGAGGATAAGCCGCCGAAGAACTTCCTCCAGCCTCTGAAGAACACCTGCATACTTTCCATGATTTCGGCCGAAGTACACCCACCAAGCTCCCTCCACATAGCAGTTCTTCTGAGCTCGGGTTCTTCTTCTTCCCTTGGCTTTGCTTGCACAACATCATTGATATTAGCTCTGCAATCTCACATTGCAACCTTCCTCTTCAATACCACATCATCTCCCATAGATCTCAACTATCGACATTTCATTAATATCTCAGCTATCATTTGATTTCACCCTAGCAAAACAAATCACATTTAGACTTGGATTGACAATTTTCGCTACCAAACAAAATACTGAACTATGAGAAATAAACGGTGCAAACATCGCTGTCGCGTTTTCCGTTAAAAATTTCAATGTAATTATGTGTCAACAAATTTTATTTTTGCAGCAAAATGTAAGTCCTAATTCATGGATTTCCTAGTCAGTAATTCTACTGTGAAATGAATACTTTCCTCTGTGGAATGAATATGTTCCGCCATAGAAAGTAATACTTCTTCTGGGGAATGAATACTTTTTGTCCTAGAATTAATACTTTCCGCAGCGGAACGTAAGTCCTAATCCATGGATCTCTTAGTCAATAGTTTCGCAGCATAATGAATACTTTTCGAAGCGGAATGCATACTTTCCTCTGCGGAATGAATACTTTTATCTGCGGAAATAATACGTTTTGCCGAGGAAAGTAAATCTCTACCTTCCATTGCCTTAGTATATAAATTCACATTCCATGCTCCGGATAGTGCATAGTACTCTCATAGCGATTTCCTCAACGAACTTCGAACCCTAGCCTGTTCATTTTCCCTCACTATCTCATCCATTCCAAATGGATTCTACCGAGACGAACAAATTGACTCTCAAATGTAAAGGTGTTCCTTCTTAGTTTCAACTTCAACCTCATCCAGAAACTGAATCAGCCTATGATTGTAGTGTTGGTTTTTAGGTTCTCTCGCACTATGAAATTACTGATATTCACAACAATGATAACGTGTGTAACCTATGTATCATGAAAAACAATTTATCATAAATATAAATAAATCATTGTTATAATATAATAATAATAATCATATCTGTTAAATAATATTTAACTTTTATATCTAATATAAAATATTTAAAAATTATACATTCGTAGCTTACTCTTTACATGGATACAAAATTGAAAAAGTTTGATAATAATTTCTTCAAAGGTTGAGGATAAACACGTGAGAGCATGATGAATGCAGCAAGATTACGCTCAATTTATGATGGATCGTATTCTCAACACATGATGAATGCAGTGATTGACTTGTCATTGAACTCATAGTACAATGGTTGTTTTGTTAATTTCCCTTTTGTCAATTTCTCAATATTCAATTTTCAAGTCTATAATAAATCCCAAACCGGCGCCTTTTCTTGCAAAAAACCGTTATTTCTCAAGAAAGAGTGCAAGAAAGAGAGCTCTGGGGGATAGCATCTTCCTATGTTAGGGTATTTCTCGCCGGAATGTTTGACAGAGGAGGCGGCTCGCGGATCGTTCTGATAACCGGAGTTAGCAAAGGGCTTGGTAGAGCCCTAGCTCTTGAGCTGGCCAAACGGGGCCACTCCATCATCGGTTGCTCCCGCGCTCAGGATAAGCTCAATTCTCTTCAAACGCAACTCTCGTCTATTTCCGCATCCTCTGATCCTAACTCCGAATCTTCTGATAAGCATTTGCTCATCAACGCTGATGTGGTGAGAAATCCATGACTTTTGCTCTCTAATTTCAAATGCGTGCTTGTCTCTTCGATTTCCAAATCAGAAACGGAATAAATTTTTGTTTGTTTTTGTAGATGTCCAATAACAGTATTGAGGAATTCGCTCGTGTTGTTATGGAGAAAAATCTTGTCCCTGACATCATTGGTATGATGAGCTAAAACTTTTTTCTAGATCACTCTGGAAGTTACAATTTGTTCATATTTAAATTTCTTATGGAATTTCGTGGTTGGAGTGATTCTGTGACTTACTAAGTTGAATTTAGACAATATATCTAATTGACTCGTTTGTTAGGCTAATGCTTCAGAGTCGATAGTGCTTATTTTCTTTAGTTGTACGATTAACTTCAACTTTCAGCTATTCTTTTGCTGTGTATATCTAGTAACATTCAGCACATTAAAATTATGAACAAGATTTGGTCCAGATCTTTCTGTCTTAACTACTATGCTTCCTTTGATTCTTCTCTTTTTGTTTAATTTCTTGGTCGCTGATGAAATTTCTCTATATGAGGAGACTGAAGCATGGTTGCTTGTTTCCAGTAAATAATGCAGGCACAATTAACAGGAATAACAAGATCTGGGAGATCCCTCCTGAGGAATTTGATATCGTAATAGATACGAATCTTAAAGGGACGGCAAATGTATTGCGTCACTTTATTCCTCTTATGCTTAAGAGGAAGAAAGGAATTATTGTGAATGTTTCTTCTGGATGGGGAAGATCAACTGCTGCCCTGGTCAGTAGATTTTCACCATTGTGCTTTGTTCTTAGCATCATAATATGAAATTGAGTCCTGGTAAAAATTTTGATAGTTCCAAACCATTTACTCTATGTAAGTGTTTGCGTTAAAGCCATAGTTAGATAAAGTGGAGAGGGTTGTAGTCAGATGAAGAGCTGGGAAGAAAATGAACAAGCTCAAAAATAAATATGAAGAGGTAGTGCTAGAAATAGATTTGTAAAATAAATAAATAAATGGGGGAGTTCAATTAATCTGTTCTTTATAGATTTAAATGTGGCTTGTCATTTATGTGGTTTCATTGAAAGGTAAATCTTTCCAGCCAGAAATACATGAAATTAATTTATAACTCTGAACAGGTTTCACCTTATTGTGCTTCTAAATGGGCAATTGAAGGTTTATCCAAGTCAGTGGCAAAAGAATTACCTGAAGAAATGGCTATTGTTGCTCTTAGTCCTGGAGTTGTAAACACTGACATGCTTGTATCATGCTTTGGTGAATCTGCTAGTATGTATCAAGTCCCTGAAGGATGGTAAGGAGTTTCTTTCACATTGAGAATGTACTTATAAATTATACATATGTAATTGTTCGCCTACTTTTCTCTATCACAACATAGAAGTTTTAAGACCTTCTTTATTAGTTCAGTTTGTTTATTTCCAGAAGATCATAACCACAACTTAATGCATTTATTTCTCTGTTCTGGTGTCATCTTCAATTATTCAATTTCCTGGAAAGTTTGGAATTCAATGGGAATATAATCCTCTCCTTAATTGCATTTTTATTGGCTTTTTTTGTAAGTAGAAAAACAGTGTTCTCACTCATCATATGTGCTTGACTTTCCGTTGTGCAATCTCTAGAGCTTTGTGTACTTACGGTGATATGGCATCATATCATTATATTTTCACAACTAATCAATCATATTGTGAAATGGGAAAAATTTTCCGGACTCCTTTTTAAGGTACCATATAAGTTAGCTTCCCAAGCTAAAAGCATGTAGGTCTCCTTCAATTTCAAAGTGTTTGGAGATTTTGAAAAGGCTATAATATTTGATTGATTATGAAGAATTTGTATAGCCGAGTGAAACACAGTCGGAAATTCCTAATATGGTCTACTCTTATGTGGGTTTGAATTTACAGAATGAAAATATTTTGTGGGGGCCGAATGTGAAACTATTATCACTAATTACTTACTTCTCAAAATGAATTTGTGTAGCTGTTGCATCATATATTTGTTCATTGCGTCAAAAAAAAAATTATTACTTTATTAAGAATTGCTAGACAACAGATGAGATTCTCCTGTCCGCTTCCTTGGAAGAGGAAACTACATTTATTTTTAGAGATTCTGTGTGATTAATCTTTTTGCTAAAAATCGTCATACTCAACTGTATCCTATAGAATAGTTTCACTGGACTCCTAGTTGAAACACAGTTATGATTTTTTTTTTTATCATCATTGTGACAGGGCATTGAAGGCAGCGACGATGATTCTCAATCTCACAGCAGCAGATAATGGCGCTTCTCTGACTGTTTGACTGAAACAATTGTCACATTATTTTGCAAATTGTGCTCTTCTTAAGTAAGCTTTTGTAGTCATTAAATCGTAGTTAGTCACGTATCATATTCATCATCGTTTGACGACTAACAAGTTCAAACAACACATACTTCGGGGGTGGATATAAGACATCTTCTAGCAGGGTTTTCATGGGGATAGATTTCAATACTCTTCTTTTTTCAACCTGATAAAAGCTCTTCCACTTTTCCTAAATCATTTGGTTTTGGTGAAAAAAGGGTCATTTTCTAGTCTTGCCATCCGGAGGAGTTTTTCTTATTACAGTAGAGTAGTTTTTGGCTGGATCATTTCCCAGAACTATAAGTGACCCCTGCTTGATTGCAGTTTCACACTTAAGCTTGACTTGCAGCAACGCTTTCATGTGTTGTTTCTTACAATATATGTGGTTGAGAATTCTTTCTTAATTTTCCTATTTATATATAATTTATTTGTAGGGTAATATTTTTAAGGGTGATTAACAAAAATAAATAAATTTTAAACTAATTTTGCTAACAAATAAAACTTTAAATTAGGAAAAATGAATTAGAAAAATCTTCCAATTATGTTTTTTGTTAAAAAATATTTCATTGACATATCTTAACGTTAGAGGACGTTCAATGTTGATCCTTGAACGTTATATAATGTTAGAGGATGTTCAAGGCTGATCCTTGGATGTCCATTGGCGTTGGAGGACCTCCAAGGTTGATTCTTTGAGTTGAAGGAATGTTCCCTCTTAACGTGCGGATGTCCGCATTTATACAAAAATGCCCGAAATTATATATTTAAAAGCATAAATTTCTTTTTTATTAACGTTTATAGATTAACGAATGTCTTTTTTGGGGAGCGGATCTCCGTTATTTTACAATGGATGTTAGCGTCTTTGTAAATGCGCAGCCTGTCCTCCAACGCGAGGAATGTGCTAGGATCAACTTTGGACGTCATCCAACACCGTAGAACGCCCAAAGCTAGGACATGGATGTCCAAGGGGCGGCCAAAGATGAGTCTTGGACGACCATGAGTGGGTTGTGTTTTTTTATTTTTAACGGAAAACATGATGACAATGTTTGGCTCATTCATTTCTTATAGCCCAAGATATTATTTGTTAGCGAAATTAGTTTAAGGTATGGCTTGTTCCTGATCCCTTAGTACATGGATTTTTTTGTTACCCTATATTTTAATTATGCATTAAAAAAATATAAATGATAAATAAGGATGTAATTTTAGTGTCGTGAGACTATAAAATTAGTCTAACATTAAGAATATAAAAGTAATTTAAGGAAGCAGTTTTCCTTAGGATTTATTGACGAAGGTACAATTTCATCTTTAATGAAACAAAATAGACGTAATCGGAATCGAAACTGGCCATCTTCCCTCCGGCGATACTCATTGGAATTCCACCACCGTCGAAAAACTGAGTCTTTCCGGCAGTTTTGTCTGCAGCACTCATTGGAATTCCACGAAACATTTATTTTGAGCGATCCTTGTTTGTTTTTGTGAATTTATGTTGAGCAACGTCGCCTCCAAGCTAACTAGTTTGAGGCATTTATACCAGCTTCACACACACCTTGTCCAACTCTCCCTCCATTCCCATAATTACTGGGTTTCACTCCTCATCACCCTCTCCGCCCGCTTCCGTGCTCCTCAGCCTTACGCCGCTTCCCTTCTCAGCTCCACACCTTCCCCTGATGCCTCTGTCTACGCATGTCTCTTCCGATATTACTCGTCTTTAAGCGCCCACCGGGAAGTACTTTGTCTTCTGAGAAACATGTTACGGTCCCAAAAGCCTCCCGGCTGTGTTTTTCCAATTGTGATAAAATCGTCGGGGAAGAACTCTATGTCGTTTCACGCACTTGTTTTGAAGCTGGGTCATGGTGCTGATTGTTATGTTCGAAATGCTATCATGGTTAGTTATGCGAAATACGATTGGGTTGATCATGCCGTCAAGATGTTCGAAGAAATGCCTGAGAGATCTCTTGCTGATTGGAATTCAATGATTTCGGGGTATTGGAAGTGGGGAAATGTGGCTGAAGCTTGTCGGCTTTTTAATACGATGCCATCGAGAAATATAGTCACCTGGACTGCTATGATCACTGGGTATTCTAAAATGTCAGATTTGAAGACTGCAAGTACGTACTTCGATGAGATGCCAGAAAGAAGCATTGTCTCGTGGAATGCTCTCATGTCGGGTTATGCTCATAATGGGAATGCAGAAGAGGTTTTGAGATTGTTCGACCGGATGATCAAGGAAGGGGTGATCCCTGATGACACAACATGGGTGACTCTCATTTCTTTATGTTCTTCGATTGGCAATCCTTGCCTTGCCAACTCAATTTTCGAGAACCTTGACCATAGAAAGATGAAAGTGAATGATTTTGTTAGGACAGCTTTGCTTGACATGTATGCGAAGTTTGGTAGGCTTGAAAATGCTCGAGAAATTTTCAATGCTCTCGGTGTTGTTGGAAGAAACTCTGTCGCATGGAATGCCATGATTTCAGCATACGCAAGGACAGGAGATGTGAGTGCCGCTAGAGATCTATTTGATCAGATGCCGGAAAGAGATGTCATCTCATGGAACTCCATGATTGCTGGATATGTTCAAAATGGTCATTTCGATATGGCAGTTGAACTATTCGAAGATATGATTGCTGCCAAAGATGTAGAACCCGATGAAGTCACTATGGTGTGTGTTATCTCAGCTTGTGGACATCTTGGGTCCCTAGAATTGTGTAATTGGACCTCAAAATTTTTTGACAACAAAAACATAAAGTTGAACACATCGGGATACAACTCTTTGATTTTCATGTACATTAAATGCAGAAGCATCGTTGATGCAGAGAGAATATTCCTAGATATGCCAGAAAGAGATGTGGTTTCGTACAACACACTGATTGCAGGTTTTGCAGCTCATGGTGATGGAGCGAAAGCCGTAAAGCTAGTGTCAACGATGAGAGAAGAGGGCATTGAACTAGACCATGCGACCTATATTGGAGTTTTGACAGCCTGCAGCCACTCTGGATTAGTTGATGAAGGGAGGAAGATCTTTGAGTCAATTGATAGTCCAAGTGTAGATCACTATGCATGTATGGTGGATTTGTTAGGAAGAGCGGGTGAAGTAGATGAAGCCAAAGTTTTGATCGAGGGCATGCCGATGGCTCCTCATGCTGGCATATATGGCGCACTTTTAAATGCTAGCCGAATTCACAAGAACGTGGAACATGGGGAACTTGCCGCCCACAAGCTCTTTGAGCTTGAACCACAAAATGCAGAAAACTATGTTTTACTTTCCAACATATATGCCTCGGCCGGAAGGTGGGAAGACGTAAGAAGGGTCAGAAAGATGATGACCAAAGCAGGAGTAGAGAAGTCAACAGGGTGGAGTTGGGTAGAATCCATGGATAAAGTGCACGATTCGAGGAGACATATCGTTTGATTTGAGAGAATGTTCTTGAATTGTCAGAAGAGATGATGAGTATGATTAAGTGGGGTCTCTTTTCGGTTAAAGTAATGACTTCGTGCAGGGCCAGCTTCCATAATTGCTCGCGCTGCACCAACAATTATGCATAACGGGACAAACCGGGCTGCAATGTTTACTGCAAAGAGTGCTTTTGATGTTCTCCTTTGGAAAAAAACATGAAGCTGATGGAAAAGTCTTGCATCCATGGCAGTCTATGGTGTCAGGATTTCTTGCAGGGACTGCAGGTCCCATTTGTACCGCCCCCTTTGATGTCATGAAAGCTAGGCTCATGGCTCAGAGCCGAAGCATACGCTAATGATCGCTTCCTCCGAAGAATGTTGGTTCAATTCTGGTTTGGTTTTGTCGTTCATTTGGTTCGGTCTCGATTTCTACTTTGACATGATAGAGATTAAATGGTTTTGTATGGTTCGGTTCGGTTCGGTTCGGTTTGGTTTGGAATTCTGTGTTAAATATGTACTTAATATACAAAATCGAACTATAAGTATGACTGCCACGTGCTTGGAACGTGAAGTTCCGATGGAATATTCTCATAAAAGAATATCCGTGGGTAGGCGGTGCGGTTTTCCATTTTTACCCTTTCCTTTTTGACTAAAGACGTATCTGATTGGCCTCTTCAAACTCCACGACTGTTTGGCTCGACGGCGAATTCTACTCCCGCGCTCATCCTGTTGTTACGCTGCAGAAAAGTGCTGAAGCCTCTGCACCTACCTCTCCTCCTCTACTAACCCTTCTCGGAGACTTACCTCCTCTCCGTTTTGGTTGGAATTCCGTGAAGCTTCAGTGTTGGTGGGAGAATTGATTCTCATCTCGATCATTCCATTTTTTCGTCTTCTTTCTTCATTTCTTTGTCTATATTGTTGGACTGTTTGCATTCTCTCTTTTTCTATGCTTGAATCTTTCTGTTTCTTTCTTCTTCTTCTTCTTTTTTCATAATTTTGAAATATTATTCCTGGGTTATCTTCTATTCACTTGTTAGGTGAAATCGGAGTTCATGTCTAACGCCATTGCCAATGGAGTGGCCGGAGCTGGAGGAGGGATCATTGCTCAAATCATTTCTTACCCTCTTCAAACGGTAATTCCTACTACTTTACACGATTCTCAGTTTCATCCTCAAACTAGACTGTATGCTTACACCATGTAACAGTGTCAATTGTCTTAAGTTTACCTAATTAAGGATAGGTACGAGGGTTTATAACTGCTTTGGCACCCTTTTCTTGAAATCTAGTTTTCAATGGAGGTTCTACCCAAAGTCCTTGTTACATTTGGCATCAGACCAGGTCTCCGCTAAGAAAATCTCATGGGACTAGTACCCACTGGAGATAACCCTCGTCACGGGTTGGAATGATCTGCAGATATAAAGTCATGCCCGTCTGAATTAATTGGGTTTTCGTAGACGTCGGTTCAAATGGGATGAATTGTATCCAAATTGTCTCATATTGCTAAGCATGGGTTTTAAGTACTTGTCATCGTCCTTTTTTCATATTGGTTTTGAAGAGTTGTGTTCCATGTGATTATAAAAAGAAACCACTATTTTATTTGATCTACGTACTTTTTTTGAGCTGGTTACAGGTTAATACACGCCAACAAACTGAAAGAGTGGCAAAAAAAAGGTTAGGTAACTCAGTTGGAGATTCGTCTCATTCCAAAGATCGCGGCACATTTTTTCAAATCCTCCAGGTTGCTTTCTTAGTTAACTGGAATCAAAATTGATGTTTCTTTTGTTTATTTTTGAAAAGTGGACTTCATCCTTTTTTTATAAGAATTACATAGTGTGCGACGTAATTCAAACTGTTCACCTATCCCCTCCAAACTGAACTCCTTTGTTTTGGGTTTGTGTTTATCAGGTCGTTAGAACAGAAGGTTGGGGAGGATTGTATAGTGGCCTTAAACCTTCTCTTCTAGGGACGGCTGCATCTCAGGTTTGTAAGATCTTCTTCTCGACCACTTTGCTCGATTATGGTCAAATGTGTAAAATCAACTATGAGAACGACTCTTTCTTTGTCATCTTTGTATCTAGTACTGGGACATTTTCAATGACTCAACAATTCCATCTTGTTGCTCCCAGGGCATCTATTACTACTTTTATCAGGTTTTCAAAAACAAGGCTGAGGCTATTGCTGCTTCTCGCAAAGTTAGAGGACGAGGGGATGGAACTGTTGGCATGCTTGGTTGGCTTATTGTGGCAGCTCTTGCTGGGTGAGGTTTACAATTATATATCATCAACCTCAAAATAACACTTAAACATTTTCTTCTTTCCACAATGAAGACCTCTCAATGGCGTTTGTAATTTTTGTGTCAAGCAAAGTATTGGTATGATGAAATTGAACAACTTTTTTTATGTATTCTTCTGATTACAAACCAAACAAATGCGAAATCAAAAAGTAGTGCTATGCTCTGCATTTCTCTGATGGTTAATTTGTTGCGTTCCCCTATTTTCCCTTGAATCATATGTTTCAGAATTATCTTGCAGTTCCTTGAACGTCCTGGCAACAAATCCTATATGGGTTCTTGTAACACGAATGCAGGTTAGTGCTCCCTTGTTTTTGAATTACCCAATATATACACAATTATTCGGTGTGATGATCTTTGTTAATTGATGATGCTTCACTTTTCAGTTTTTGGAAAGTAAAATTAAACTTACCAGAGTCGATATTACATGAAGATAATAACATTCACGTGCCAGGAGTCATTTAGTTTTTTTGGTTTTTTATCAGATTTTCTAATATTTCCAAATTACAAATAAGGAAACCATACATTTTCATGTACATGTGAAGGTGACAAACTTTATCTGAAAATATCTTAGATGATTTGTTTATGTTTTAGCTGTTGCATGAAATTAGTGAAATATTATCATTCGAATCATTTTCAATTGTAATTCAAATGTTGGTAGACACAAACACAATCAGAAAGAAAAATTATGGAGGAGAAAAGGGGAGCTCTGCTGAGGGAAGCTTCTGAAAACAGATTGACAGATTCGACTTTAAAAGAGAAATTGATGGAACTTGATTCTGTAAAGCCACGTCCGTATGGAGCTCTGCATGCGGTTAGTGTATCTTTCCTGCTGTTTTCTTCATGTATTTTGTTACTCCTACATGGCAGTTTATGATAAATTTTGTTGCATGGTTCTCTTTATGAATTTTAATTTTGCTTATCGAAGGAGCTTAGGAATGTCAACAACATATCTCTCTAATTAGTGTAGCACATTTGTTTGTATGCAGTTACCTTATTAAACACACGACAATAGAAGAAAATATGCCTCAAGACATGGTACCTCACTACTTTTACTAACGTTACTTTCCGGTGTCCCTATTTCAATCCATTTACTTAACTACTTAGGATTCCATACCATAGCATCCTTAGCTTTCCTTTGTATGTCACAGAAATCAAAAACCAACTTAGATGCCATTTTTCCTTGTATTCAGTAGGTCACATCCCCATAAATCCATTTGATATAGTATTTTCTTTATTTATGTTACTGTATCAACGTAAACTGCGCATGGCTCTCAAATGGTAGTCCTGCTTGTTCAAAGCACTTAGTCTGTAGATCTATCTTTTTGTGTCGTTTTCTTTTGTCTCATATTGACTTCCATTATGGGGTTGTTGAAGTCTGGTACCGTGTTTCAGATAGGAATTATTACAATAGGAAGCTTGTGTAAGACAAAAACTAGCAATTATTACAATATGAAGCTTGTATAAGATAATAAAGTTACGTTTTATGAAGATGGTATACACAACTTGTTCTCCCTTCTTTATGGTGAAATGTGCATTATAGGAAAAAGGGGCAAATGATATTTAGATTTTGTGATATGTCTAGTTGTCATTGCTATTTTTTATTATGAGTTTAATTATTATTTATGGATGCTATGGATATTGTTAATGCTACTTACGTGTTTCTTCTTTTCTTTGTATACATTTATTATCTGTAGGCACAAGAAGTATATAACGAAGCCGGACTGACTGGATTCTGGAAAGGCATTGTTCCAACACTTATTATGGTTAGGAAAATCAAACTTTTAGCACATTCAAATTCATATTTTGCTGCTTGTAATTTCGTCATTTTTTCCCATAAAAATAGAAACGCTTGGTTGGATATGTAAAAGATATTCTTCTTTTTTCTGTCACTGTTACATGTATAAAAAATGTTGTGTTTTGTTTTCAGGTGTGCAATCCTTCAATTCAGTTTATGATTTATGAGAGCTTGATAAAACATTTAAGGAAAAAACATGCAACTAAGGGAAAGGGATACAATAATCCTTCTGCTTTGGAGGTATAAGATATATAAATTTAAATTATCATTTACCTTTTATATGTTGCTGACTGATTAGAGCAAAAATATAAAGTAGATATAAACCGAGAAAATATATTGATTGAAAGGTGAAATACACCCTAATGAACAATTTGAGAGGCTCAATTCTCTCCTAATTTCCTACCCAAATTATTCCCTTAATGTCCAAGATGTCTAACTAATTATATTCTTCTCCTATATGTAGATAACTTCTATTCTTTCCATTAATCAGCCTCGTACCAATCATGCTTTCCCACACTAATCTCAATTTTCTCTCTCTCTCTCTCTCTCTCTCTCTTAATTCTAGTTTCATTTTGGCCCTCAGCCCAATTGGATTGGGATGCTCTATCTTACTCAATACACCCATACATGCTAGCAGATCTTCTCCCTTTTATTTATCAATTGTGATCCGGCCTTTAGACCTTTACAATGTGGACTCACACATCTCTCTTGCACTCTAAACATCAATCGTGAATAGGTTTTTCTATCAGGTGCAATTGCCAAACTGGGAGCAACTATTTCAACGTATCCCCTTCTAGTTGTCAAGGTAAGAAGTACAGATTGCTTTTATTTTCTATCTTATTTTTATGAAATGAGTTGTTCATCCTATGTTCTCTGAAGTCTTGTGTTGCAATCATGAACCGAAGTCTTGTGTTGCAATCATGAACCGAAGTCAAAACTCACCTTGTTCTCACTCAGTGTTCATAAAATTTCTCATTTTTTACTGGAGAAAATATGGGACAAAAATTCTTAAATTAAGAGCAGATATAAGTGTTTGCATATAACTAGGAATGTTAACAAACTATCATCTGTGATTAATGGTTGCAGCCAACGATTATCAAATGCACTGTAGTTTTGTCTGCCTACTCTTTATTGACTATAAGTAGTGGCTGGGAGATTCTATTTGTAGCTCTTTCATGCCAAAAATTTCATTATACTATTGCCTTAAAACCTCTTGAAGATCCTTCTCTATAGCGGAAGTTATTTTGGTCATGAAGCTCCTGAATATCTTCTGTTCAATTGGCTGGGAAGACTGTTCATTAGCAACAGATTTGTGATGCAGTTGCATCAATCTGTTGCCTCCGTTTATTCCAGAATTATCCCTTTATCACATACACAACTTGTACAGGTTGCTAGATCATCTGCCTGTCCATCAGAAAAAAAGATGTTTGGCGTCATGTTATTAACATTAATCTTTGAGTTAATCTCAGCTCCTATATCAAGTCGAAGAGGGTTAATATTTCTTTCTTGCACTGATATGCAGTCTAGGCTGCAAGCAAAGCAGGAAATTGGTGGGAGTATGTCGTTAAGATATTCAGGTTTGGCTTTTTCTCCTTCTGAACATGGATTTACTTTCAATTTTGCAGCTTTGCCTACTCCGTCCACTATAAGTGAATAACAAGGAAAACTAAATCCCCATAACTACAATTTCGATTTCTTCATGGCTCCATAATCTTCTCGATTGTAACTAGATAATGCATGCCCATTTCTGTAGTTTGAGACAAAAATCAGATCACTTGATGCATTCTTAATTGTACCTTATTGTTTTCTCATTAATCTTAGCTTGATGTTCTTTGAAATTCAAATGCAATATTCCCTCCGACTTTATGCAGTCTATTTTGACAACATTATTTTACAAAAACTGATTGGCTGGCTGACTGACTCGGACTGGCTGCTTGATATCGCAGGGACCCTCGATGCAATCACGAAAATGGTGCGCCATGAAGGATTGTTCGTATTTTACCGGGGAATGAGTACAAAAATAGTGCAGAGTGTATTTGCAGCTTCTGTCCTTTTCATGGTTAAAGAGGAGTTTATCAAGATTTATATGCTGTTGGCAGATAAGCTCCCCACTTAATCTTGTTGAAGAAAATGTTCCTTGTTTTTGGGTGATGCATGAATATATATATATATATATATATATTTTCGGACTGCTCGTAAATCAACTGGAATCATTGGACACTGTGGTCGAGATTGAATATTTATAAAGAAACTGCAAACTGCAGTCATGCAATATATTGTAAAGATGGAAAGTATTTAATTAATAATTCAAATCACAGCCTACTTGATCATATAGTATAGAGATGTCTGCTGATGAGTATTGCCCTTTCTAGGTTTTCTTGGTCAAATCTTAGGTTCTTCGCCATTGTTGTCAACTTCAAGCAGGGCTGCAAGCATTCTTCATTTACTTGCAGCTGCAATGGAAAGCTTTGTCACTGAAACTATATGCTTGTTTTTGATGTATTTACACTATCATTTTATGTCCATATCATTTGATTAGTTGGTGCATGTAGTTTATTATTTTAATTATTTATATTATATCATAATTAGAGTATAATTAATATCATTCTTTGCTCTTCTATCTTACTTGCATCTAATAAAAAGTTAAATATGGAAAATCAAGAATGAGCTAAATAATATGTATTATGGGTATAGTTGGATTCGGTCTGTCTTAATTAAAAAAAAAAAATCAAAAGTAAAAAATCAATTTCATAAAAATATATAGATTTGAGTTGAATATGAATTAATATAATAAATTATAAATAATTAAAATAAGTTATTAATTGCATCGATCAATATTTGACCTGTTATAAAGTAAGAATAAATAATAAGAACAGAGAGTAAACGTAATATTATTCACAATTTATTTATACTTATGTTTAAATTGTTACACATAAGCACAGCTTCTAGTAACAATAATAAGTATTATTGTTACATGTGTATGATAAATTGATGATCCATAAACAAATAATAACCCATTAAAATCACATAAAAGAACACTACTTTGATAATGCATTTACAGGAGCAACATAGGAGTCTTGTGACAAGCTTGACAACTTTAATTAGTTGAAGTAAAATTCAATCGAAAAAATCATATAATCTGAGTTTATGGCTAAAAATAATCAGAATACATAAGAGGTGGACATGTTCAATTGGAATGAAACTTTACGAAAATTGAATTTAGAACTTAAAAGGACCAAAGGTCTTTGGTCTAAACGAAAAAAATCGGCCGAAAATGAATAGAATCAGAATTTTTGAAGAATTTCAAAACACCAAGCAAAGCACTAAGAAAAAACAGAGCCAAATTGACTAAAATCGGTCAAAACTAACTAAAACCAAGCTCAAACCAAACTAAAACAAGAACAAAAAAACCCAACACTGAACCAAACCGAGAAAATTAAAGGAAACTCTTTGATTTTGATCGGTTTTTAACTAGACTATGTTTACTTCCTGTATATAAATATAAAAATCAATTGCAGTTGGTTCGGTTTGGTTTTATTTGTGGCGGAATCGAGTCGGGTGGGGGTGGTCCCATCTCTAGAAGAGACAGGAAAAGGAGTTGGTCTAAGTCCCCCAACTTCAAAGCATAGTAGACAATAAACAAAGAACACTAATTAATTTAATTAAGTTGTTAAGAATGGGACAAATTGGGAAAGTCACAAAATTTGCATTTGTTAGAAAGAAACGGTGACCCGTTTCGGCTAGATTCCCGGCCCAGCATCTTTGTCCGACATCCCCATTTTGCCCTCCTCCCAAATTTCAAATATGTTATTAATTTGTTATATAAACACTACATTATTTTAACTATGTATTATATCTATCGTATCAGTTAATGACATGTTAAACTAATTAATTATCAATAATCCAAAATTTTAAGCTATCTAATTGAGTTGAATTTAATAATCTAGTTAAAGTTAAATAATTCAAATTCTAATATAATCAAACTTGAAATTTAACTATCATTCCGTGGTAATTTAACTTTTACCCAGTTGCTTAAAAGTTTAGAATTATTAATTTAATTAATACCCAATTAATTAAATGTAAGGGTGGGCAAACCGGTTTCTAAGAGTGAGGAACCGGAACAGGAGCTGCAAGGAACTAGACCCAGAACTAGACCCGAGTCTAGATTCCGGTTCGGTTTCGATTCCAAACCGGTTCCATGTGCTGTCTAAAATTAGTGAGGAAAGAATAAATTTTTTTCATCCTTAGTGAGAAGTGTTTGGAATTTTTTTTGGAGAATTGATTTAAAGGAAAGAATTGGATCGGTTCTCGGTTTCATAAACCAGGAACAGAGAATAAACCCAGAACCGAGAACCAATTTTCGGTTCCTACCGTTTGCAAATTTGGCAACCAAGAATCAGAGCCGAACCGGAATCAAATTGTGGCTCTGGGTCGGTTCTCGGTCTTTTCCGTTCTTACCCACCCTTACTTAAATGTTTAGAATTATTAGTGATTTATGAGAGTAGAATGTAAAACTATAATTCAGGGGTAATATTACTTGTAATAAAAATTCAAATTATTTGAAGTACTATCCAATTATTAGGTATACATGTAAAATACAAGTAGAGATACTCTAGGGTGCTATTTTTCTCATCACGTGGGGCAGTTCGGGAGAGTCTTTCGCTCTCACCCTCTTACCCACGTCATTAGAGCTGTCCATCTTTCATCATATAATTCGAGGAAAACTTGTAGGGAGAAAACCCATTTCCTCAATTTACAGAAGAAGAGAGTGATTTTAGGGTTGTTGGATGAAGAAAAATGGATCGCCGGAAACTTTGAGCGAGCTCTTCCGGCGATGCGTGGCAGGTCGAGGCTGCTGAGCTCTTCTTTGGTGGTGCTTTTACTTATCTGGGATTGGGAATTTTGGGTTTTTTCAGACTGTAAAGCGCAGGCTATTCGTTTATATCCCATCAATGGTGGTGGGACGCCATGGTTGAAGAAGGAAGAAGCCATTTTCAAACATATGACGATGACCAAAAAGAAGGAGATTCTTCAAAAGTACTTCAGCCTTACAGGTTTGGGTTCTAATATTACAGATGTAGGGTTTGAAGAAAGCAAACGAAAAGTGCCCAACTGTCCAGATCCCCTCCACAACTAGAAGATTTTCTTCCCTCTTTCTTACTTTCTACTTTTCTTTTCATTTCTATTTCTTGTCTTTTCCATCCTCTCTCTTGTTCTTTTGCTCAACAGTTCATCATTTTCTGTATAACTCCACAAATTTCATCTTAAAAAGTTGATTCAGGCTCAGTTGAAGGCGTTTTTAGCTCGATTGGATTGTTATTTTGGACCTACAAATGAACATATTTTCATGGTCCAGGCATACCCATTTGAGCTAAACCCTTAGAACTTGCCTCTGGTTTTCTTTTCATTTTTTATTCGTTAGGTCGAGCTTGATCCAACTTTACCCCCACCATTTCTCTTTATTTTCTTCTCAGTGGAGTAATTGTTTCTGCGATTGATGGAGAAGAGCAGGGCTACTTTGGTTCTTGACAAAATAATATCATATGAAATGATGGATCCAATAATGGAGGATCATAATTGAACACAAAGATGAAGATTTGAATCTCACGTTTGTACTTCCTGAAACAAGAACAATATAATATAACTCTACATTTTCATTTTTACCTTTCCCCCGCTACTTTACGAGCATCTCCTTATTTGTAAAAGATATTCATTTTCGTTGTTCTACACAAATTCTTAGACAAATTAAGGTAATCTTCGACGTTGGTTGAAAGTTAGAAGAGAGTTGAAGCCAAGAAGCGTCCCACTTAAGGCAACCACACGTTGGAACACTTGTTTAGTCTCCTATGATCTTGACATGGATTGGTCAAATCATGAAAACAAGCATTGGAAAGACAGTGATTTTGGAAAGAAAGTGGTATGATTCGAATCCAATGTTGTTTTTTTCTTTCAATTGCCAAAAAATCAATTTTAGTTGAGGTGGGATTCGTCTAAAAACCCAATCAAACCGAGCCGAACTAGAATTTTTGGTTTGATTTCACTCTTAAAAATATCATATTTCGAGCGGAACGTCTTTGGTTCGGGTTCCTACTCCAATTTTGAAAACAGGTGATTATGAAGTTAGTGTTTTTCTTAGTAAATTTAAAAAACACTACAAACAAAATACCAAAATCAATAAACACCAACTACAAACCAAAAATCAATCAAAACAATACTTGACATGAACGAAAAATTGAGCCTCGATTCAACTCGGTTCCAAAACCATGCTGGGTTTGGTTTTGGTTCCTAAATTAGGGAAGCAAAATAGTTCGAATTAGTTCTCATTTGGGGTAAAACAAAATTGAATTAACCCGATCCCATTCCGAAGTGTTGGTAAAATGATTTTGTTACATACTCAAGAAAAGTACGTTATAGGTCTCAAAATGACAATGGAGTCATTAGATACAACCATGTATGCAGAGAAAATGACAATGAATTTGTAAAGGCTGTGACATTTTGAAGGAGGTAAAATAATATTTGATTTTTTAAATTCTTTCTACTTTTTTTCCGAAAGTTTGGGGGAGGTTGCAACCCTACTATCTGCTCCTCCTTTTTTTGCTGAAAGATACCAATAATGTAACGATTTGGAGTGTTAAAACCTCTTTCTTCATCGGGAAATTAATACCGTAAATTTTATAGTTTACAATCAATAATAAGTTAAACCTTGAAAAATTTTTACTAACAACTAAAATCCTGAATTATGAGAAATTATCGCCGGCAACTTCGCAGTCACGTTTTTTGTCCAAATTCGTCGACGTTAACGCCTTGATTTTGTTGATGCCAAGGACCGTCGAATAGAGACGAATGACGTCAATTATCGGGGGACAAGGGACGTCCCTCCTATCCGTTGAAAGACAGAGATCGTTGGGACAATTTTCAGGCGATGGCGGACAATTGTCAACAGCCGTTGGATCCAGGAAAGACGTCTCTCACTTGGAATTGACAGTCATGATTGAATCTGTCATTTTCCAAAGACGATAGCAAACGTTCGTCCATGACCGTTGGATTGAGGGAGGAACATCCCTTATAGAGATTAACGGCCAGGATTGAATCTGTCATTTTTCAAAGGCGATGGCGGATGATCGTCCATGGCCGTTGGATCGAGCAAGGGACGTCCGTGGTCGGAATGGACGGTCAGGATGAACTTTAAATTCTTTAACATTGAAGGGTAACATGCAAGGCACACACATTTTTAAAAGTGTGAATTCCCTCAATTAAGACGGACGTCCCTCTTCCAAAACGGACGTCACTCAACCAATTTCGAACGTCTCTCGTCCCGAAATGGACGTCCTTTGACTTACAACTATGTCATTCTACCAATTACGGACTTCACTAGCCCCACAATGGACAAATGTTTTTCTAGCATCGGATCGTCACGATTTGTTCAATTGGACTTCCTCTCCTCTCTCTCGTCGGCAGAAAAAGAAAGTTCTTCTTCTTCTTCTTTCTTCTTATTCTATATTTAATTTTCTTTTATTTAATAAATTTTATATATATATATATACACACACATCTCATTCATCAAATAAATTAAATTCCACAAATTCTGATTTGTTCATAACTCTAATCGACACGAATTCTTTAACGTGAATAACTTTTCAATTTATTTACCGTTCGGAAACTATCCAATTTTAACCATTCGACCGAAAAATAAAATTTTGACCATTTGATTGAAAAATCATATGTGGCCACTATGTGACATATCAAAAAGATGAGGGTACATGCACATTATTTTGGATTCGACTTTCGATCTCACTTCCCTCTCGGTGTGGTTCTTCCACAACATGCAAACTAATGAGATTTCTCCGCGTCGGAGTATTCGAACCTCTTTACTAAGGATCTGCTCCAGTTCCTCTTTGTAGGATGTATCTTCCTAGATGAGCACGTCAGTCCAGGAGATGACATGAGATGGGTTAGGCTGTATTTCCTCAATTGGGATATATGGAAGACCTTATGAACATGCTAGAGCTGGGGAGGTAAATCAAGTTTGTAGGCTACATTGTCAATCCTCTCATTTATCTGAAACGAATCAAGGAATCTTAGGGCTAACTTTCCTTTCACCCCAAAGTGACTGATACCACGCCTCGGCTGGACCTATAGAAAAACAAAGTCTTCTGTATCAAATTCAACTTCTCTTCTCTTCAGATCCGCGTAACTTTTCTGCCTACTTTGCACCGCCTTAAGCCTCTTTCGAATCATTTGGATCTTGTCCATAGTTTCCTAGATCATATCTAGTCAAAGAGAAATTCTCTCTTCTGCCTCGCCCCAACATAGTGGAGAATGACACGGTCTCCCGTACAATGCCTCATAAGGAAAGACGTCAATGTTGGTCTGATATTTGTTGGTGTACACAAACTCCACTAATGACAAATGATTTATCCAGATATCACCAAAATCCAGTATACAAGATCATATCATATCCTCCAAAACCTGAATAGTCCTCTCATACTATCCATCAATCTGAGGATGATATGCGGTGCTGAGATTCAACTTTGTCCCCAAAGCCTTTTGCAAAGACCTCCAAAACTTGGATGTCAAACTTGGGTCATAATTTGAAACAATACTCGAATGGACGCCAATGAGACGAACAATGTTTTCAATGCAAAGGCAACTCAACCTCGACAAGGTAAAATCCATCTGGATCGAAATAAAGTGAGCAGACTTGGTCAAACGATCAACAATGACCCACACCACATCCAACTTCTGTTGAGTTCTGGGAAGACCCACAACAAAATCCATGGTTATTCAATCCCACTTCCACTGTGGAATAGACAATTGTTACAATAATCCTACTAGTCTATGATGTTAAGCCTTTACTTGCTGACACATAAGACACCTTGCCAAAAACTCAACCACGTCTCGTTTCATCTCCACCCACTAGTATTTTTGCTTCAAATCATAGTACATTTTTGTACTACCTGGGTAAATAAAAAACCTCGACTTTTGAGCCTCTACAAGTATTGCTTGCCTCAACTCCAGAAGGCTCAATACTGCCACCTTACTACAGTAAAGAACTGTTCCCTCAACGTTGACTTCTCAGCCCTCCAGTTGTTCACCACCTTGAAGTTGTTTAACCTTATCTCGGATTAACTCATCATGTTGCTGTAACTGCTTTGTTTTCTAGATCAGGGACGGTGTGGCTACCACATTATACACACAAGCCGTATCATGTAAGTCATAGTACTGTAGACTATAGTCTTCAACAACCAGAAATCATTTCCACTCATCGAGAACCAGACAAGCCAGTGATCCCTGAGGATTCCAGCTTAGGCATCGACTACTACATTAGCTTTTCCCGGATGATATCTAGACTAAAATCGTAGTCCTCCAAGTATTCCATCCACTTGTGCTGCCTCAAATTTAAACCCCTCTGAGTGAACTAAAAAAAAATCATCCTAATCGGTCAACTGAGCAAAAAGTTATGGGCTTCTGAAGTTTTCGAGTAAACGATCTCTTTTTTTTCCTGCCCGAATCTGCTCTGATAAGCATCGAATGACAAAACAGATGTTTCCTACCTGTGCATCGTGAAAAGACGATGGCAAGCGTCCAAAACTGTTGAAAATGGAGAGAATTATCTATTTGCAAAGATTCACCGTTTCTCTATGTGAAAGAGAGAAATTTTTTTCTTATCAATCCGCAGTGGATTGTGGTCAATCTGTGGCAAAAAATGTCCCAATCTGTGGTGGAACATTGATATTATAACGTTATTTTTTAAAATATCGTTTCACGGCGAATTGAAATCAACACATGTTCGAAATCAATACGTCTAACAGAAAACGTGACAACGATATTTACGGTGATTTTTTTCATAGTTCATTAGTTAATTTGTTAGCAAAAATAGTTTAGTGATTGACTTGTCAATGATCGTATAGTACGATGGTTGATTTGTCATTTTTCCTTAATTTTATTACATTAAATATAAATTTTATTTATTATATTATTATAGTTAATTATTAATTCATTAATCATTAATTACTTTATTTTAATATATTAATTACTAAGATTATTATTAATTATTTACATCAATAGATAATTATTACAGAGGATCTAGATTGATACTAATGAAAATATCATGACTAGGTATTAGTTTTGAACTTTTGGATACTTAACTTTGGTTAATGGTAAGCTAGTAGAGCTAGGAATTTCTTTTATATTTAGTATTGCATGACTTTTTCTGAAAATGTTTTTGAGAGGTGGTCTCCTATATAAAAGGACGTGATTGTTTTGATAGCTATCATTTTTTTTTTTTCATTTATCTACTATATTTTCATTGATCACATTTAAATTGAGTGTATATATTTAATTTCATTGATTAACTCGATCATGTGAATCGAGTATGACCGACCCATGTGGGTGTCACATTTTTCCCTTACGTACATTCAACCGTTAGAGAATGTGTTTGATTGATATTGTTAACTAACTAGAGTAAAGAGACAACTCTATGTGTCGTATCCCTGAGCACAAAACTTTAAATCAGATTATGGTTGTTTTGTAGCTTTTGCAATTGCAAAGTATCGTTGTTATTATTACTGGCGATGGTATGATATGTTCGGGGTCTATGAGTGACTATATTTTCATTGATATAATATTTTGCAGTAGAGGTTTATTTTATGTTACTTACCACACTATAGTGGGTTGTTTTGTAAATTTTCCCTGCTGCACGTTTTAATTATAGTTTTCATAACCTGTTTTAAATTAGCATGCTCATTCTTGCATTTTTCTTTTCGTTGATAAATTGTTGAATATAAAATTGATCTCTATCGAGTTAGTTACTCATTCCAAACGATTCTCCATCATTTCAGGATTTAGTTCAGAAGATCCAGTGCTAGCATTGCTGACGCAGGAGTGAGCTCAAAAAATTTATCTTTCTTTTATAAGTTTAGCTATATTCGAGAGACCTTGCTTGTGAGGTTAGATGCAAATTTTAGTTTTCTTTTTTTCTCCATTAAAATAACGGCACTTATTTTTTTATTGGATTTATGTTATTGCTTTATCTCTAATGGTACTATTGAACCATAGTTTTAGCCTTTATGACTTGGCCCTGACTTTTATTTAAATTAAACTCTTCCCCTGTATTCTAAATAAAACAAGTACTGGGTTGGATGACCTAATTCGTCATTGGCCAGCTTGTCTCCCGTTTTGTCTCAGACTTTTTTTGGGACATGACAAAAACAACATCATTGTTTGTTATAGTTTGGTAACTTGAGTTCCCTCTTATCCCCCTGCCATTATGATGCAAAATGGAACCATTCTATTATTGATCAAGTCTCAAAGAATATCATGACTTTATTTAAGGTTAAACATAAGTGAAAGTTCAAGAATAATGGAAAGAGAAATGGAAAGAGTTTTCAAAACTGTCCTCATTTTAATCTTTGAAAAATATTTGACTATTTTGGCATTCAAGATGACGTTAATTCAAGAAGAGTTCTACATGAAAATTATAGCTAACTTCATAAGCTTTCTAGAACATGTTGGATCGTTAAAATCTGAGTTCATTTGCTATGGTAAAAGCTCAAAGAACATGGAGCAAAGTTTAAGGAAAATCCAAGTTTCCAAACTTGGAGACCAAGAAACTCAAGATATGGAAACCATTTAATTGGACGATTTCAACAAGGAAAAGTTGCCTAAATACATCTAGACTTGGAGAAGAAGAAAGAGAAATATTAATTTAATATTTTTTACTTAATTCACCTAGTAGAAAATCGAACAATTTATTTTATGAGCTGATTTAGGGTTATTATTGCTTATTTATTTGTTTCATAATTTATGCTTTGTAAAAGGTTATATAAAGCCACCTAGTGTTATGTTTAAAGACAATTCAGAGTTTAATACAAAATTTTTTTTGCTAATCTCGAAATTAGAGTGATTCATCTTTCAAACCCCTTAAGTGAGTTATATCCAAAGACCTTCTCGTGTGAGTTAAATCACGGGAGAACTATCATAAGGTTACTTTCTAAAAGTAATCACTTTCTTTATTCATTGTCATCATATTTGCAGGTTAGATTTACACCTCTTTCGTTTGCGCATCACATTATTATCACGCAAGAAACTTCATGTATTTCTATTTTATGTAGTTAATCTTCTATATTCTACTCATAGTTTTTTTGGAATGGGATTTCAGGTAAATCTCGAGTTATTTCTCTATTTTCTTTTCGATTTACATTTTAACATTACATTGATGATAACAGGTATTGACTAATCTTTACTCATCATCCATCATCTGCTCAAAACTCACATTCAAAACAAACTTCACAATGTTCAAATTGTCTTTTCTCCTTCTCAAGTGTCGCATATTTTTAGTGTCCTGCTAATTCAAACATAGAATAATGATTCAAGATCATCGGTAATTCAAAATTGATATTAATGAGGGAAAAAGAACAACACATGAAAGAGAAGGGTCGGCCCAAGCTAACAGCACCCAAGAATCAAGGATTGGTTGCAGGAAGAGAAAAGGCAAGCCCATTACCATTAATGGTTGCTTCAAAAAACTTCAGATCTCAAGGATCTTAACTATTTCAGATGAACAAGACTGAGTGCATGAAGTAGATGGATTGTTAGGCCAATGATCCCACACGATACTAGATGGCAAGTCAAAGGATAAAAACAAGGTGATGAGTGCACCTTCTAGATCAAGCTGCAACCGGAAGCACCTCTTCTGTAAAAGCTCAGTCGTGCGTCAAAACAAACGATTGCAAATTCCAAAACGAGCAATTTCTCACAAGATATGAAAACTTCAACCAAACTAGAGAGGAGGGAATGTGCTTCCATGGAAAAAAAGTGCCAAGAACATTAGAGACAACTTGGAAGACAATGGCAAGGGAGAATATATATAAATTCAATGAGAAAACATGTGTAGGCTTGTCTCCAAATGTGTCTTGAATCACCAAAATTATTAAATGTACTTGTTTTTTCTTTCTCAAAATAAGAATATACATGCTTTGAAGACGAGGTGTTTGTGTTTAAAGTAAGATTTTATCAATGATATATAATTCAATGTTTAAGATAAATTAGACTAAGAAGATCAAATGAATGAGCTCAACTAGTTAAGTCGCGATTATTTTAATAAATATATAAAATTAATTTATTTTAATAAATAAATAAATATATAAAATTAAATGAGAGAGAGAATGTGATGTTATAAGTAGATGTGGGTTTAAGGGGTGGGTCCTAGTGTCAGGTGGCACAGGAGGTAAATAAGCAATCCAAAATTCGGGTGTCGGCCACGTAGGACAGTGCCACCTATGTCTCACTTGGTCTTCGACTGACACAACCTCTTCTGTTGACAGCACAGCCTTATCATCTCCACGTGCGCCTCCTTATCCTCAACCCCACCATCGCCGTCCGATTCTCCTTTCATCAAACACAGGGCCCCTCCCGCGGCCCCCACATGGCACATCTTCTTCACTCCAATAATACACTTCTCTCTCCTACGACCATTTCTTTTTCAAAAAATTCACATAGCTTAAATGAATCCGCTTTATGAATAATAATTAATTAGGGATGGGCTATAGGATATTAATAATTTTTAATTATAATAATAGATAAATTAAACATTAATATTATATTTTCTGTTAAATAATTATTATCGTCCTGTTACAAAAGCTTGTATTTATGAGGTGAAACGTTGACTTTTTACTAAACACATTTAATAGATTGCTTTTCATGCGGGAAACGATTATTTCATGCTGTTAAAAGATAACATTCTGCAATGGAACAACAACCTTACGCCACTTTTCGCTACCAAAAGATGACTTTTCCCAGCGAAAAGTAAGACATTTGTGACGAGCACTGAACAATGATGACAGACCAGGAAGATAAAAGAGAAGATGGTGATAAAAACTGGATAACAACGATAGATTATGAAGAGTTATATTGATGTTAGACAAAGTTTTTTAGAAAATCGAAAAGTAGGAATTGTTTTCTATGACGAGAAGACTGCTGGAGCTTCCCGACATCATCTTAGAGGCAATATTGTTTCAATTATTGCGATTTTAACATAAAACTGAAGTGTAATTAGAATTACACAAAATATGTTTCGGCATCGTCTTTGCTTATGTGTTTCTTTCAAGAGTTAACGGTGATATTTGTGTCGTCTATTTTTCATAGTTTAATATTTAAATTATTAGCAAAAATTATTCAGTGATTAACTTGTCATTAATCTCATAATATAATGGTAGTTTTGTTAATTTCTCGATATGATTCGTTTAGTTACAATAACGAATTGAGTTGACTCGCAAGCTCTAATAAACATGTCATACGAGTGAACTATTGAGCCGGCTTGTTCGATGCCACTAAGGGATTCGACCGAGGGGAGCAACAGTATTGGAAGTGGGCCCGTGGAGCCAATAATTGAGTGGGCCCACAAAACCAAGTTCTGAGCACTCCATTAAAAACTAGTTCAAAACGACCAGCAAGGCCTTGTTTGGACGCTGATTTTTCTTTATCATATGTCGCCACTGTCGTTTGGTTTTGGACAACAGTATCCGTCGGATTGGCCAAACGGTTCTTTATATATTTTTAATTTAGAAAATTAATTTATTTCCGTTTTGAATTATTACTTTGATGATTTCAAATGGTTTCCAAAATGAATTTCTAAGAAAATTAACTTTTTAGTGGCTTCAAGACTTCAATAAATCTTGGATTGTTGCCTACCATCCTTTTTATTTTATTTTATTATTATCTGAGTATTAAAATTACGCATTATAAATAAAGAATAACATAAATATATTTGATGATCAAATTTAAATATAATAATCAGGAGAGAGAATCACTAACAATACTCTTTAATCATGAAAATTATTAAGTAAAAAACCAATCCTTCAAATGATTGATGATGGACCTACCTGCTTCTCCAATTATAAATGGCTTCTCATAAACTTTTTATATTTGTGGTAACGACTTTGTGAACACAAAGACGACTTATATTATTGTGAGATCTCAGATTAAATTAGTGAATGTGTACAATCACACGTCGCTTAGAAGAGTAAAAAGTGAATGATTTATAAATAGAGTTCTCCTCTCTATCTAGTACAACGCGTTTTGGATTATCTTTAAGAACAAAACTGCTCGAATTTTGACACAAAACAGACATTATTGTATTTTGAGAACTAAAAACTATATATATATATATATATATATATATGTATATGATGATGTTGAAAATGATTATCGACCCTACCTCTAGATGATAATGTATTATATCTCTTATCTTTGCTTTTTTTTTCTTTTCTTTTGTAGCTTGTTCGACCCATTCAGTGCATAGAAGCATCTTAGTTGTTGACCACCCAATTCATAAATATTTCTTAAAAAAAAAATAGTCTTTTTATTTTAATTTTTACCATAATATAATAAATAAAGAAAAAACTTAAAATGTATTTTATTAAACTAATAAATCACGGGATACAACTAAAAAGATAAAGTTCACTGTCCTTAAAAAAAGAGACATTTTATTAAACATTGCATAAAATATAATTAAATTATAATTATCATTTTCCCCTTTTATCCAATAATTTGTACATATTTTCCCTTGCTGCCACTAGGGCTAACTGTAATTTGCTCATTAATTGAGGGCAAAAGCTTGGATTTAATTATAGTACAAATGTCATTAATAAGGACAAGAACCATAATCAGTCTATGTCTATGGATGTTCACATCATTTTAAATTTTCAAAAAGTAAGGAATTGTGATATGAAGTATAATTTTTAAGAGTAATTTAATTTTTAATAAACGGTATGTAAGAACGACATAAAATGCTGATATTAAAGTATAATTACACTGTTATTTAATTTTTAGCTACAAATATTCTTATTTTTTTAAATATCATCAGATTTAATCTTTGACATAGTTAAAAAATTTAGTGGTTAGTGCTTTAATTTTGCGTGATCAAGAGAGATTATAAGATGTATAATTACGACTTATTGGCCATTTTTTCTAAGTTAAATCAGATTATTTTTTGTAAAAATGGTGGATTTGGGTGATTTAATAAGATTCAGTTTTGTGGATTAAGGAAGGAAAGAAAGATGTGGGGGAGATAAAATCAAAGAAAATACTTCATTAATTTGTATGAGATGTACAATTTCAAGCATGAGATGGAAGGCAAACAAAATTGTCTCTCAGAAATCTCATGGTATCAGCTGCTGATTCGCCTATTTACAGTCCACCATGCGAGGAGAAGGAGAAGAAGAAGAAGAGAGAGAGAGGGAGGGAGAAGGGGTTAATCATGCCAGCAAAGAAGCATGACCACACATCTTCTTATGATGTAAAGCCTAGCCCTTTGCTCTCTCAACACTCCACTCAGTCCTCTGCTGCATATTCTCCTCTTTGAACCCCCAATTGTGGCGCTGCCTGTCTTCATTCCTTGCTGTGTTTTAGAGAGAGAGAGAGAGAGAGAGAGAGAGAGAGAGAGAGAGATGGTTGATAGAAGGATGAAGACTTCCAGTGAGAAATGAGAGATACTTATAGAGGATTCAAGGGAGGATGATAATTGATCTAAAGAAGCCTTGATCAAACGGTGTAAATTGTCTCCAAGACTGATCAGACGAATACCAAAATGGACCCCATCTCCATTGAAGATCAATCCAAGCCTCGACTTCAAGAAGGAATCTCTCTCTCTCTCTCTCTCTCTCTCTCTCTCTCTCTCTCATTACCCTTCTCTTAAATCATTTCTTTTTCTTGTGGCATATAACCTATATATCTTGTAGCCATCATACCCACCAGCACAGTGGGTCGGCCATTGCTGAATAAGGTAGCAGAGTTCATATATTTTAGAAGCAGCTCAGCAACTTGTTGATAAAAGGGTCATATTTTTTTATGACAGAAACCTACTCCTTTTCATATTTTTTATGCGTTTTCTTTGTTTTTTTCCAACGTTTTGGTTGGTTCTTCCACTCCGCCATTAAAATAAGAAAAACACAGACACAGGTTCTGCTTAACTCTAATAAACCATCTCTGCTTACTGTTAATCTTATGATTAATTACTTTGATTATTTTGATTAGTGAGCTCCTAATCATTGATTCGTACTTTAATGGTTCCTTCTTAATTACACGCCGACAATCTTTATTATGTTTATAAATCAGATTATCTTATTAAACAAACTTTATCCCAAAGTCCTGATGCGTCCCAACAAGTGCATAATACTTTTAAAAACTCTTGAACGTGACATGTATTTTTAATTTTATATTTTAAGTTTTATATCTTAAATTATTAATTAGTGTACTTAATATTTATCGTAACTATTTATAATTTATTTCAATTATTGTAATGACTGATAAATCTTTTGGAGAAAAAAAATTTTTATTTTTCTTCATTTTTTCCGTTACTTTCTTTCCCCATAAATAGAGTTCATCTCTCTCTCTCTTGACAAATGTCAACGAAGTCTTTGGAGGGGAGGAAGAATCAATTTTTCTTTTTGGTAAGCCAATTTCCTCTCTATTTACTCGATTTTGTTATTGCCAAAATCTCTTGATTGTTTATGCGAAATTCTCTTCGGCATTTCTCTGTTATTGGCGTTTTGGCTAGATTTGTGGATTTTGTTGGAAATGTTTGTTGAGTTTAAATGGTTTTAAGTCTGAAACTCTAGTTTAATGGGAAATCGGTGTTGATGGCTAGAGGTTTAGACAAACTCTGGCGATGAAATCGTCCGGATAACGTCAGTAATGGAATATCTAACCACAACTCATAATACTTTGAGTTGCACTGTAAGTCACCTCATCCTCGACTGGTTGGGCGGCAGATGAGACTAACGATTTTTCCGACGACGACCACACCTCTATTGATGAGGAAGATGGTGATCCACGATGTGGAGAGTATCGAGTCGCGACTTAGAACTCTATGGGCCGCACTAGGCTCTCTTTTGAAGCCGCAATCTAGGCTCGTTAGATTTTTATATTTATGTAGTCTTTCACTAGATATATTTGATTCAGCATGCACATAAAATTTATTTAATCAACTTGGTTGTGTGAACCGAGTTCGATTGACTCAATTTAGATCCTGTTTTATTTTACGCACATCCGACCGTATGAAAATGTGTTTATTTGTTGTTAACTAAAATAATGAGACAACTATATATGTCGTGTCCCTGGACCCAAAACTCAAAACTTGATCAAGATCTTTCTGTGACTTTTGCGATCACCGATAATCGCTGTTATTATGTGATATGTTTATGGCATGGTGTGCCTATAGTCCGTGAGTGGAACCATTTTTACTGGGATTTTATATGGTACAACAAAGATCTATTTTAATTACTTACCACATGATAGTTGGTTGTTTTAAACACATGCATTTTTGTACAATTTTATAAAATGAAGTTTAGTCAATTCACCCAAAATAACTCCTCCCTTTATCAACAAAATTTTCAATTGTCAACTCACGAGTAATTTCAACGAATACTTTTTTTGGACTTTTTAATAATTTTTATTCAAAAATTATTTTCGTGATGGTAGATTTGTTAAGAATAATTTTTATTATTTCTTTCAGCATAATCATTATTAGATTTATATTGTCACGTTATTTTGATATTTCTTGTTAGAACTGTTTAACCCATTTATTATTAGATCTTAGCTTAAAAAAAGGTTATTGAGACTTCCGTTACTAATTAAAACAATTAATTAAAAGAGTAGGATGGTTTAATTAATTTAGATTAACATAGTAATATTATAATATAAATGTAATATTAATAATTTTCAAATTATGTGGTGGATACCAATGAATCTTGTTTATTTCGTAAATTTGAAGAAATCTTTGTCACGTTTTTCATCATAACATCATTGAAATCAATGTATTATTTTAATATTTTTGGAAGTGAAAATAATAGGAAGAGAATAATCATTGGTCTTATCAAACAGGACATGAGTGGATCTGAGCTCTGCAGGCCAAATAAATCTGGTTGATGAGAGAAGTACACAATTTATGATGCATGACTTCCGTGGCTGAGATGAGAAAGAGCAAGACATTTATTAAAATTTTGTTTTCTTAAAATTAAATGTTCTAGATAGTAGATTGATCATCGGTTGATTAGAGATGGATCTCCCAGCTAAAGTCACTCTTGCAATATTATTGTTGAATGTTTTACAAATTATGATCAATAATAACCTTTACATTTGGTCGATTGGTTAGTGGAGCCATTTGTTGTCTAGAGAGAATGAGATCGGAGACCTAACATTAAACGACCGTCTCAAATTTTAGGAATTTTATATTGATTGAGTTGAGAAAATGTAAGATCTTTTCCACTAGTTACGGTATTATTAAAGACTTTAGAATTTTTATGTGAGTTTTCGAATCAAATTTGGAGTTCTATCCTCAGACACGAATTGAGTTACGGGTCGAGTTTGTCATTTGATCTTGATTGGAATTTTTGAATTTTGAAGGTAAGGAGAATTCTTCAAACTCCATGATATAGCGGAAATTCAAATTTTAACTTGAGGTTTTTTATTAAGGACTAAAATCCACTAGTTGGTGTTAGAATTGAAGTGTGAAGGCGTCGATAGGTGGAGAAAGACTTAGAACTTACAAAGGTGAGTCAAATTTCATCATTTGTTGAATTTTTATAGATAGATTTTGGTTATTTTTGCAAAGCCACTTAATTGAATTAAGAAAGCATGAAATCCGACCAACAAATTGTCACCATATGCACCAAAATACTATTAGATAATTAAAATTGGATTTATGGTTGAAATATATGGAAAAATTGGATCAATAAATCAAATTCGGCAAAGTTCGATTTGAAGAACATAACGCCTAGGAATTATGTTCAAAACACCAGGACATTTCAGTGACGAAAAAAGGTAAAACTCGCGTTTTATGTCGCAACATTATTAAGAATTATGTCATGGTGTCTTTGGCTGTTTTCGAGATTTGCAAAATTTCAACACGTGTCATGCCTAGGCGTTCGAGGTCAGAACGTCGAGTCATAGGGTGGATATGTGTTAGTACGCTGTGGTGAAGTTGTGCCGTGGCGTTAATTGAGTATGTTGAGGCATTAGGACGCTAAGTCAATCTTATGATTTAGGTTGAGGCGTTTTGACATCGAGGCATACTTGAGGAGTATGTTGCGACATTCTTACTAGATTAGGGCAAGTTGGATTTTCGGCCAATTTGATTCTCAAGTTAGTTCCTACCTCGGTTGTGGGTTTCAATAATTGTTAAGGGGATTTTAGATTTATATTGACGGAAGTATTTGGTGATATTTTGATAGGTTCGGCTTGACACTTTATTAAATTCTTTGAATTTTTAGATACTTGAGTTTTGGTTTTGGTTGACCCATTTGAGGTAGAGATTTATTTTTATATCAAACATTTCACTGTTTTCATAAACACTTATTTTGATAAGTATTCTCATATAATACGATATGTTATATTTTTATAACATGTGTGTTTTTATATTATATGTAAGTTTTTCCCTCGATATATTTTTATTTGAGCATGTACATTTTTTTTTCTATTGATCAACTTAGTCATGTGAACCAAGTTTGATTGATCTCTGGTAGAGTCTCTTTTTGTTATACATGTTCGACTTTTGGAAGATGTGTTTGTTTGTGAACTATAGTAATGTCTTATCACTGGGCGCAAAAACCCTAAACCTAATCAGGGTCGTTTGTGGCTTTGCGATCACAAAGTATTGTCGTTGTTATTTGTATATGTTTATGGTATAGTGTGCTCAAAGTTCATGAGTATCTCTATTTTGAGATTTTCATATTATTCAGTGGAGACTTATTTTATGTATATACTACATTATAGTAGAATTTTTTGAAACTTACTTGGTTGGATATTTTCTACTTAGTTTTATAAAATGTTTTATATTTAACATGTTCATTCATTTTTCTTAACTTTTATATTGAATGTAAAATTTTATTATGTACTAAGTTTAGTTGACTCACCCTAAATAATTTCTGTAAAACCCTTGATTTTACATAATTTTAAATTTTCACGTGTAAATTTTTCACATAATTCTTGGTCAAATGTTGAAATGTTGACTTGTTTTGTCGCTTAGCAGCCACGTGTGCGTTTTCGGTCAAATGGTCAAATTGGGTGTTTTCGAAAGGTAAATTAATTGAATAAATTATTTTAACTAGAATTTTTTTCGGTTAGTGTTTTAAACAAATCCGGTTTTAAATTGGAATATATATATATTAATAATAAAATAAAAGAAAATGAAGAAAAAGATATTTCTTCTTCTTCTTCATTTTCAACCGCAGCCAAGAGGGAGGGGGAGAGTCTGAAATCGTTGTGGTTCCAATTTCCGACAACGTATTCAAATTCTCATCATCCACAGCAACAACTTTTGTACAAGCCTTTAGTAAGTATTTTCATTTTTCTCCTCCGTTTTCGAGTATGAAGTTTAGGGTTTTGATTGACTTTGGATTCAGGGCTAAAAACTCGAATACGAGGGAAATATCTTTCCACTAAAGTCATATCCAATTGACTTTAGATGAGTCACCTCTACTGTTGAGTCTTGGATGGTTGCAGATATGGCTTATCGACCGCTGTGAGGTTTCGATTGACCGTTTATGTGTCTCGTCGATACTGAATGATCCCGGTTGACCGTTGTTAAGTTTGGTCGAAGTTGCGAGGTCCCAATTGACCTTCGCTTTGCCTTGACGACTATTGAGTGGTCTCGATTGATTATTGTGATGCCTTGTCGACCATGGTTGAGTTCGAATGACTTCAGTTATGTCTTCTCGACTGTTGAGCGGATTAGGTCAAGCGTGTCGTGTTCCGTCTTACGTAATTGTGTCTTGTTGACAAGTGAGACTTTTTGGTTGTCTGTTGAGTGCCGGTTCGACCATGGTTATGTTTTGGTCCAACGCACTGCTTGTTTCTCGGTGTTGGGTTTGGCGAACCCCGTTCGGCTTCACCAGCCATATCCAAGTCTCTGTCTGGGTTTTTGTTTCAGACAAGGTCTCTTGAGGTTATTCTTTGATTTGATTTTCGGTTTGGGACTGGAGGTTGTTCCTAGAGACCATCCTGGTTTCTTAGTCTTGTTTGAGACTTATCTGTCATCTCTCGTGTAGATTCTCGACTTTAGGGTGTAGGGAACCCGTCATTCTTAGTTTGAGCCGGGAAGTCGTGTATTGGTCCTTTTGGTCGGGGTTGGTTTCCTGTTTAGGATATTTGTTATAACCCTTGTATGATTATCATGATGTTGACATTGGGCTTGTTATAGGTTTTGGAGATGTCATTGGTTCGAACCTCACTTCTGATAGCATGTGGAGCTGACTTGTTGGTAAGCGTGTCGTGGTCGTCTATGAGGTAGGGATTTTTATAATTTTTGCATAGACTTGCACCATGTTTTCAAAACTGATATTTTGTAGGATACCACACTTGAAAACCCAATGGGGGCTATTTCGACAGCACGTTTGTTTTTATGTCTCATGTTTATTTTATCGTACATGGTGCTCTACTTTGGTATTCTGATATATGATGGGAGGATGAACCCTCTTGATGCTTTAGGCAGTGTTGGCGCTAAAGCATCACGAGACTATCCCACGAGACCTTCTACTACATAAAGGTTGATTGTTTGTACGTGCAAAATGGGGACGGGGCATTGGTGACATGTCCCCAGGTTTCAAGCCCCGAAAGTCGAAATAGAGATGGGACGGGGATGACGCGTCCTTGGCTTTCGAGCCCAAAACATGGCCAGGGTTTTAGTCACACGGATTTGTGGGTTGTTTGTTGCTAAGCTTTGTCATCTTAGTACCGTTCCATTTGACGAGAAATGTGATGGCTCGTAGCTCCGTTCTTCAGCAACCCTCGTCAATTTAGGACCTTTAGGTAGCTAGTTGAAAAGCAATTCGTCGCAGACAATCTCATCCATTTATTTGATCGTACGAGTTGTGTCGTCGTGGAGCTTGCTCGCTGGCAACTCGGGTGATGTGCTGGAACTCTAAATCGCAATCATTTTTGTAACGACCATTTTTCCCTTATCATTTTTCATAACATATTCTTACAAGTTGACTTTATGTCGTTTTTTTCAAACATGTAAAAAATAGCGGAAGCAATTCACATTTCATTTTCATATTTCAAAAGATACATTTTGCACATTAAAACTCTTAAAAGATTCGTAACACACTTTATACATTACCTAACTTCTACAGTTTAGTGAGTCACAACCCATCGGTCAAAAAGGGTTGGGTAACGTAAGCGCTTGACACAATTCTGCATCTCCCAATGCAGTCCTTTCCTTCACTCTATGTTCACTTCAGTTGGATCAAATTCCTTATCTACATCACAATATTTAACTATGAGCCTAACGCTTAGTAAGAGGTAAGATGAATATGATTAATGTAATGTTCATGCTATGCATTAAAAGAAAAGAGCATTTCCTTTCAGTTCATTATTTATAATTACATAACAGTCCCGATGTTGGAGATTGTCAGTCCAAGAGAAAAGATACATTTTATGGTCCATCTTAGGTAGAACAGTCACTCAATCCCGACCAGGGATGTGATACATTATCTCGTAGTTCTCCCAAGCAAGACCGTTGCTGATCTCCCAACCTCCAACACCTATTCAGTCCATTTCAATTTCATTAACAATGCATATGCGTGCAAACAGTTTTATATCATACCTAAATCATGATACATGATGTGTATGCATTTCATTCCACCATCAAACCCAAGTTCAAACGATCCATCACAATAGTACAACAAGTATAATTACAATGTTAACAATCTACCAAACAATACATCAAGCAACATACAAAACAATATATCCTAGTATCTTGTGATGTAAACCACAATGGTCAATCACATGAATATCTCTTACCTTAGGTCCTTTGTGCAATTTAGAACTTAAGATATTTCTACTCAATATCTTCAAAACCAATAAACATCCACCAATAACACATGATAGGAATTCAATATTTTATACATGCATTCTAGGGTTTTTACCTGATTTTCATCTACCTTTGACATTTCATAACTTTTACATTTCTTAACCAAATTCATTAATTCTAAAACATACTTCTTCCTTCAGATGCCCTTAATAACATATCAAATTGGATTAATTCATAAATTTTGAAAAAATAAACAACCAACAAAATCACCCAGTTTTAACCTCTCCCTCAATTCCCACTTCATCTTTCTATCATAACCTCCATAACCTTATAGAATTCTTAACAAAACCATTAAAGAACTTAACATACCTTGAAGTTTTGAAAGAAGAAGAGAAGGAGAATGCTGGAGAATTTCTTGAGAGAATTTCCTTTCCTTGAAGGTTTCAAGTTTTTAAACACCTTTATTCTTAAGGTTTTCCTTCTTCTCCAGCACCAAGCTGGAGGTGTAGCCATGTTGGGCGTGTTCTAGAGTTGTCCACCCTAAATGCCTCCAATTAGAACATGACATCTTATAAAAATTCAGGAGATCTTTTGTATACTGGTAGACCACTTCTCAGTGACTAGTCAACCACAATTTTTCCCAAGACTAAATTTCACGTTTTCTCCATAAAATTGGTCGACCACTTTTCCTTGTCGATCGATCGCAAAACAGCCTGAGAGCCTCTCTTTTTCAATATTGAAATTTTGGTCGACCACTCATAAACTAGTCGACCACAAATCTACCCAATAGTCCCCGTATTTTAACCTATTGAGATTTTGGTCGACCACTCATAAATTGATCTACCAATTTTCTATCCGAGAGCTCCCTAAATTCAACCCTGTGAAAAACTAGTTGACCCAACCCCAACTGGTTGATCAAACCTCAACTGGTTGACCACTTCTCCCTTTAATTGTCCCTTAGCCATTTAATTCTCTATTCCTCCTTAAGCCACAAAATAATACTCTCAAATTTACATCACACAACATAATTCCAACATATTCAATTCACATATCACCATTTCCAAACATATCACTATTAACAAAATATAATGCACACACAATTCTTTACATTGAAAACATAGGAATTTTTTGGATATTACAATTTTACTTCCTTTGCCTCTTGAGGTGCTGCCCAGTGACGGTCGCCGCATTTCTGTGATGAGTGCTAGATGAATTCTTGTGTGACTATCATTTTTCACTGATAATTGATTTTGGTATGAAAACACAATGATGGTATTTTGAAGTATAGCTATCTATGTATATAATATGTTTTGAAAAAAGTATCATCGAGAGCCCTGGGCCTATTTATTAAAACGGCAAAGAGTTTTATGATTTAAAATCTATATATGGTAAATGAGAAGCATGAAAATGGTTTTCAAAATATTAAGAAAAATAGTTTTTAACATGCATTGCATTTAGTATAGATTTTCATATTGAGTTTGTCACTCACCTCTTAGACTTTATTTTTCCCCAGATTAATGTATAGGGATCTGTGTGGGTACTTTTGAGAGTGTCGTGGGTCGTTGTTGGTGTCCCCTGGTAGGTGCTCGATCTTCCCGTGGATGGGGGGATGTTCGTCGGTTCAATCATTTCGTTTCTGGTACGTTTGAGATTTGTTGGTTTGTGTTGTTTGGTTTAATTCTTGCACATTACTTTCTTCTATTATTATTGTACTATTATGTCTCGTGTTGATCACTCTGTGGATCCCAACCCATGTGATTTGGGTTTTGAGCTTAATTTCATATTAAGATTTCCTAGCCTTGGGTTGGACAATCAGGTTCTCTCTAAAGATCGGGTCACCTAACTCGGTGATTCTATTAGGCACGCCTCCAGGTCGTAACAACTTCCCCCTTTCAGGTTTTAGTCAGAGAGATCTTCCACAATAAACCCAAGACTAAACAACATTTTATCAATTTAGTTGTTTGCTTATCAGAGAGTATTTTCCATTGGTGAGGTATAACTCTTGATAGTGTCTTTCCTTTCTAGTTAGAAACTTATTATTTCTTTCTTTTGCACAGTTTATATTGATATTGTGTTACCACATTATTCTTGATGTCTCATTAAGACCTTCGGTTTAGTCCAATCTTTGGACCCTAGCTAAAGTTTATTTTTTCAAGACTCTACTTCATTAATAATAAATATCTTTAAGGGTCAGATCATTTCTTATTCTGTCTCGAGTTCCTTGCAATTTGTGATAAAATTAAACCTTCAATTACAAGCGCACACTGTGAGGTGTATTTAATAAATTTTCTAATATCACACTTTCATTTACTCACAGTCTAAAATACCCGGTGCCTTGTTAACAAAAAAAACAATAAATTATCGGCTAACTGTCATCTTTAAAGTCGCGATATTTTTTATATTATGATCTAAAATCACATCATAATATGATCCCTACCACTTAGCTAATCAATGATTCAAAGGAAGATTCAAGCAAGCGTACCATATAACAAAGAAAAATGTAGAACTGCACGTGAAATTCTATCACGTGTAATGATGATAGAGACCAGAATAAAAACACCTTTAATCTTTTCTCAAATCTACTCAATCTTCACGTACTTCTCAGCTTCTAAGACACCGTTGCCCAGTTTCTTCTCACGGGTGCTTTTATGTTTTTTCAAATCACCATTTCAGCCCAATCATCATTGCTTTTGAGCTGAAATATCAACATGCTGTCACAAATTATAAATGAAAAATTCGCAATTATTTATTCAATATACTACTCTATTCAAATTCAATCCAATGTTTCTTTTTCATTCCTATTTTCAATAAAATAGGTATTGTGGAGTTTTCCGGTTCTTATAGTTAGGGATGAGCAAGAACCGACTAGAACGGAGAATCGACCCGGAACTGAACCGAAACTGCTGAGAAAAGCTTTGTTTGCCTAGGAACCAGAACCGACCGGAACCGAGGCTAGGTTCCGGTTCCTTAATCTTGAAACCAATAACTGAATGGTGGGTTCCAAAACGTCCAGAACCGGAACCAGAACCGAGAACCGATTTGCCCACCCCTACTTATAGTACAATATTTTTCGCTTTGAGCTGAAGCCTGTACAGTTTTTTTTTTTGGGATTAGCCTAAAATACGTTGTATTAGATATGGATGAGAACTCTACTCCATTCATTATTCACTCTCTCAAGCGATGTGAGATTGTGCAAGTCCACTAGTATGTGTTGGGCTCTCACAATCAATAGTATCTTATGTCATGCTTATCTTTAAAAGGTGTGCTGCCACAAGCATTTTCTTTTTCTTTTTGTAATTTATTCGTATGTATCTTTACACTCTCACGAATATATGTTTTTATTTGTCATATTTAATGTTGAAGAAAGGTTTTAATTATTTAATGAACGTAGATTTTGACGTTTGTTTTATCTAAAAAATTTATTATTTCATGCAATTTATTTGTTTTTATTTTTTTTTTGGAAACTTTTTGAATTATTGTAGGATTTTTTTTAGGGTAATTTAATTATTTTCATTATTTAAACTAGTTATTAATTTGTGGTGATTCCAAAACTAATTTAAAAATAAGTTGGAAAAATGGAAATTTCTTGGAAATTTACGAATAGTTACTAATTGAAAAAAAGACTAAGACAAGATTTGAAGAATTTGAGTGACTCATCTTGAGATCAACCACCACTTTAATTATCAGTCGAATTTGATGAGTTGAATTTCAACTTGATTTTGTTGTCAAAAAATTTATCAATAATGGTCGTAAAAAACATCTAAGAGAATTTTCTAGAGAGAGAGAGAGATGGCAATCGCATTCCTCTCTCATTGATGCCCATTTCTTGATGGGCCTTTTAGAAAATAAATTTCATTGAAACCCATTTCTTGATTCGTGTATCTTCTAATGTATTTCTAGTAATATTGAATCATGTGCACATTTGTTAACATTATGAAAGACCCTTTAGTGTAGATGTGAAATGTGGGGCTATGAAATAGGGGTGTGCAAAAGTCGGTTCGGTTTGATTTTAGGTCGAATTGAAATCGAACCGATAAATAGAACCGAAACCGAACCGTGTAAGAATCAAAACCGAACTGAAATTTTCGGTTAGGTTTCGGCTCTACTCATTATATAAAATAATATATATTTTTTTAGTTGAAAGACTTTTGTTTTAAGTTAGGAATGACGTTGTTTTTGTCTATTTTAAGCGAGGGACGTTCATTGTTAGCTGATGAACGTCCGTTTTAACTTGGGAACGACATCATCTTTGTCCGTTTTAAGCAACGGACGTCCGTTGTTAGCTAAATGACGTCCATTTTAAGTTGAAATGACATCGTCTTTATCTGTTTTAAGCGAGAGACGTCTGCAGTTAGTTAAGGAACGTCCGTTTTAAGTTGGGAATGATTTCGTCTTTGTACATTTTAAGTGAGGGACGTCTGTTAATAACTTAGGGACGTCCATTTTATGCTAGGAACGACATCGCCTTTGTTCGTTTTAAGCAAGGGACATCCGTTGTTAGTGAAAAGACGTCTATTTTAAGCTAGAAACGACGTCGTCTTTGTCCATTTTAAACGAATGTCCCTCATTCTATGACAGACGTCCAGTCAATTCGGTTTTGTTCGATATTGTCGATTTTGCAAAATATAAACCGAAAACCAAACCAATATTTTCAATTATTACCAAATTGACCGATTCCAATTCGTTTCATTGGTTCCAATTCGGTTTGCACACTCCAGTTATGAAAGAATAAACAACACATTGTAACTTAGATTGTTTTATTGGATTCAAAAATAAGACTTCAAATTCAGGCCCAAAAACTACCACATTTTGTTGATGGAGAGGCCCAAATGCACATACACATGCATGCCATTCTTTGTCTAGCCAACCAACTCGTCCTCACTGGGTCATGTTTAGTTTGCACACTGTAAGAATAATTCTTTGCAAGAAAACCCCCAAAAAAATGTCTCTCTTGTTGATGTAATAACCGAGTCTAATCTTTCAATCAAAATATCTTTCTTTTTCTTTATTTCGATACATCAATCTTGTGTTCGGAGTCCATAAAGTTTTGGATCTCCACTTGAACTATTCATTACCACAACTACATGTCATTTGTCTACAAAAACAAGCTTCATTATTGGACTATGTAGCAAGAAAGTAATTGTATAAAGGATTATTGTTATAGCAAACAACAAACCGAAAAAGAAAAATACGAAATTTGGACGTTGAGATTTAACGTGGTAAACCCTAATGAGAAAAACTAAGGTCAGATGAGAAAATTTACTAAAAATAATCAAAGTACAGCTGAGTTTTTCAATCTCAACAGAAATCGAGTCATCAAACTAGTAATCACAAACGTGGGTGAAATAAGAGATTATGTAATTCAATGCCCATCTCCCACTTTCATACTCAGCTTCCCCCAACCCAAAATCATGTTAGTGTACAACCTGCAACCAGGACCACCATTGTTACCCCTCATAACCTTCCATAGCTTGTCACAGGAAAAGAGAAAGTTCAAAACTCTAACGCTGATAAATCTACATATATTTATCGATGGACAGATCAGATTCCAAGCAAAAAATGTTGTCCTTTCCTAAGAATACTTTGCCTAAGGTTCAAGTTGGCAATTTGATCACCTTTAGGTCTATAAATGTCATTGATTTCGATACCCAAATCTGCCTATTCTATTTTCCCTTCATTCTTTTAAGTGAAAGCAACTCATAAAGATAAGCTTTTTAAAAAGAGATTGGTAGCTGTTACACATGGTTAAATAAAGAATAATTTAATACGTGGTCTTAATCACTCGATAATCTATTTCCATTTCAGTTGAATTCTTCTTAATCCATATATCTCTTTTTAGCAGACCTACAATATTTTAATAATTAGGAAATTGTTTATATGGAGTCTCTTGACTTCCTAGTACGATATTATATGTTTTGGGGAGAAATCTGCACAATTTTGTTATTGGGGTTAACGTAAACGTGTTGTACTAGATAGTCTAGAAACTCAACAGATGGTATCAGAGCCAAATTTTAACTAGAAATGTGGCCGACGAGAACGTCAGACCTTCAAGAAGGTGGAGGATAGATTGTGGATGTCTGTTCTATGAAAGCAAAGACAACCCAATATTTTTTTAATTGTGATAACCCAACTATACCAGTGAAGGTGCATAATCCCACAACGGTTGAGAAAATGAAAAGTGAATAGTTTATAAGTAGATTTCTCTTCGCTACTTAGTACAACATGTTTTAAGCTAACCCCAAGAACAAAATTATGAGGGTTTCAACCTAAAACAGACAATATTATACTAAGAGACACGGGGACTCACAGTTAATGAGATTTAGGATCTCTTTTTAATCTAGTTGTTGAAGGTTCTAAAAATATACGATTTAAATTAAATCAATTGTTGTTTACCGAGTCTTAATGACATATTAGAGTCTCCCGTTTTCATATTTGACTTTCTGTACATTTAACATTTTTTAATTTCATATCGAGTCATACATAAAACTAACTGGTAAAATCATGAAAGCATAAAAATAATTGAAAATTTTACTTATTTTATTTCGCACGATAAAATATTCGAGAAAACAATTTATGAGTTTCATAACATTAAATCGGTTACTTTCATTCTATAAATTACATTTATTCAATTATTCTCTAATTCTATTTATTCATACAACTGATTCATTGTTCTACGAAAAAACAAATAACATATAAACAACAAGGCAGAACATGAAATTAAGGTATAAAATTAGATCGCATATCTAACCATTTTCCAAGATGTTTAATATAATATACTTGGAAGGGTAACCAATCATAGTTAAATTACATGTAGAGTGGGGAAATTGTAAAGTCAATAGTAATAGAATTAAAAAAAAAAGATTGAGGAATCTGAGTTGCATAGAAATTAGAAGTATTATTAGTATAGTCTACAATATACACATAGGAAAGCCAAAAAAGTAGGAGAGAGTGTATTAATGGAAACTATTTTTATTTCCTTGTTGATCAGTATTTAAACCTTTTGTAGGATTGTAGGCTGTGTAGGTCCCATCTTGAACCAGGGTTTTTGACTGGATTGATATTTTTTTTTTGGAGAAACAACACAATCTAATAGTAAGAGGTTTTTGATGTCTAAATTGAATGAAAACTGCATGAAATTTGGTCATTTTTCTTGGAGATTTTGTTGGGTTTTGTTAAATCTAACTTGTAAAGATTGATTTTAGAGTCACCCAGTATAATATTATTTATTTTAAGTTAAATCTTGCATAATTTTTGTTTTTGGGATTAACTCCATCAGTCTAGTAAAGATTTGAATCTTATCAATTTTTTTAGTATAATATTATCTGTTTTGTGTCAAATTCTATGCAAATCATGCAAAATACTACGTTTTATTTATAAATTATTTGTTTTTTGAGTTTAGAGTCCAGATTGTAAACTGAAGTGGTTGTAAAATCTAATAGAATTTTGGTGATCCTTGATATTGGCCACTGCCACACATTGGTGACAAAGATTTTCTAAGAAAATTTTGATGAGTTTATATAAAAAAGAAATTTGAAGGATCTACTGCGCTGTCTGCAAAGGGTAAGTTTGGGGAGATTGAATTAGATTGTGAAAATAGTTTTTTTCTCATTTACAAATTTGCTTTTGAAAGTTGTCTGCAGCAATCTTCTTCGTCTTCTTCTTCTTTTTTCTTCGTCATTTGCAGTGACCCAGAAAGAAGTAGAAGGAACTACAAAAATTACAAAGGAAGAAAAGAGTAAAATTGGGGAGAAGAGGTTACAGAGCTCCGATTACCCTTTGCTTTTTGCTGCACTCTAAAGCTAAAAGCTCTACTTGATCACTTATTCTCTTCCCATGGCAGCCACCCGTTGCGGCGGCGCAGTCTACACTGCCAATACCTTTTCCAGGTACTTTGAAGATATTCACCCCAAATAGTCTCACTATCTGAACCGGCGGCTTTGGAATCGAAAACCCAACCACCACCGCAGGTCCATTCCGATCCTTGAAGTCAATGTACAGCTGTTTCTCCGGTCCGGTTGACCGGAGGAAGCTGACGATGTCTCCGGCATGGAGGTTCTTCTCCTTGACGAATCGGCTCCACCCTTTTGTTAGAACGTAGCTTTGGCTGCTGTTCCAATACGAGTAACGGAACCGCCATACTTTTCCACCGACATCCTCGAAGTTGAGAAGGACGCCTTTGGATGAGGCGGCGCCACTCTGCAACGGGAAGTGCTTCTCGGCATATTGCTTGGGGATCACTAGACGGTTCAATTTTCCTACATCGCTAGGGGTCACACCCTTTTCGAAAAGCAGCTCACGTTCCTTGGAATCATTGTCGTGTCCGGCGCCGGTTAGCCCAACGGCTCTTGTTCGGTTGCCATAGCCGTTTAGTAACCCGTTTCTTCGTTTGCTCTGCTGCAGTTCATCGCTGTAGGTATGCTTACGTAGCATATCAACGATCTCGGATTTCGAATGGGAATTGAGAAACGCCAACTCGACGTCGTCGTCGGCAGTGTCGTCAAGCGGCTTGAAATTAGTGACAGCATCGCGGCCGCGGAATCGTTGGGCGGCAACGTCGTACGCTCGGGCTGCCTCATCCTCCTCGTTAAAAGTGCCGAGCCAGACCCGTTGGTGCTTTTCATAAATCTGCGCCCCCCACCGCCCATTGGGCTGCGGCACCACCCCTTTGAACCTGGAGGAAGGGAGCTTTCTTGACTCCGCTTCCACCCCGCTCGACTGATCGGAATCGACAACAACACTCGTTCCGCTGCCCACACGGTACCGACCCTCCGGCGGGGAAAAGCACTTAGTAACCGGAAAAGCCAGTGGAGTCACCGGAGAGATAGAGGTGGATTCACTAGCCGTGCTTTCATCAGTACAACTCCCATCCATTTACACAAGATTCTACTCAAACCCTAGTGCAGAAGTACAGAAAGAGAGAGACGAGCTCGAAGTTAGAAACCATGGGAGAGATGGTTGAAGATATATAGAAGAGAAGGTGTAGGTCTAGGCAGGAGGTACATATGTGTATATAGAATATAGTAATTTCTTAGGCATGTAAGGCTGTAGAAATGGAGATGTGGATGAGGTGGGTCAACCCAGAGAGAGAGAGAGAGAGGAAAGATCGATATGCTAAGTGACTAACTAGGAAGCTTCAACCCTAGAGAGAGATGGACAGAGTTACGGAGAGAGAGAGAGAGTTGTGGGCTATGTATATGTGGGGTGGGTCCCTACTAACACAAGTTGATAAGATTCACACTACAATTTGGACATTTGTTTTAGTCAAGTTCATCCCCCCCTGAACTTTGCTGCTTCTCTCCCTCCCTTCTCTGCCCCACAGTTTACACACTATTTTAACTAATTACGTCTTCATTAACCACATTTCAACTAATTAATCTCTATTTTTAGGTGTCACGGCCAATAATCTTAATGTCGTCCATGCGTGACATGATGAACATCTAAATTTTGTTACCTATGATCAAAATATATGTTTTATTATTTCTATAAATATTTCTTCACACCATGGGTAGCTCTTCCACTAGGATGGGTTGTGGGCCCAATATATTTTAATGAGAGTTAGAGAGAGAGAGAGAGAGTCTCGAGCTCATTCACGGGCCAAATCTTGTACCATTTCTCGCATAAAATGCTTACGTGGCATCATTGCATTGGCTCTCTCTTTGTCTTGGTTAACCAAGCTCTCCTTAATTGTTTTGCTTAATTTAAATTAAGTACAAATCCAAGCCAAACTGTCTTCAATGTACTTGGAATCCCCCACGTTGAACACATTAATTTTCCTTCTTTTAATCCACGCCGTTTGATCTGCACCGCATCTCTGAAAGTATCCCAAATCAACGGTGTCAAGCCGCGGATCTTCAAACACAATTTTATAAACCTAAATGTGGGGGGGGGGGGGGGAAGAAGATTGAAAGCTGCCGGGTCAGATTTATACGCGCGGAATTAATCGTACGGATTTGTCCTTATTCTTGGGTGGGTCCCATTTCTCCTCTCTGTTTATTGGTTCATTTAGTGGGCCCCACGCCGCTCTTCTACAATCAGACGGCTATGATCATGATTATCACGACCACTGCATCCTTTCCACGTCACAACATTTTTCCATCTGTTTTTTTTTTCACTGAATTTAACCATTTTTTTTTTAAATTTTGTATGGAATTAATGAATTATTAATTATCTTATTCAATATAATTAATCTAAAAAAATGCGAGACAATATAAAAGGGAACAAACAATGTTTTTAAAGAATTTCTTAGTTCATTTATAAACTTTTAATATAAACTAATTAATTAAAATACAAAAAACATCGTATTTACACTCCAAACTTAATTTATATGTTTTCAAACACAGCTCAAACGGGTAACTAATGTGACACCGATTATATCATACAAAGGTAGAAGCAAAATATAAAAAGAAAAGACATCGATAATCCTCTCGTTTGATTGAATTGATCTCTTTTTAATTTAATTGTTAAAATTCATCCAAAAAAATGAATTTAAGAAATTAATTAAGTTTAGTTTTTGCTTACAATGAAGAGCTTGGGTGATTAGGAGTACTAATTATCGAAATTTCTATTTTATTAATTGAAAATAATTCAATTTCTATTTTTAAAGATAACACCTAGTCATAAATAGTTATTTTATAATTTTAAATCCCATTAAAATTTCGGTAATTGAAAGTTAAACTAATTATTTAGGCTACATTAATTTTAATAATATATGCGGGTTCTACAATAATCATGAATTTAGTTACGAATTAATATTTTTCAATTCTTATCCTATAAAATTATTATATAATTACATAAATCTTCGTTATCTCTCGCTTTACTCCTCATCTTTTACTACTACGGGAATTTCAAACACAATTTTATAACGAGAAATTAACAAATTAATCACTGTACTTTATAATCAATGATAAATTAACTACTAACATATTTTTACTAACAATTTAACCACTAAACTATAAAAAATAGCCGCAGCAAACATTGTCGTTAACTTTATGATAACTTGCAGTGGAAAAAAGCTAATATTCATAGAAAAAACTGCAAGAATTCGTGATTTTAGAGACTTTCAGTGAAAAAGAGCTAATATCCATGGAGAATGGATTTGAGAAAATACTGTATAAGTTGATTTTAATTTTTTTTAGTTTAATAATTTAGAAGATTTTGTAAAAAAATGTTAATGTTTTAGATTTCGGATGATTTATAATTGTTTTATTGTCCATGGGAAAATCACAGTTTGACTATGTTGTCTGTATTTTTCTATGAAGAAGACAATAAAATTTTTTTTATTTGCAGACTTTCCTCTGTGGAACATTATCTTTCCACAACGAAAAATTATTTTTCTGCATAGTAAAGTTGTCTTTCCTCTGCAGAAATACAACTTACCTCTACGGAAAAATGACTTTGTAGAGTTCTATTTCAAGAACTTACTTTCCTCAGCGGAAAGACCACTTTCCATAGAGGAAAGACAAAGGTCCGCAAAGGAACGACAACGTTATTTAACGGAAAACATAACTGCGGTGTTTACTCTGTCAATTTCTCATAGTTCAATGTTTAAGTTGTTAGCAAAAATTATTCGGTGATTGACTTGTCATTGACCCCATGGTACAGTGGTTGATTTGTTAAATTTTCTTTTATAATTCACTTTTAAGAGACTAATTTATAAAAAGATAAATAATAAAACAAACCTTGGACTTTGGGATGGACAACACGTCAAATCTTGAAGAAATTTTGCGAACAACTAAAATCTTGAACTATGAAAAAAGAACGACGTAAATCTCACAATCACATTTTCTGCCAAAAAAGGTCAAGGCAAACACTGCATTCACGTTAACATCAATGACCATCTACAGGGACGTCAAAAGATCAACAACAGACATCCATCAATGATAAGAGACGTCGAAGGTTGATCCAAGAATAGAGGTGTCCTTGGGCCATCGTAAGATTGAGGGATGTCCTTATTGGGCGCTGGATGAAGAGACGGACATCTTTCAACGAAGATGGACGTCCAGAAGAGAGGAAGGGCTTTGGTGGACGAAGGATCATGCCCGTTGGATTAAGGGACGAATGTCCCTCAATGAGGATGAACTCCCTCCACTTACGACAAATGTCCCTCATCCCACAGCAAACGCCTCTTAACTTAAGACGGACGTCCCTCATCCCACGACGGATGTCCTTCGTCCCACAAACAGATGTCCATCAACTTAAGACGGATGTCCTTCGTCCCACAATGAACATTCCTTATCTTATAACAGATGTTCCTTGACTTAAGAATGACGTAACTCGTCTCACAATGGACATCCCTCGACTTAAGATAGATGTCCCTTCACTTACGATGGACATTCATTAGCCAACAACGGGCATCTCTCTATTTACGACGTCATTTAGCATTAAAGGACGTCCCTGAATGCTAGGGGATGTCCATTAATATTGAGAGTCGATGTCGTTTAGTATTGAGAGATATCTATATAAACTAAAAACGTGACTGCAAGATTTACATCATTTTTTCTCTCATAGTTAGACGTTTTAGTTGTCTGTAAAATTTCTTCGAACTAATCATAAATTTAATTGATATTTTTTATGCTAATAAAGTAAAGTTAAATTAAGTAACTTTGAAAGTTCAACACGATAATATTAAAATACATTACCTTAAAGAAATCTACTTGGAAAATATTTAATGTCACGTGTTCGTAAAAATGGTAGGCTAGTGACATGAGCATAAGATACATAGCTTCCTTTTTTCATGTGTGAGATATCAAACCAAACGTTGCAACTTTACACATACTTTTTATCTCTTTTTAATCATCAATTCCATCATTAATATATTATTTAATATTATTAAAGTGAATATCCATTTCTCTTCTTGATAACCTTTATTTAATTAAAAAATAAATATATTATATAATATTAAAATAAATTAACTTTTTATCCTAGATATGCATGCCCTTTGGATCTTGTGGAGGCATTGAGTAAGATAGCATTTGGATTTGGCTCTTTTTTCCGTCCTTATCAAATCAAATCTATTGCAAAAAAAATGATTCTGATTTTGCATAGCATCACTCTCCATTAGGTTGTCACGTTCTAAATTAAACATTATAATAATTAAAAAATTGCTCAACCAACTCTTATATCATCTAGTAATGTTAAAAAATGTGACACTGCCTAATTAACTGTCAAAACCAACTCAATCGATGTCTATCTAGAAATTTGGGTCGTGGAGTCTCTCAATACTCATAATACAATATTGTTTATTTTGAGCCGAATCTCGTATGATTTTGTTCTTAAAATTAACAAAAAAAACGCGTTGTATTAGATATAGAGGAAAATACTATTTATAAATCATTCATTTTTCACTCTCTTAAACGATGTGGGATTGCGCAGTTCTACTGGTATAAGTTGATCCCTTATAATTAACAGTATCTTTGATCGTTTTTTGCTTCACATGACATACTGTCGTATGAGTAACTCATAGCAGATTTGCTTCAACATATATATTTAAAATTAAATCAAATTATCTTGTTCATATCCTTAATTTTTGTTACTACTTACAAGTAGAACGGTAATTCGTTAAATTTAATTGACATTGCATCGAATTACCACTCACATAGGTCATAAATTTGGTAAGCATAATTTCATGATAAATAATTACTATCTGTAACGTCCCCCGGTGCTCCCAGTACAATATTGTCCGCTTTGGGCCGAAGCCCGCACGGGTTTGTTTTTGGGGTTAGCCCAAAACACGTTGTACTAGGTAGGAAGGGGCTCCATGCTTATATACCATGCATTTTCTACTCTCCCAAGCGATATGGGATTATGCCCCCCCTGATATGGGCCGAACCCATAATTGGACCTTTCCTGACCTTCACAGAGCGGGATGCCACATTGTCTTACATTTCATTTAATCTAAGAAAATCATGCTAAAGATATAAGCGTACAAACTTTTATCCACCTCCACATCCATCACATTAAAATATCTTCTTTGTTTTTATCCAACACAAATAGAAATTAATTTAAAGGAAGGTGACGTGTTATATGTCACATAAGACAACATGGCATGTCAGTGCAAGCCTTACCCATAATCAGGTACAGTAAACTGGAAACGTGCACAAATAAAATGTTGTTAATTTCTATGCTTAGGACAAAGAGAAAGTGACACTATACAAATGTGACAGGGACAAGCATTCATATATGTGCAATATTATGATTTTTCCAAGATCATATTTTTGACATATGAATTGTTATAACGACATAAATTGTACTAATTATCAGACAATTTATATATGCATGTTTTTTGAAGTATGAAGTAGTGAAATAGATTTATATACAGAGAACCTATTTATATTTAGTTTAACTTACGATAATGTGACATATTAAGAGGTACAATCATTTATTTTAATGTTTTTTAACTCCATGTTGTAGGGTTGATTTCGAAAAATGTCCTTCCAATCCGTATATCCAACTTACAAAATCTACTGTATGATTTAAGTGTTGCAGAGTCTGTCATTTTAATACAATATTATTCGCTTTGACCTGAAGTTCATATAATTTTATCATTTGAATAACTCAAAAAGCATTATATTAAGCGAGACGGAAAATATTTCTTATAAATTATTTATCTTTACTTCTTTTAAATAATATAAAATTATGTACTTCATTTTATATAAATTGAAATAATTAATAGAATTTTAAGTTGCATGTTGCGGTGAGTTAAAAGTAATTTGTTATTTTATCGATTTAATAATTATTTCATTTGTACGAGCCAATCACTAAATTTTTTTAGCTGTTTTTATTTTTATTTTGAAACTCTCTTCTTTAATTTGTTTTCACATTATAAATTATTTCCATTTAAATGTGTTATTTTTTCCATTCTACAACTATAGCAATAAATAAGGGAAAGTTGAGACTATAAAGTGAAATTTTGGGTCAAAGTCCTACAAGAAAATTGTTGGTCAGAAATTTAAGTAGTCAATAAATAGTATTTATAGGGTTCTTATATTCTTAATATAATATTATTTATTTTGATACGAAGTCTGTCTTGTTTTTATAACGTTATAGTGCTCTCAATATAATATTATTTGTTTTGGACCAAAATCTGCATGGTTTTATTTTTGGGGTTAGTCCAAAATACGTTGTACTAAGAAAAAAGAATAACCTTATTTATAAACCATGTATTTTCTACTATCTCAAACAATCTGAGATTATGTCCCTCCTAGTATGAACCGGACTCACACCTAGACTTTTTCTGACTTTCATAGGACGGGCTACTACAATTTTATTTTTGAAATTAATCAAAAATATATTGTATTAGATAAAAAAAAAATTCTACTTATAAATTATTTATTTTTCATTTTTTCAGCTATGATAATACACTCTTACTGTTATGACCTACATCCCACCATCAAAAGAATATTAGTCTGTCTTTGTACTATTACAATATTGTTATAAGTATTGGTTGAGATTATTAAGCAAACACTAAATTTTATTTTAAAAAAAAAAACAGAATTAAATTATTATTATTGAGAGAGGCAGACTAGGTCTGGCCACGATTTCAAACGTGAGTATTCAAAAGAAATATAATGAAATAAAGAAGATATTAAATAAAATAAAATAAAAAATTAGAGGCTGCAAAGTGTAGGGATATTAGTCAGTATAGGGTAGGGAGCCCTTTCTCGTAATTTCACCAGTTGCTTTTGTTGACCAAATCAAAGCCTCTCTCCCATTGGTTCTTCCCTTGGGACCCACCAACTTATTTGCCAACGTGGATCTTCTCAGACCTGAAAGGATAAGGTGGCAGCAGCAGCAGCAGTAGTAGTAGTAGTTAGTTTTAGAGATTCTTGCCCCCATCCCCTTTTTCCAATCCTTTGTTTTTTTTTAATTTGGAAAAATATAATTAATTAGTCTAACCTTAATTATAATTACGCGAAAATAAGCTATTATCACCCCAACACAACACGATACAACACAACAAATTCTGCCCGACAATTAAATCGAGTAATTAATTAACCCTGAAAATAAAAAACCCAAAAAGCTGAACAGAGAAATTAAGAACTGGGTTGGAACAAAAACACAGCACAAGTGGGCGTGGGAGTAAGAGAAAATGGCAGTATGTTGCCGACATTGTACACATGAAGTTAACGTTGCAGGAAAAGTCAAATGAAATTTAGGCAACTTGGGGTTGTAGTTGGGCTGGCACTAGCTTTTCTTGCATTCACTTCTCATTTTGATTTTTCTTTTTTGTCTTCTTTCTGTTGTTGATAATCTCTTGTCTCTTCTTCTTCGGCAATCTCCTCTACGTTCGTATACACATACTTAACACAAATCAGCTCATTTTCTACGCTCTCGATCGACAAAAGGAGAGTGCGATTTTGGAAAATTCTTCGTATTTTGATCTGGGTAACGTTGAAAATATCAAAATTCTCATAATTTTAAGTAGTTTAGTGAATCAGCGAAGCTGATAAAAATGGGTATTATGACAATTTTTTACAAAGCTGATAAATTATGTCTATCCAACTGAAATACTGAATTTCTTCGAAATCTTTTCGCACATTCGAGCAAGAAATTTGAGTTTTGCACGATTGGAACGATAAATATTCCCGCATTTTTGCCCCCTCGTCATTGATATGTGGAATCTAACCTTGAAAACCCTAAGTTAATGACAATTATTATAATGACATGTAGTTTAAATACAACTAAATAAGCCTACCACTTGCCAATATTGTTAATGTGTTTGCATGAATCATGAGGGGAGTGCATTGTAAAGGAATAACATCGATCGAGGTCAACCAAGTCAACGTCAATGATATTTTGTTTGTGGCAAAATTCCACTTCTCCCACCCACATATTGATTAATACTCATAATTTTGGAGATAGACCTTTGAATATTATCGAACCAAACGAGGATCGGATCGGACGTCCAATATCACACGAGAAAAAGAGAAAAAAATGTAAGGAAATTACGACGAACAATTCAACATTAATACTATTAAACGAAGAAATAAAGGAGGAACAATAAATAAAATGAAAATGAAAATGAGTTGACCTGACCCAGTTGCCACCTGAATAATCATGTAACCAAGTTGGCTATGGCTTTTCATGGCATTGATTGTTAACCTAAACTCTTCAATATATTTGCCAACTTCATCTTTGAATGCCTAGGGGCCAAAGCCATCTTATTACCCTAAAACTAGGCATACCCAAACTAGGGAAATGTCCTTGGAAGAAGAGAGAGGCAATGATGATAGAGATATGCGACCAGTATGCATTGTGAAGCCAGTGTTATTGATTGTTAGGACTCAGCCAATATCCATGTAAACTTATAATCTTATATCGTTTGAGATAATGAAAAATGAATAATTTATAAGTAGAATTATCCTTCTTATGTAGTACAACATATTTTTGGTTAACTTCAAAAATAAAATCGTGCTAATTTTATCTCAAATCAAATAATATTATATTAAGAAGACTGTAGACTTCACAAAACACGTACAATCTTTTAATATGAATTAGACTCTCGTAATCAAGTTGTCTCGAGTCATTGCCTCTTCCGAACGACATGAAAAACCCTGCCCACAGCCCTGGGGAGAGGTAAAGTTTTGGGTACAATTATATCTGAAAAATTAGAGAGCAATAAAAAAAGGTTTCAAGACCAGTCAAAATCTCCAAACAGCTGCTGCAATTTTCTCTAATAATTTGAAAATCAGGTAATTTTCTTTTTCTAATATTTAAAAATAGAAATAAAAACTCAAAATAAATGAGATATTTTCTTTTAATTTAATAATATTTTGAATTGTCAACTGTTTTTCCTTTAATACTGTGGATTATTAGAAGACTCCAAGTCCAAGCTGAACCCAAATTGTTGGTTCGGAACAAGTTGGATAATAAAGCCATTTACAGTTGTAGTTGTCAGAAGTTGATTTTTCAAATCAGGAATTTTAATAAATTAATAATCGTTTCTTCGTGATCATATTTTAAAATTTGACAATCTACTCATTGGGCTAGTCATCAAAGCAGATTGGTGTAGAGGAATCCATGTAAATAGACTCAGTCGAGCCCAACACTTTGAATGGAAATGGAGAGGATGGCCGGCCATGGTTGTGGCTGAGTTGCAGGGGTTGAGTGGGTGTCTGGAGAAAGAAAGGTTGGGGTTGATGGAGTTATGGAAGGCTGTGAAACCCCACGATTTAACTCCTCTGCCGAGTGACTGCTGCTCATGGTATGGTGTCAAGCTTCAAGACACCTTTACTTGTTGGTTGTTGCATAACAATTCAAAATTATATGTTCTATTGATGGCTACAAAATAGGAAACGACCTACCCTCAAAACTATATGTTAATTTATGTATATAAATTCAAAATTATTAGAAGGAGTTATTGGGGTAAATTGACTAAACTCAATAAGGATAAATTTTATATTCAATAATTTAATTAAAGATGGTGATTAAGCCTGCATAGTTTAAAAATTGATATTTTATAAAATTGAACAAAAATATATGCTTTTAAAATAATTCACTATAATTACAATGTATTTGATATCATTGTTAGATAGGTTAAATTCAAGTTATTAGACTCTACAGTTATTTTATTTTGTATTAAATTACAATTTTATTGGGTTCTAGCTGTTAATTAATAAATTTTAATCTTCTGTTATTAATTAATTAATAAATTTAAGTGAAAGGCCGAGGAACCATTCTGCTATTAATGGGGACAATGATGAAACACTTGCAAAGCTTTGGAAGTTGAGGGAGACATATTTGTAAATGTGAGCATTCAGCCTGCGGTCCGTGGACCGACTAGGGTCAAGTCCGACCATGGTTTGATTTTAAAAACTTTGTTCAACTGACCAGACGGCGGGCTTCCGACCGGATTATGACAGAAGCTGTTCAAATGAGCATTTTCCAAAGCAAAATTTCAAGGAGGGGGAACTTGAAGAGGGACACCAGGTACAGGCTCTATTACCATGGCGTCTGGTACTTCCTTCATCAGCAGTTCCTGCATTTCACCACCATTTTTAAAGTTTTTCATAAAAATTATCTTTTTACAGTCCATGAAATAACTTGAAGTTTCTCAAAAATACTGACCTTGAATGATTCCATGGTGCCTTCAGCTTGAATGATACTAGCCAAGAACCCTTTACTGTCAAGGTCCCCATTCTTCATCGGCACAACAAACCTGGAAGCCAAAGGTTAAGAAAAAGGAAGTACTATGATAAAGCTTTGGTCGACGTAATTATGTATATTTAATCTTAGGTTGTAAGCATACCTTGCTTGCAACAACTTTGCTAGTTTGACAGCATCTTCTTGTCCAGAAACCAAAGTAAAACTAGGCAGAAGCTGTTTGATGACTGGAGTGATTACAATGTCAGCCCGTTCGTTTTCAAGAGAATTTTTGTGGTAGACGCAGTGAGGCTCATAGTAAAGCGTCAATTTGTGTTGAGGAGAAACAACGAGGTACCTGGAGCAGGTGAAGTTATGGTATGAACATATTTTTTATCGAATTTACAAAGCATCCAGGCTCTAATACTTGAATGCTGACACAATTCTTCAAACATTTAGGGAGTGAAAATTACCCGTTTTCAGGTCGCTGCCATGGAGGACCTAAAACTGGTCCACCAGTTGCCTTGATTCTAACTTTCGAACCATTTCCTGCTTCAATTACAGAGCTCTGACCAGGCTCTAGATATGTCACCTGATAAAATTTCAATATGTTTTGAGCCTAGAATGAAGATTTAGAGAGACTTTGTAATCTCAAGACAATCATTGACAATCCACTAACGCAAATAAGACATTTGGGTAAAGTTTAGAAGTGAGGAATGAAGTCCATTTGAGGAGATGAAGACTTGGCTAAAACTTAGAAATATGAAGCATACACTCGTGAAAAGGGGATCCAACAATGGCTTGCCATTGGGAGTAGCTATGACTCGGAGATTTGGAGACTTTTGGGAAAGAGGCTTCAGCGTCTTCAAATGGCAGTGATCGTCAAGGCTTTGTGTGATGAGTAAACAATCAATCTCAGGAAGATCTCTTAGCTGCACTAAAGTCCACAGACAATCAGATACATGAGATACTTAGAGGAAAAATCAAAATATTTGGAGAAAACTATTCTAACGTCTCCGGTCCTCCGGTACAATATTATCTACTTTTGACCTAAACTCGCACGGTTTCGTTATTGGAGTTAGCCCAAAACACGTTGTACTAGATTAGGGTCAAGAACTTTACTTATAAATCATTCACTTTTGATTCTCCCAAGCAATACGAGGGATTGTACACTCCATTGATATGGACTGAATCTTCACAGTCAATAAAATTTTGGGTCGTTCTTGCCTTCGCAGATGGGCTGACATGACTATTCTTAAAAGTACCTCGAAATTCTTCAACAACTTTTTGGCAGCATCGTATAAAAATGGGACTCCAAAATCCAGATTGCCAACCAAAACTGGATCAACCAATATGTTGCATTCATCCACTTTCCACAACCAACTATTTCCCTACTTACAAATCAAAAGAAGAAACTTATTCTTTTAAAGTAAGCATCGCCAATAATGACTCATAAATTTTTGGCTTCCGAAGACAGAACTATAAATGAAAACTCACCTCCAAGTAAGTGAGTTCGAAACCATCAGGACCCGGAACACTAGACCCAATCGCACTTTCTTCACAAATCACAGCAGAAACTACCCTATCCAACATGTAAATATGCATCCCCATAAATAAACTACCCCCTCGAGAAAACATAACCCAACTATTGAGAAATACCTTGGTGTTGAGACCCTGGGAAGACTGGAATTCGAACAGAATGTCGTCGCCATTGGCGAAATGAAACGAGCTCGCGAGAGAAGGGAGGAGGGTCTGAAAAAGGATGGTGGTGTAGAGTAACTGTGAAGGACGGCCATGGCGATTCCACATCCACAGTTATGCTTGAGTCTGATTCTGAGCCCATAAATAATATTGGGTATGATTAAAGTTGCCATCTTTCGCTGTTATCGTTTTGTGGTAACGTAACGGGTGGATCGAGTTCTGCCACTTGAGACACCCATCTTCCCTTTAAAAAATTACAAATTTTATAATAATAAATTATAAAGTTTCTATTATTTTCTAACATAAATAACAAATCAACCACTATACTTTATGATTAATGACAAATCAACCACTGAGTAAATTTTTTCTAACAACTTAAATATTGAACTATAGAAAATGGATGTTGCATACATCGATATTACTTGTTGAGAAACATTACCGTGAAGACGATACTGATTCACTAAAATTCTCTGCAAATTCTAATTTTATGCTAAAATCGCAATAATTGAAGCAATCTTACTGAGAATACGATGTCGGGAAGGTTCGGCATAGTTTGATTCGTTGTCGAAAATAATTTCCACATTTTCAGTTTTTGAAACATCTTCTCATCGTCGAAAACAATTCTTTATTCTAAATTTCACCGTTCAGTTCTCATCATCATCTTCTTCTTCCTCTTCCTGGTCCGTTGTCGTCGTCTAGTGCTCATTACCAATGTTTCACTTTTCGCAAAGAAAAGTAATCTTTCCGCTGCGGAAAGTGATCGTTCTGCAATGGAAAGTAATTTTTCCACAAGCAAAACATTATCGTTCCGTCGCGAAATGACAACTCTTTTTAATGAATAGTGGAAAGATAACGTTCTGTCGCGGAATGACAACGTTTTTGGCGAGAAACGACAACATTCCCTCACGGAATGCAACTTTTCGCAGCGGAACAACGTTTTTTAACGGAAAACGTAAATGCAGTGTTTGCTCTTTCTATTTTCATAGTTTAGTGTTTAAGTTGTTAGTAAAAATATCAAGTGGTTAACTTGTCATTGATCACAAAGTATAGTAATAAATTTGTCAATTTTCCTAATTTCTACAAAGTCTTTAGAATTTGATCCATTTTATTATGTATGGGTCGCATGTAAATTTTTAGTCAATAAATTTAGGTGTTACTAATTAATAGAATTTAAAAAGAATTGACTCGAATTGTAAAAAATTTAAATAAATAAATAAAAATTGATTCAAATTGAAATTTTAATTACCGATTAGATGTTCAAAAACGGTAATCAAGTTATTTAATATGTATTGTAAGATTTTCCATACAATTTATAATTTAATAAGTTAATTAAAAAATTTTAATGAAGCAAAATTAAAATTGTAGAATCACTAGAATTATAGAAATTAAGAAAGATTTAAAAAAAATTATTTATAGATAATGAAATAAAATATAAATTATTAAGAAATTTCGGAGGATTAAGTAAATAATTATTAAGGAATTAGAAAAACTAAATATACTATAATTATTAAAAAATAATGGTAATCCATGGTTAAGGGAGAAAAGTTTAAGTGTTAGTTCAATGGTCTAATTCTGGAAATTAAGAAAATATAGCGTAGAATGATCGGGTGCAATAGAAGCCGTTGGATCAAGTTTCAAATGGTCGTGATCTAACCGATTTGGGCTAAGGGTTTCCGCAGAAGTGTTGGGAGCCGCAGGAACATGGAAAGGAAATGTGGGCCGTCAGATTAGACTCGGAGATGGAATGTGGAGCATTCAATCCAATGGAAGATGCTATTGCAGAACCAAAAGATTCATTTCGGGAGTATTTTCAACTGTTGGATTTAAAAGAGTAAATCGGGTGAAGTGTCAGTCGTTGGATGATTTACACAGAGCTAATTTAAGTTGAACGGTATCGTTTTGGTGTGGGATGCATTTCCCCAAAAGCATTCGTGTTCATGATGAAAAGTGGAAATGTGTGAAATGCTGTCATTCTATTTAAGGAGTGCGAGATTTGAAGCTCGAAACGTCGTCGTTTTGGAGGAATAGTCCGCAAAGAATAGAAGGACAACTTGTTTGTGAATTCAATAAAATGGGTTGGCATGGCTTGCTACCATTGGCCAAATTTGGTTTTGCGAATACCCACTGCAATAGCCTGCGTGCCCGCTACCTGATGTAACAAATTTAAATGAAGATATTTTTCCAGAATCCTTTTCCATCTGGGTTCTCATCTCTCTGAACCTCTAATCACGGTATTTCACGGGATTTTTATCCCACGTAACCCATGATCGGCCATCTATATAAACTACATGTTAGGGTTTGGAACCCATTCCTTCCACAGTCGCTTGGATTTCGAAAGAGAGAAACTATAGCTCTTGGCCTTCTTCTCTTCAAGCTATTGGAGGTAAGATATATGCTCGATTATTGGTTGAGATGCAAGATGAAACTGAGAGATATTGTTTCAAGTATAATGTTTGTCTTCGGTCACTTCTTTCTTTTAACCCACTCTCTGTTTCTATTAATGCTAAGGGTACCACGGGTTTATTGAAAGAAAAGGGTTTTAAGTTTTGTTGCGTAAGCAGGTAAGTGATGTTGATTGTGTTTGACATTTGGCATACATCACAAAGACATTAGAGTTTGTATGTTTGATGATTTTATTGCCCATGACGCCTTCAAGTTATTGTTGGAGGATATGTGATATTTTGATTATTCACTGCTTACAGTTTTACTGATGGATTCTTAAGGATATGTTGCTTTACTTACTGTGTTATTTTATGTTCATGAGTCGAGGATATTTTGTTTTTGTGATGCATGACGTTAAACTTAGTTCCAGTTTATATGTTGTTAGTGGGAACTGTTAGTACATTGTGGATGCACTGTTGATATTTTTCTGAATGATGAAGTTTGAGGATTTTTTTATAATTATTAGATGATTCTGTTGATGATAATGCAATACGTGTAAGTCTAGAAGATATGGTTATTGTGATGTTTCTGTGATGCCTATAGCTATTGTTGAACGATTTGATGCATGCTAGACGTTTTTTGTTATTCTTCTTAAGATTATGTAACATTGAGATAGAAAGACAATGAACTTGGAGACGTTATGTTATTATGTCTTTGACGTCTATGGGCTGTTGATAAAGGATTCGTTTACTGTAAGTTAGGCTTATGTTATCTATGATGTCTATTGGTTGTGGATCGATGATATGTTTACTCTTTGATGTTGTTGTATGTATAGTTGTTCATGATGCCTACGGACTATGAATCAAGGACTTGTTATTGATATGTTCATATATGTTAGACTACCATTATGTTACGAATATGTTCATGCATATTAGACTGTCATTATGTTATGGGTATGTACATGCATTCATGAAAAACGTTTTCATTAAGAAAATTAATAAAGAAACAAAAGATAGACTAAATAAACGTAAAGGATCATTATGAGTGGTGTTCGAGTTGACTGTCCCGCATAAGGAGGACCAAATGGTGTCACTCTCCCTTAAACTGATGACCCATACGATCAGGACTGTAAAGTGAAAGAAAGACGGATGACTTAAAGAAAGACTGTTTTTACATATTGCACCTCATAGTCAGATCACATGTTGCATTATGTATGCTATACGTTATATGTTACATGATATATGTTACACATCACTTACTGAACGTTAGGCTTATAGGTGAATTTTGTAATGTAGGTAATGATGGAGATTAAGGAACATGATGAAAGGACTCGTTCATAGCACAGTTGAAGAGGAATTTTCATGGGTGAAGCTAGAGCATTGTCGAAACAAAGTTGACCCGTGAGTGAGGATTAAATGAAATATGAATTTAAACAGTGTACACCCTTTGTCAAAAATTATATTTATTATTGCTCGTATTTCAATAGAAATATTTATAAATACTTTTGGTTATTTTAAAGATGTGTTTTACTACGTTTAATTTCTAAATGAATTTTCATGAAGACTTTTACTACATAATTTTTAAATAGCATGAAAATGCATTTAATAAAAATTCAATTTTACTAAACTCTAATTTCAAATGATGTTTTCTTAAAGATTTGTGTGATACTTTTTCTAAAGAATTAGGTTTTCTACAAACGTAATATTTTTTTAAAAACAAGTTTAACGCTATGGGCCGTTACATATACAATATATATATATATATATATATATATTAAATAAATTAAATTAAACAAAAATAAAAAATAAAGGTCTTGAAAGGGAAAGTTGCTTTGGGGGAGGGGGAATTTTTCTTTCTTTTGACAGAGAGAAAGGAAAATTTTCTTTTCTTTGCTTTGATTGAGAGAGACGTGAAGAAATATTTAATTAACAATCGTAATCGAGTTATTTAATATATATATTTTGATATATATTATTATATTAAATAAATTAAATTAAAATTAAAAGTTTTGCAAGGGAAAGAGATTTCTTTTCTTTCCCTTGTTTTCTTCTTTTTATATATAGAGAGAGAAAGAGAGAGAGAGAGAGGAGAGTGAATAGGAAAGGGAGAAGTTTTCAACATAAGATCCAAGTTGTGGCGTTTTTGGCATCTAGTTTGGTGAAGGATTATTGAGAGTACATTGACTTTAACCCTCTTTTTTCCCATTTGCATTTCCCTTATATTTGGATTTGGATTCGAGCCTAAAAACTCGAATCCCTTGGTCAGTACTGCAATATTTGGGAAGATTATGAGTTTATGTAAGAATATATGTCGATTGATGGAGAAAAATGGCAAAGAAGGGCAGGTTTATTCACGAATCTTTGCCATAACAAAGAGCAGTCAGGAATCAGGAGTATCAGTGCTGTGACGAATTTTTCATGTTCATATTTTCATTTCGAGTGATTTAATTTTGTTTCTTGGTGGTGACTTATATATTAATTTGGATTTGTATTTGAATATTTGAATTTTGTCTAGACATTAGGTTTGATCCACAATATTTTATATATTTAATTGCAAATTGCCAAATGTGCAGTTAATAAATTGCCGGTTGATTGGCAATTAATGAATTGTAAAATATGGTTTGATTTTCAGTTGGTCACTTTATTGAAATAAATGTGCTTATTTTATAAACGCAAAATTATGTCTTGATGGAAGACAATTATTCTTGCTTTTATAGAGTTTTCTCCATAGAAGGGAGGTTCTTCAATATCTACGATTTTATTTAGAAAATACACCATCGTATAAAAATCAATAAATTTAAAAGAAACTTTTGAGAAAGGAAGCAGTTGTTCTTGATTTCTACTTCGATGATTGAAAATATTTCAATTTAATTTCGCACATAATCTAAATGTGTTATAAAAATATTTAAATTGTTGAAGTAATATTAAAGTTCTATTACTAGGTAAACTTAGGTCCATTTTTTGTGTGAATTATTAACTTTAATTTCATTTTAAGTCTTACTCTGTAAATCACACATTGAGTTGAAGGATGGGATCTCTAGGTTATTTGACCCAATATTTTTGTTAGGCTCAACCTGACACCACTACTTCACTTCAAGACAAGGGGACCCACCAACTTATCAACGTAGGAGAAGGAAGAGGATTAATTTAAACGTTAATTAATAATAAAAACATTATTTTTTTAAAAATAATATTTTTTAACTAAAAAAAAAGTAAAGAGGGGTAAAGACGGTACATCAAACAACGGCCCATTCCTGCTACATTAAATGCCACAAACTATCCATTGATCTACGACCAACCCACTGGACCCCATTTCATTTGTGTGGGCCCGCCTCGCATTTATTTTAATTAAAAGTTAAAACCCTAGAGGGCCCACACACGCATACTTTAGATATCCCTATTTTGCCCTTATATCACCCTCCCCCTTCTATCTTCTTCTTCTTCTAACATCCATTGGGAGAGAATCCAATAAGGGAGTCAGCAAGATTGAAACTGACACGTGTCCCCTGCTGTTGTACGTTCCCTATGATTCCCAATGAGGAGGATGTCGCCGCAAATGCGAAGCAAAACGTCCCGGTGGAGTCCACCGGTATCAGGTAATTCTTCGCCGGTAACTTCAAATCTTTGCCGTCGACGAATTTGAACGCCACTGTTGGTACCTCCACACTAGTCCTAGACGACAAGTCGTAACAAGTGTCGAATAGTGAAACAGCGGTAGTGGACGGCAAATTGGTCGTACCCTTCACAAAGGCGTCGCGGAGGGTGTTGTATACAACCGTCGGTAATCTTGTGACCGCCGTACCGGAATCAATAATAATCCCACCGTTTCCATTTCCGTCCACATCGAACGACGATTCGGGAAGTTGGAGTTGCTCGCCGCCGACACTGAGTCCCGTGACTCCCAGATAATAAAAAGTGTCGCGTACTGGATTCCGCCGCAACGGAGCTGTGACGGCGTTCGGTGGGATCGACGACCCGAATTCTAGCGTAGATGCAGACTGAGAGTCCCTGTCTACTAGGCAGTATGAAAAAGATGTCGTTTTTAGTTGGGAAGGGAAAGAGAGTGGCCCGCCGCCGAGCCCGAGTAAACCAGCCGCGCCGACAAACAAACCCTCATTGTTGTGGCCGCACCCAATGGCGATGTTATTGACGGAAGTCGGTCCGAGGGTGATTGTCTCGGTGACGAAGTCGCCGACGGTGTAGGAGCCGTCGCCGTAGGAAACCTCGTACAGACAAGTTCCATTCCGACACTGTGACACTTCGAGAGATTGGCACTGTTGGGTCTCGCACGACAGGGGCGAGAAAGACGTTGATGAAGCAGGCTGGAAGATTGGATCCGCTTGCTGATAGCAGTCGGCGCACGGCGCGCACTGAACCCAATTTACATCACTTCCGGTGTCTAGAACCATGTAAACTGTACTCGCGGGTCGGCCGATTCCCACTCGGGAGAAGTACTCTCCGCTACCTTGACTAGCCCCTGAAACGATTGGACCTTCCAACTCCTCCTCACCAAACTGCAACCCACCGCCATCTTCCATCGGCATAAGATCCGCCACCGTAATCCCTCTAACTGCTAGATCTACTCTCGCAGTCAAAGATCTGACACGAGCCGAGTCGCGCTCGAGTCGAGCTAACGTCAGTGACTTGTAGTCACTGTGCGGCGGTTTCTTAAGAGAAATCCGTGATTTTAGCTTCAGGGATAGCTTAGATGAACCGGGAAAGCTCTGGGCTTCTTCTTGCTCCAACTCACCGTCTTCAGCAGTGATTTTGGCCGCTCGAGAAGTAAACACTTGTTTGGTATTCTCAATCGACGCCGCCACATCAAGAAAAGAGGTTTTAGAGATCTCACCGAGCTGCCGACAGTGTACAAGTTCAGCGGCGAGAAAGAGAAAGAAAAACAGGGTTCCCATTTTCGCCATTGAAGCTCTGAGCTGAGCACGAACAGGTTTTGAACAGTTACGAAAGAGGAAACGGACGAACAAGAGGCATTTACATCAACTCACGTCAAGCCGTTGGAAGAGCAGAGGAGATTAGGAAGGAGATGAGGGGGGCTTTGAATGAAGCCAACCAAACAGGTGAGAGGTGACCCAGATTATGAGATAAGGATTCATGAGACTTCCACATGCTAGATTTTATGTTGGATTTCATTTTTATTTTTACAGTTTCTTTGTGGGTTTGGTTGAATTTCCATCATCTTGGTATGCATGTTCTACTTCTAGTGTTTCGATGTCATAAAGTGTGATCAACTTGTTGTGTTTCTTCTTCTTTTCTTTATTGAAATACTCTTTTTGACAATTGTCTCACACATTTGTGGATTTTATACCTAATTTCTTTGACCCATACTTCAAATGGAAAATACCAACAAAAGTAGAAGAAGAACTAACATTTTTAACTCGATTTTAAATTTTATTAATTTCTCGAGATAGTTTAAAATTGTCGAAGGTGAAATTGACAAAATTCAAAATCAGATTAAAAATTACCAAATGTGTTAGAATTCAATTACAATAGTTTATTAAATGAAAAACATGATATATACGTATTGTATTTAACAAATAAATAGACGACGATATTCATATTGCTGGTAATGGAAAGTTTGTTGGTTAATTTGTCTAAATTACACTTTACCCCATGAAAATTTGTTTTAATAATATACATAACTACCTTTATTTGTATGGAAGTACATACATTATTATAATTAAGAAAATAATAATACTTATATAATATGATATATTCTTATAATTTTTATAAGAAACTAAATAAATGTGGAGTAATATAGAGATTATAAATCTTTGTATGTTAAATTCTCTTTTCATACTAAGACTATTTTTGCATTACCTTCCCTCGTCTCTCCATTCTTCTCTCTTCGTTACAATCTCTATTTAAGGCCATTCCTATCCATTAACCTCAATTTGGCTAGCTACACTCTTTGGAGATTGCATATTATTCTTCTTCTATAGAATATGATCTTGGTCAAGGGTTTTTTGGCCGATCTATTATGCGTAAGTTATTTTTGACTCCTTGTTTATGAGCGGAAGAAGCATTTGAAATATTTTTTTCTGATGTCTAATATGTTGGACTGTATACACGCCTATAAAAAGAGGGGAGGAGGGGAGGAGGGTGAATTAGGTGTGCTAAATTTTTTTGTACGATATTAAATAATCTATCGCTAAGTGATTTACCAATAAATATGTAATTAAATATAAACAAATATAAGAGTGAAGGGATAGAAGGTGCAAACAATTTGTTCATGTGGTTCGAGAACCTGGCCTACGTTAGTGCTCCAAGTTTTCGACTTAGAGATTTTTAATCACTTAACCTCCCCGATTAGTAATGATTGACTTCACGGGTGTCAATCAAATATTTACAATGACTATTCACAGGGCGTCACCTTTCGTTTGACTATTCACAGGGCGTCATATTTGGTTTGAGTACAAAGAGAATAAAATGAAAATGACAACCTTAGAACCTAATCTCTCCAAATATGAATAACAAATTTAAGGTTGGAAGAGCTAGGCTCATGCACTCATTTGAATATGGATAAATTAGGTATGAATTTTTCCAGAGCTTCGCAACACTTCTCCCATCGTTAGATTGAGCTTTGGAGTGTCTTCTATATATAGACTCTGTTTGAGCGGTCGACCACCTTTGTTTCGGTTAACCGCCTCCGACAGTTGAAATATTACCGTTATCCTTTTGGTCGTTCATTTTTTGCTCAGGTCCATCAAACCGATAGACCACTTCCTCATCGGTGGACCGCCTCCTCATATTGCAGAAACTGACTCGAATCTGTCTTAATTTGTGGTCGACCATTTCTTCACCGGTCGACCCCTTCTTCAGCAAGTTATGCACTTGCGGTTGATCAACTCGACTACTTCCTCGACCGCTAGAATGTCGATCCTTATGTCTTTAAAACAAGTCGACCACTTCTTCTGTTTTTCACAAATTTGGTCAACCATCTCTTCTCTGAAGTCGACCATTTCTTCGTGTTTTGCCCAAATTCAATCTTCTAAGTCTCAATAATTATCCTATAGGTTACATGGACTTAGATAAACTTGTTAGTAGACACTAATACCCGTATTAAGGGTATTTCCAATTAATATCAATATATTTATAAAGATTAAACAATTAAGAATATTCAAATTATAAACAACTTATAATTATAAATAACATATTCATCATCAAAACAAATAAGTCTAATTACACTTAGGCTAACATAATATGTTTATAATGGATAATCAAGTCGATTATAAGTTATTTTCTTGACGAAAAAATAATCATCCTTCAAGCAAGACAAAATTATTGTCAATAAAATTTAACTATTCAATGAACAAGTTCATCTCATTTGCAACTACATTATGCTTGGTTTTTCTTACATAAATAAAACATCATGTAATCATTTTTCAACTTATAAGAGATGATAATATTTGGGAAAATTAACAAAATAACCACTGAACTATATAAACAATGATAAGTCAACTATTAAACAATTTTTGCTAACAAATAAAACACTCAACTATAAAAAATGAACGACGCAAACATCGTTGTTAATCTATTGAAATAAACGTTAAAAAAGAGAATATTTTTCAAAATGGAAGATTTTCAGTTAATCTTTTCAAATTTTATTTTGGTATAAAAAAAAAGATTTATATTTAACTGTTTGTTAAAAAATCAATGTACTCCTATCTAATCATGTTTCCGATTCACTAAGGAAACTCGCCGGAAAACAGATGTTAGAAACGTTAAGCTGTTCAAAATCAATTTTAATGTCAAAATTAAAGATTTTCAGTTAACTGTTTATTGAAAAATTAATATAATCCAAGCTGCATATGTTTTAGATCCACTATCGAAATTCGCAGGAAAATTCATTGTTTGCTACACTGAAGAACGACAAAGAATTTAGAAAATAGAGGACAAAGAGTATTTTCCATTGTGGAAATAATAGTTTCCGCTGCGGAAAGTACGAAAAGTCATCTTTTCTAAGTTCTATTCCAATGACTCACTTTCCACAGCAGAAAGTAATATTTCTTTAACAAAAATGTGATAACGATGTTTACTCCGTTCATTTTTCATAGTCAAGTGTTTTATTTGTTAGCGATAATTATTTAGTGATTGATTTATTATTAACCCCATAATTCAATGATTTATTTTGTTAATTTCCCCAATATGTACCTATTTAATTATACCCTTTTATTATGTTCAAATAGTTTCTTATTAGGATTGAGTTCCTAGTATTTGGTGCAACGAATAAATTATGAATAATTCCAAAGGATTGAACTATTAAGTTAAAATTAATTCAATCCTTTTATAAATTTCTTAATATGTTCGTTCATTAGTCATGAATATTTGAATTTCTTAATGAGGTATGGAAGATTCAAACTCTTGATCTCCTGATCTGGTGTAATAATAAATTATCAACAATATCAAAAAATTAAGTTATTGGGTTAAATCATAATTTAACCACTTATAATTCTTATCATTTAGAGGTTTCACATCGAGTTAGTTTAGGGTTTTGTCTAGTAGCTCACTTAGTCATCAACCGTGCTTATGCTTCAACTAATATCTAATTTGGATATACTAATAATGTTTGAAAAAAAAATTAATTTAACTTGAATGCAATAACTTAATTTTTTTTAGATTGGATGTAAATATTGTAACGTTCCCCAGTGTTTTCAGTACAATATTGTCTGCCTTGGCCTGAAGCCCTCGCAATTTTGTTATTGATGTTAACTCAAAACGCGTTGTAATAGATAGGGAGAGGAATCCTACTTATCAATTATGCATTTTCAACTTTCTCAAACCATGTGGGATTGTGCATCTCTACTCATATGAGTCGGACCCATACCTGAGTCTTTCGTGGCCTTTACAGGGCAGATTGTCACAATCTCTCCATAGATTAAGGCATCAAAAAAATAAATTAAGGCATCAAAAAAATATTAATAAAATAATTTTTCCATAGATTTTTTTTTTCTTTTTACAAATATATTTTTTAATTTTACCAAAATAAAATTCCATGAAGGCTTTTTATCTTAATTCTCAAATTGAATTTTTCACAAATACTTCTTTATTTTTATTTTGGACAAATTAGAACATAATTGGACTTGAAGGAAGGACTAAGACGTGGGAGACAAGATCTGAAGTCTCTTGTTATTGTCTTGTCTCTTGTCCTCCCAAAACAACAAATAAAATTACTTTTTTGAAGGCTTTAATTGTTTTTTAATTCTTATTTTGTAGCATGGAATTGAAATTGGCTAATATAATAAAATATTTTCTAAAAAATAAATGAATAACTAGAAAAATAAAATTTAGTTACTTTCAAATGATTTAAATTGAAAACTTCAATTTATTTTATCTTTCTTAGTATTTATTGTTTTTAGAATACACATGCAAAGCTTATAATAAAAATTTCTACTTCAAAAAAAGAATAATTAAAATGTCACGCCCAACTTGGAACAACTCATAAGGTTTGTTCTTTTCTAAGATGAGAAATATACCTCTTTACATGTTTTGTCTCCTCAACGAAGAACACGTGATGCTTTGCTTTTGGTGGATCACTTTTTTAATGGATAAACTCGAGCTTTAGTTAACCTTTTGAACTATCGAGCCAATTAAGTTAAAGATAGATTTATAGATAGCATATAAACGTAGCATATAGATCCAAGTTGATAACTGATATAAGGTTTATGAAGATATTATTTGCCCTGCAAAGTCGTAGTAATTGATTTTTTTTTCTTAAATGACAAAATAAAACAAATTAAAGTTGAATTAAATTTACAAAATTGAAGAAAACTTAAATATGATGAATTACTAAAAAAAAATGATAGACTATGAATTCTTAAATGTTAAGCTAATAACATCACATCTAAATTAAAATTAGTGGAGAAAATAACAAGCATGAAAGGTACAAGCAAACAACTCCAATAAATAATTAATTATGGAGAACTTTAATTAAAATAATAATAATAAAATAAATCTGAATTGTGGGGTCCAAGTCAAACTTTCCAATAATTTTACGATCAATTAAATCATTCAACTATGAGCAATGAACAACACAAATCTCACAGTCATGTTTTTTGTTAAATTTATTTTTTTTCACAATAGATAAGTCATTTTTCCATAGCAGACCCATTCATGAAGTAATTTTAATCAAGAATTTACTTTTCGCAGTGAAAATAATATTTTTCAAAGTGAAAACTTGTCTTCTGTTATGAAAAGTAAATCCTATTCCAAAGACTTGCTTCCCTCAAATGGTATTTTTCGTAGTGGAAAAAGTATTTTCTGTAGCAGATACTTGCTTTTCACTGCGAAAATTGTATTTCCCGCAATAGATACTTGTTTTTCGTTGCGAAAAGGGTATCTTCCGCTTCGAAATCTTAATTTTCTCAGCACGACCCCAACGTGAAGCACAACTTTACCTCAGTCAATGTATCAAAAATATACTCTTCTAAATATAATAATCAAAATTTTTTTAATATTAGTTTCGTACTTATCGTTCTTTGATTCAATCATGAAAACCAGTGAAAAGAAACAATCTGATATAGGTGGTAGACAAACCAATTGAGATACTGGTTATACTTGAAGTTGAGTTTGAGGTTGGGGTCATGCTTCACCCTTATATTGTGTTGAGAAAACTAAGATTCTATAACTGAAAATAAGTATCCGCTGCGAAAAATATCATTTCTGCTGCAAGAACTAGCCTTCCACAAAAGAAGACATGTTTCCACTCCGAAAAAATTATCTTTCCGCAGTAGATACTTGGTAGATCAACGATTTAAATTTTTAACAGAATACGTGATTGTAAAGTTTATTTTGTTTATTTCTCATACTTCAAGCTTTTAACTGTTTGCAAAATTACTATAAAATTTAGTTTGTCGCTTATTCAATCATTCAGAATTTATTTTATTAAATTTCTTAAATAATAATAATGAATAAGATAAATGGGACCTCTTGATTAGTATCTATTCTTTTGATTTTGTTCAACAATAAAAATATTCTTAAGTTGAAGTAAAAAAAATTAATTAAATTTGAGTCAAAGTGGTTATTATTGTGATAATTATTAATCTTATTACAAATTTTTGTTAAATTTATAGACAAAAATTAATAAAATAATTATCTGAAAATAAAATTTGAAATCACAGAAAAAATTAATAAAAGAATAAAAATTATATGAAAATAATTCATAATTTTACAAGGAACACAACAAAATCATATTTTATTTTATTTTAAGAAAAAGAATTGAGAGCGCGTGAGGAGATAGCGCGTGGGGGGAGGTTTTTAACTGGAGGATTGAAGCAGATAACCGTTTGAGTTTCAGGTTTTCTCTCTCTCTCTACTTTCCCCCTCTTTCTCATTATTTTATTCTTCCTTGACCTCTCTCTCTCTAGAAGATGAACCTTCTCTGATTCCTCCTAATTCCAATGATGCGCGGTTTTTTCTCCATTTCACCATGAGCGACACTCGTAGCACGTCTTCCTCCTCCGATTCTGCTTCAATCGCCGCCGTCAATCAGGTTCTCTCTCCTTCATTTTCGCTAATCGGACTTCTATTTGCTTTAGTTTTAGGGCGCTGTGACTGTGTTCGATTTCATTTGCGCTACTCAATCTGGATCAACCTCATTTTTTAAAAATGGAGATCAAACTAATGTTATTATATTGATGTTGTATGATTTCTTCTGTCCATTCTTTATTGCGAGTGATTTTAATTCTATAATGATGTGACCAGTAATTAGCCTTTGGTTGAAAATTTATTGTCATTTTTTTTATCTTAGAATGTGCCATGGTTGGATGAGACCTGAAGAAATTAGGTTGCTTGTTCTTATTTTTATTTTCAGTGATCTTAAGTCATAGACTATGTAACAAGTAATTGGCCTTTGGCTATTTTTGTTTCCTTCTTTGATTATAGAATGTAGTTCGGAGTCAGATAAGTGGGGATGGTAGTCAATCACTGGCTTCTGAGCCGTCACGTCGATGGCGCGATATTTTCTGGTTTGGTATATTTATTGTCCATATGATTGGCTTGGGGTTGGTGCTTGGGGTTCTCGGATTAAATAGATTTCAGATATCAGATAGGCTAAAAATCGATAGATACACAACTGGGTTTTTGGAGAACCGAGAAGGATTGACAGAGACTTATTGGCCACTATATGCCCTTGCTGGTGGCGTTGGGATGATACTTGGATGGACTTGGTTGTTGTTTCTTGGTTCTCAAGCAAATCACATGATGAAGATTTCCGTGCACATCTTGACTACTTACCTTGCTGTGATTGGTGTTTTGTGTTTCTGGGGTGAACAATTTTTTTGGGGCGTTGCATTTGCAATAGGTGCTGGACTGCAGTTCTTGTACGTTATATCAGTTATAGACAGGTACATTATAAAATTTTGCTTGCACTTCTATAAGCTTCAGTTTGTCTTGAAGTTGGTAGTCCAATTTCAAAGGATGTAATGGTATGTTTTTTTATTCATTCATTTTTCGTGATTGATTGGATACAGCAAACTCATGATTTATAAAAATTGACTACTATAGTTGAGAACTTTCTGACCTTCGCGCTCAACATGAATTCTTTCTTTCATGGAGGAATTGACGGTAAACAGGGTAAGAGCATGTGCAATGTGTATATTATCTGCAACGAGAATAGTGTCTATTGTAGTTGTAACTATGTGAGTAAAAACCTTAAGGCACCACGAGTATATTTCCAAACCTTGCTCTTTAAAATAGATATATTATCAGCATCTGTACTGTTTTAATTTTCATAAGTTAAGTTCTATTTAGCCTAAACACCTGCTGATGGATCTCTGAAGACTACCTACCCAAGAAAAGAGAACCTTGTTAAAGAGTGGCAGGTTTGGTATAGATACTAGCGGATGTTCTACATTTGACTCTTGATTCTAATTCGCTTGTAAGGATAGTCACCAAAGTGATTGTAAGCTCTTCTTTGTTTTTTCTATTCTATGCAGACTTCCATTCACCATGCTAGTTCTACAGAAAGCTGTGAAGATGGTCTGGAAACTTCCTGAAGTTGTTAGGGTTACACATGCTTTCATGATAGTCATGCTTTTATGGATGGCACTTTGGTCTTTTGGAGTAGCTGGTGTTGTGGCATCAAGTATGGGGGACCAGGGGCGCTGGTGGCTTCTTGTGGTGAGCTGGCAAGTTTTGCTCTTCGTTGACGTCTTATTTCACTGGATTAGAATAAGAAAAAATATATGTTAGACTTTGACTATTATCTTATTCAATAACGAAATTGGCTAGTAATGCTGTCATTTATAATTGCAGGTTTTTTCCGTTAGCTTATTTTGGACCGGTGCAGTTTTATGCAATACAGTGCATGTCATAGTGTCTGGAATGGTATTTCTTGTTCTCATCCATGGTGGGAGAGAGGCAGCATCGATGCCACCTAATTCATTAATCAAGTCCTTGCGGTACTCTGTCACAACATCATTTGGAAGTATTTGTTATGGCTCGCTTTTTACTGCTGCTATTCGAACACTCAGATGGGAGGTATGCATGCCATCTTCATTAGCTGGATTTTTAATCTCATTTCTAATTGATGTACTTTTTTGGCTAAAAAACATTCTTCCAGATCCGAGGAATCCGTTCAAAGATTGGCAACAATGAGTGTTTACTTTGCTGTGTTGATTTCCTTTTTCATCTTGTGGAGACTCTTGTCCGGTTCTTCAACAAATATGCCTATGTGCAGGTAATTTTTTATGTTATGTATGGGCTTAAGGCATTTTAACATATATTTTGTTAATGGATGTTGTAGGATGTCAATAGTGGGAGTACTGTTTCTGTATCATTAAGTCTAAAATGTACAGTATTTGAGTTCCCACAATTCTTATTTTTGTTTTGACACGAGATGTTTTTGTAGTTTCCATCTTTCTGGTACACTAGTGGCATTAGTGATCTCCCCTCCTATTTTAGTTAAACTTTACTTATTAGCATTTTGTATAGTGAAGCCAAGTGTTTTCTTCTGATTTTGATTAAAAAAACATCCTTCTTTGACACGACGAAATTTACCTCTTGAAAAGTATTGATCCTTGATATTTTTGGTCCGTGTTACTGAGAAGATATAGTTACACTTATTCGATAGCTGGAGTCTTATGATATTGGCTTGGCTCTTACAAACATCTCTGTCAGGTAGAACTAGAACTCATTAACAAGATTGTTTGGCTTGTTGCTAGCCTAAATGTTATTTGGTGGATAAAACAAATTTTGAATGTCACAAACCCAATTGGAATTGATCTTGCAAGATATCTGCTACCTACCGAAAAAATAAAACTAGTATGTTTGAAGTGGAGTAGGTTTTTGACGGTAAATTTGAAGGAACTTCAAAAATTTTAATCTGAAGTTGTTGTATGATTTCTAACGCCACTTGTAATATATAGATCGTGACCAATGTTTAAAGAAAGCTGGTGTTCATTGCTAAGAGCATTTCCTAGTATTTCCTCCATATGAGCGAACCTGTTTTTGGTTGGAATATTGCTTACTGAAACAGAAAAAAAGTGCAGTTTTGCATACGACTGCATCTCTTTTAACTCCTTGCAGTTTCTACTTGGAAAATGTACACATGTTGGGTGGCTTTCAAATGACTTACCTTTGAGTTTCTTTGTTTTTTTATTGCCTTTTTTTCGGAGGAGAAAAGAGCTATTCTTTGTATCTCTTTCTCTGCTCTTTATTCATGTATGTAGAATTTTAAGGCACATATCTAGTAGTCAATCACCGTAACTAAGGATTGAACATTACTATTTAGAAACATTTAGTGAACATGGTGGAGACTAAAGCCAAGGGATGTCACTTCACAGATATCTTCGTATCTTTTGCAGTTTAATAACTAGTCAATAACAGAGTCAATTTCTATATTCAAATAAAATAAGCTTGTACAGTAGTTTTGATGTTGACTTTTTGCTATCTATCAACTGTTACGGTATTATCTTCGAAGATTTGCCATTATAGCATAGTTTTTTTATTCGCTTCCCTTCAGATAGCAATTTATGGCAAAAGCTTTAATCATTCAGCGAGGGATGCTTGGGAGTTATTCCAGTCAACTGGAGTCGAAGCTCTTGTTGCGTATGATTGTTCGGGTGCTGTCCTACTGATGTGCACTGTTTTGGGTGGTCTGATTACAGGAACCTGCTCTGGTGTCTGGACCTGGTTTAAATTTAGCGACAGGGTAGCAGTGGTGGGGTCTACTGCAACGTTGATGGGAATGATCCTGGTAAATTTGCTTTTCCTAGATATGTTTTTTCTTGTTTTTTGTTCCCTCACTGTGCTGCGACGTATGGAGCCAAGTAGAATATAAGATAATATGCTTCAGAATATTTTATCGTTTGTCTAAAATTTGCATGTCAATTGAAATTTGGATTCCTTGTTTTACTGGATTTTTCCTTAAATATTATCTAACCAAGGAAGTCATGTTTAACTTTTCATATCTATATTTTACTAATTAACCACAACTTAGTTGTGCCTTGGGTGGATTAGATTCTCTTGTTAATCGACATTTTGAAGTATTAGAAGGTAACACCAACCCCCAACCCCCAACAAGCTTATCTCCCAACAATGAGTTTTGACACAAAGATAAGAAAATGATTAGGACGTGATAAGAATGTACCGAGCTTCAGGCGGAAATTAAGATTTTTTTGGCGATAGATCTTTGTTATTTTAAAATCATGATTATTATTTTTTATACAACTATATTAAATTCAATAGTGTCTTGGCCTGACCCAACTGGGTCCGAATAGTAAAAAATTAGATACGCCATCACATTTGACACGGACACTCCAAGGGTCTGTGCTTTCTATCGTAGCGATTACTGAAACTGTTTTGGGTTGGCAGGATGATAAAATCATTATTGTCAATGTGTTTGTAGGTGGGACTAGCAATGGTGGTTGTTGAAAGTGCAGTTACATCCATGTACGTATGTTATGCGGAAGACCCTTCGCTGATTGAGAGATGGGATTCTGAATTCTACGACCAGTTATCAGAGACATTACACCAACGACTTCAATATCGAAGTGCTCGATCCAGGGAGGTAATTTCGCAGCATCGGCTCGATGGGCATATCAGAGAATCAATGGCTGTTTGAATATTGGTATTATATCAACCCACTTTTTGTTTACTTCCTTCTCTCAATTATATGATCCTTCTTTTTTTCTCTTTGCTTCCAATGAACTGCATTAGTTGTGTAGAGAGAGAGAGAGAGAGTTGAGTCCATGTTGCATATTTTTATATGAATAATTGTAATACATAGCAATTTCAACAAGGCTCCAGATCATATGTCAGGGGAAAGCTCCTCTCTCTCGCTCTCTATACTTGCGAAGAGGAAGACGGATTGAGCAAATGATCCACCCAACAGGGAGTGCCTTCTAATGACGGAGCTCTTTGATTGATGCTAAAATCACCTTGAAATATGGTTCCTAACTAATTGCAACCAATGCCGGCGCTGTTGCACATGTAGAGCTACTTCTCCGATTGGACTGAGATCGTGTATTTCTTTCAGAAGTGCTCTGGAGCAGGTCTATTATGTAATAATAATATTCATTTGAGCTCATATTATCCAATTTCAATATTATTTTAAGAGCAGGTCTTTTATTTGTAATAAATTAAGGTTTGATGCACATGCTCAAATAGTTTTCCCATAAAAAAAATACAAAAATTAAATTATGAAATACAAATAATTATGTATATTCATGGCATAATCATGCAAGTGTTGTATTCTACGTCTGCGTTTTCTTGGCTTATATTTTTAGTATTGCAAAAAACCAAAAAACAAGGAAATCGACACGTCGCTAGGGGTACGATGAGAGAGAATTAAGAATGAGAGAGAGAGGTACTTGTGTCTGTGACTCCGTTAGGACAAAATTGGGTTACCCAAATTAATAAAAGACCTTTCTCTATTTTAATTCTACCATTTATACCCTAAAAGTAATGTTATATTTTTATATTTTTTAATTCTTTTTTTTTTCACCTACCAAATATTAATTAATACAATAAATTATAAATAATTAATATTTATCACATCAAAAAATAAAATATTATTTTAATTATAATTACTTATTTTTTCGTGTAATTACTTTACTTATGACAAAATAATATAATATCAGAATACATATTAAATGTCATCTTGTTTTTTCAATGGTTGTCGTACAAAAGAGTAAGTAAAAATTGATTTGAATAAGTAAAGATATCAAATTTACTTTAATAAATAGACGTAACAAAGCAAAGCTATCCCAAAAATTAAAAAAAAAAATTAAACTTTATAATATTTCAATAAAATAAAATATTAAAAAAGGGTTATGTAATTGAAGTGCAGACTTCTCCCCAATTTGTCTCAATCCCTTCACCATCTCATCACAATCCCATCATTTTTTCCCCTCTGTTTTTGCAGCGCTCTTCCCCATACCTTTCCCCCCCTCTCACAGTCTACCTACGTTGAAGCTAAATTATCATATATTCCTATTATATTATATTATATTATTATAATTTCTCTTAATAAATTATTTAATTACTACAATTTACACGTATTTGTATTTTCTTCTGTCACACCCTAACACCTGATTTAAATATACCAAATAAGAAAATCATATATTATCCACGATATATATATTAATTAAATCATATATTACTATAGAAGTAGGGGGGAAGAAGAAGCAAACAAATAAGAATCATTTGTTTAATGAGTGCTAGATTTTTGGACTCTTCCACACTCCTCTTCTCCCCCCACCACCTTTGGCTTTCAATGCTTTCATTTGTTTTTTGTTTCTCTCTCTTTATGCTTTATCATTAATTAACATTTATTAATAAAAAAATATGATTAAAAAACACTAAAAAATTCACATTTTAACATTTAAATATTAAATTATTTTTTTTCAATTTAATAAGATATTTTAATTTTATTACTAATTATTTTTAATTCTTTTTTTAACTTCACCCATTTTATTTTAGGGTGAATAAAAAAATAAAAATTATGGGTAAATTATTTCACGTGATTAGTAATATAATTGCGAACGTCAGCAATGGGAGAAGTTAATGTAGGGGAAAATGACAAATCAACCATTGTGGTTTCAGGTCAATGACAAGTCAACCATTGTG